>JAOXXN010000311.1:1798427-1814063 GCA_026770055.1 Myrmophylax atrothorax
GGGCCGGGCCGGGGCGCGGCGGAGCGGGGCGGGAGCGGGGCGGGATAACGCGAGAGGGCCTGTCCCGGCTCCGCCGTCGTCAGAGGCCCGAGCCCTGCCGAGCGGGGTCAGTCCCTGTGGCGGAGCCCGAACCGGCTTCGCGGAGAGAGAAAAGAGTCGGGACCGGCAGCGCCGGAGGAGCTGCCACCCACCCCGGTCCGGTGGGGCCGGCGGGGTCTGACGCGACCCCGGGGCTTCGGGATTGCGCTGAGAAACGGGCCCGTCGCTCCCCGGTGGAGCCTTTTCTGCTGCTTCCTGTGAGTCTGGTGGAGCTGCTGGAGCGGTGGTGGCAGAGGACAGGAGGAGTGCGGGCTCGGTATCCCCTGCCGCAGGGAGGGCTGGTGACAGCTCCTGCAGTGGAAGTTCCGCGTAGATGGACCCCGGAGAGCTGTGACGGGAACAGGCGGCCATGGCATGATGGGGGAACTCAGCACTGTGGCAGTGGGGTCACCCAGAGCTGCCTCCCTTCCCGTCACAAATCTCTTCATCACTGTGTTCCACCTCCAAGGCTGGCTTTGAAATCGCTCCAGAGGAGTGGAGCCAGGTTCTCCTAACAGCCTTTCCAAACTGGTTCTTGTGCTGCTGGAGTAATTAGCTGCTGTGCCAAACAGTTTTCCATCGGGCTGTTGATGGTTGTGTGGAGGCAGGGGCAGAGAGGAACCCGTGTCGGCACAGCTGGCGCTCTGAAGTGTTGCTGATGGCACCTGTGCTGGTCCTGTGACACTCCCTCTGGTGATGGTAGGACCTGTGCAATGCTGTCAGTGACTGAGCTTCATCCTGCTTGTGTCACCGCAGAGGACATGGAGTCCCCAGGCCTTCCAAGGCCTCTCCAGTGACTCCTCTGGGTCACTGCCCCGGGTGTCACTGCTTGTTGTGGGGACAGGGGTGGAAGGTGTTCCCAGGTGTGTCCCAGCAATGAGAAGGCAGATGGAGTAGGCAGTGGCAGCATTGCTTCCAGGGCAGGCCTGTTTCGAGTGGTGCTGTGCAGCTTCTCCTGCTCTGCCCTGCAGCGAGATACAGAAAGATGAACTTTAGCTCTGAGCTACTTTTAGCAGCTTCCGTCTGAGCTCTGGACAGCGTGTTCAACCCTGGCCTTGTATCATGCCTTGCTTGGCCCTGGCCATGTTGGCTGTTCCCTGGCTCTGTACCAAAGGCAGAGGAGGGGCAAATGGCAGAGACTGGCAAGCCTGGGGGAGTTGGAAAGGTTCAATGCTCAAATCTTTAGCCACACAAGCGAGGCTTCCTGGCAGCGGGGCCAGCCGGGGAAAGGCTCCTGCGTGAGGTTCCAGGGCTGACACGGTCAGAGCTTCCCTGACACTGGTGACTGCTCCAGGAAGGAGCATTGCAGGGACCCTTTCTCTCCAGGAATGTCGTTCCTGCCTTCTGTGGATGCTGGGAGGAGCTGGAGCTTGGTGCTGTGAGCTGGCTCGTCCTGCAGCTGTTTGTGGCAGTGGGAAGTCTCTGGTTTATGTCCAAGTGCCGCTGCCGCGTGGCAGTCTGGGAACTTTGCTCTTGACCCTTTGGTGTTCTGCAGATTGTGGCTCCAGCACTGCCCTGAAATACTGGGATTGTGGCTTTCTTGTGAAACGTCTGCTTGGATTAGGGGTCCGGATGTGGCATCTGGTTTGGTTGCTGCAACTTGACAGGGGAAAGTCCGTGTGTGAACTGCTCGGCACTGGCACTGCAGAGACTGCCCGAGTAGCTGCTTGTGTGCTGCGGTGCTGCAGCACCGGCCTCGGCCCAGGGCTGGGAACGCTGCTGTGGCAGGAGCTGGGCTGGGGCAGCAGCTCCTGCTGTTTCTGGAGGGGCTGGGGCAGCCCCCCGTGCAGGGTGCCGGCGCACAGTGCAGTAGGAAGGGAGGTGGCTGAGCTCAGGGCCAGGCAGGGCACTCCCTGCGGGCTGCTGGGTTTTCACTCTTGCCTGGCCTGTGCATTTGTTGGGTTTTCCCCTCAGCAGCAGCAGCAGCAGCCTCTGGGACTAAGTGAAAGAGCTGGAGCCCCACGGCTGCTGGGGTGGAGGGAGCGCTCCCCGAGCTACTGCAGCTGAGAACCAGCCACAGAGAGCAGAACTCACTGCAGAACGGAGGCTTTGCTGAGCTGCCCTGCACACAGCCCAGCCCGTGGTTCACAGCCCAGGAGTTCTTGAAAGCTGTGTCACATCAGCCAGGTCTGTGTCCAGGACTGAAGGAGCGTCTGTTGTGTGCAGGATCCTCCATGGCCAGTGTCTCTCTCTTGTCCTGTTCACTCATTGCTCCATTGAAAGCAGGTTTGGCTCATGGGAACTTGAGTGAGGATTGCACCAGAGGGTTGTGGTTCAAGGTTAATGGCCTGGGGCGGCTGCTCCTGCCTTTGAGGCTGTTCAGTGCTGTGAAGCTGTAAAAACCTCTTTAACTCCATATCAGATGCCAGCGTCTGTCCCTTCCCTGTGCCTCAGCCCACAGAGGATGTTGACCCTTTCCTCACACCCAGACAAATGGGTAAGGAGTCCCCTGTAGCAAACCTCAGGAGAGCAGGACATGCAGTGATGCTGTGTTGCTCACTGAAGGAACCTTGGGAAAAGCAAACACCTTTCTGCAGGGAAGTGACTCTGCCTTCACTTCTGAAGCACAGCTGGAGTCCCCTTGTTAGTGTCAGTTGATTTCCATCGATACAAGTTGTGAACTCGAAAATTGCTCCTTCCTTGTTTCTGTAGTTTCCTGGCAGTCTCCGCCTTCTGTACTTACTGTAAGCTCCACAGTTCTTTCCCTGCCATCCGGCAGGGCTGGCCAGGAGTGCCTGCAAGAGCAGATGAAAGCCTCATTCCTACCTGTTGCTAGTGACCTACCTGCCCTCACCAGCCATCCTGGAGCCATGCGCCCCAGGCTTGTGCCCTGGCTGTTTGTGGTTCTGGCCCACTCAGTCATCCCCTAAGGGGTGCAGCAGTCACAGCTGGGTCCTGGCAGGAGGGAGCCGGGAGCCAGCTCTGAGCCACGTGTGTTCCCGTCCCAGCAGGTCTCCGGAGCTGGCCAGGATGGCACAGTGGAACCAGCTGCAGCAGCTCGACACGCGGTACCTGGAGCAGCTCCACCAGCTCTACAGCGACAGCTTCCCCATGGAGCTCCGGCAATTCCTGGCACCGTGGATTGAGAGCCAGGACTGGTAAGGCCTTGTGAAACACTAGTGAAGGGACTTTTCTCAGGGCGTCCACCCCTGGTGGCAGCAGGGGTCTGGGTGGGCTGGAGGAGCTCTGCTGCTTTCCCTGTGCCCCTGTCATGGTGGTTCTGGCCTCCCCCCTGGAGCTTGTGTGAGGGGGAGTGGGACTGTGCACACAGTGGGACTCTGTGCACTGTCAGACCCTGGACCAGGAGTAGGGTCAGCTCTGAAGCAGGAGTGTTCCCATCCAGGGCTGGCTTACACCGATCTCTGTTGTAAATGGGGCTGACACAGAGCACTGATCTCTGGATCCCATCCAGTGAGCACATAGGATGTGCTCTTGAACAAGAGGTGCTGGGGTGTGCTGTCTGCCTGGGGCATGGCAAACCTAAGTCCACAGCTTCTGTCTCCTCGTCCTTGTGAGCACAGCCAAGGCTTTGGTTTGTTGGTGTGAAGTGAGACAGGCCCACTCTGCTTAGACTCAATGATCCTGGAGGACTTTTCCAACCTAAATGATTCTGTGACTCTGTAAATTGCAGAGGGGATAGCAGGCATGAGCAGAGCCCCCTGCCAGCCCCTTGCCCTGCGCTGAGCACCCAGGGCTCTCCCTCCTTCGCGCAGGGCGTACGCAGCCAGCAAGGAGTCGCACGCCACGCTGGTGTTCCACAACCTGCTGGGGGAGATTGACCAGCAGTACAGCCGCTTCCTGCAGGAGTCCAACGTCCTGTACCAGCACAACCTACGCCGCATCAAGCAGTTCCTGCAGGTGAGCTGGGGGGTACTGGTTTGACAGAGGAAGGTGCAGGGGGGAGCTGATGGGAGTCCAGTGATCTCCTTGGCACAGCTCACCACTTGCAGCCCTAAAGGATGTGGAGATACCAGAGGTTGTCTTGTGCCTGCTAACCATGAGGGTTTGAACCTTTACAGAGCAGGTACTTGGAGAAGCCGATGGAAATCGCTCGCATCGTAGCTCGCTGCCTGTGGGAAGAGTCCCGACTCCTCCAGACAGCTGCCACTGCAGCCCAGGTCAGTGGCCAGATATTCCAGGGCCTTCATCCTCATTCCTAACAGCCAGGACACAGCCTGGGTGCTGTGAGCTGGGTGCCTCCATCTTTCTTCTCACCCTCATGTGAGTAGTGCCCTCACCCCTGTGCCACCCCAGAGCTGATGCTGAAGTAAGCAGCCAGCAGCCCTGGCATGTGTTAGGGACAGGATGAAGACCCTGCAGAACCTTCTAAGGCTGGAAGGAAGCATCCCTAAGTCACAGCCCTGTCCTAATGCCCTCCTTGTCCCCTCTGCAGCAAGGGGGACAGGCAACACATCCAACAGCAGCTGTGGTGACAGAGAAGCAGCAGATGCTGGAGCAGCACCTGCAGGATGTCAGGAAGAGGGTGCAGGTACATGTCTGCCTGGACACCTCCTGCTTTCCCCACCACGATGCTTTAGTGCTTTGAATGAATCCACATCTCTTGCCTTGCAGGATCTGGAGCAGAAGATGAAAGTGGTGGAGAATCTCCAGGATGACTTTGATTTTAATTACAAGACTTTGAAAAGCCAAGGAGGTAATGACAGCTCATTAGCATCTTCAAACCACAGTGTGTTCCTGCAAGGAAACTTGCTGGAGGGTGTGTTCCAGCCTCAGCTCCCAGCAGGAAGGTGCTCAGGCTCAGGCAAATGCATGGCAATTAGAGAAACCTGGTTTTTTGTTTCTGCCACTAGTGCTGCCCTTGGGAGAGCTGAACCAGAGTTCTGTGAGCACAGCAGTGGGATGGGGAGAGAATGGTCCCGGTGGGTGCAGGAGAGCCACCGAGGTGCTTGGAGGCCATGCCAGATTCCTGCTTGGTTGTTGAGGGCTTTCAGGATGCCTGTGCTTTGCCATGGAATTGTTGTGCTTGTGTCTCACTTGGGAGGACGGGAAGAGTCCATGTGTGTGACTGAGGCTTCTCACCTCCACACAGACATGCAGGACCTGAACGGGAACAACCAGTCGGTGACCCGGCAGAAGATGCAGCAGCTGGAGCAGATGCTGACGGCACTGGACCAGATGCGCAGGGTATGTGGGGCAACCAACCCTCCAGATCCCCTCAGGTGCAGATCCTCCTTCTTCAGGGTTGGAGTTTGATGTTCCTGCATGGCCAGAACCAGAAGCAGTGCTGGAAGCACAACCCTGGGCAACTTCCTTGTCTGTGAATGTGAAACTTGCCGGCTTCAGGAGGAGTTGCAGGGTGCTGAAGGTTCTGCTTTCTCTCTTGGCAGGGTATAGTGAGTGAGCTGGCTGGGCTGCTGTCAGCCATGGAGTATGTGCAGAAGATGCTGGCAGATGAGGAACTGGCAGACTGGAAGAGGCGGCAGCAGATCGCCTGCATCGGTGGCCCACCCAATATCTGCCTGGACCGGCTTGAGAACTGGTGAGAGCTGGCTGGGGCTGTGTCAGTCCCCAGAGCAGTAGTACTCACACATCTGCTGTGGAAATGAGCTCTTTGCTTCTGGAAATATGCTTGCAACATGGCTTCCAATGTCTGCATGTCTCAATGTGACCCACTGATCACACTGAGCCTTGATCGTGGACACTGGTGCTGGAATGGTGTCCTGGTGTCCTCAGCCCCAGGCCTGGGGGATTCTGAGGCTGGCGGAAAGTTTCTGATCCTGTGTCTCTGCAAAACTTGGGCATGTGCAGGTTTTGTTTGTAATGCGTGGCCTAGAAAAGCATGCTGGACTGGGAGCCACAGACATGCTCAATTCTCACCTGGTTTGGTCTCCAGTTAACATGCAAAGTGTCCCTTTGCTTGGACAAAGAGAAGAAAGGGAAGGGCTCTGCATGCTGGGAGTGTGCAGGCTCAGCAGCCAGAGCTAATGCTGGTTCTCTCTTCTCCTCTAGGATAACCTCTCTTGCTGAATCGCAGCTACAGACCCGGCAGCAGATCAAGAAGTTGGAAGAACTCCAGCAGAAAGTGTCCTACAAGGGTGACCCGATTGTCCAGCACCGGCCCATGCTGGAGGAGCGGATTGTGGAGCTGTTCAGGAACCTGATGAAAAGGTGCCGAGGGGGGCAGTCCCAGTCCCGGCCGTGGGTGGAGGGTGGGCAGTGAGGTCTGACTGTGGTCTCTGTGCTGTTCCCCAGTGCTTTCGTTGTGGAGAGGCAGCCCTGCATGCCCATGCACCCCGACCGGCCCCTCGTCATCAAGACGGGCGTGCAGTTCACCACCAAAGTCAGGTGGGTCTCTGCAGCTGTGGGTGAGGGAGGGTGGAGAGGGATCGCGCCCCAAAGGAGGTGCTGGTGCAGATGCAGGCCCCAGCTTATCTGAGGAGCACAGGTGCTGGGAGGGGGTGGATCCCAGTGGGATAGATCCCTACAGGCTGGAATGCTGCCCATGTGACTCAGTGCAGGGCTGGCTGAGGCTTTCCCGTGTTCGTGGAGGCAGCCGGTTCTGGTAAATCCCGCTGCAGGGGTGGGCGGTGGAAGTGTCAGTGCATCCCTGGCCAGCTGTGGCTCAGATGGGTTGTGTTGCCTGCCAGCCTCCATGGAGGGAGGCTGCTCTGACACTTTGCTTGAAGCTTTCTTGCGCTCTCCCAGCTGTGCCCCTGTTGCCCCTTTGGCATATGGCAGCCCCTGGCACAGAGCAGCGTGGAGGGTGTTTGTTCAGAGCATGGTATGGGCAGTCAGCAGCCCAAATGAGCTCCTCAGGGTGTCCAGTGAAGCATCAGCACCTCCCCTGTTCTGGGGACAGATGTCAGGGCTGATGTGGCCCAGACCTGTGTGTGGATGGGCCCAGGGATGCTGAAGGAGCTGGTCCATGCTGCTGGCTGCCAGCTGTGCCCAAAGAACAGGAAATGTTTCCATGAACAGTGTTCACACTCAGTGTCTGCTGACTCTTGCAGGTTGTTGGTCAAGTTTCCAGAGCTAAACTATCAGCTGAAAATCAAAGTCTGCATTGACAAGTGAGTCCTGTGCTCCCTTTCTAGTGGCACTGGGTGGGATTACTGGGGGGACACTGGCTCCTGCTGCCCTTGACTTGGGCTCCATCTCCACACCAAGGGCCAGCATGATACCCAGTCAAAGGGGAGGGTGCAGAGTGGCACTGGGTCCTGAGGGTTGTCCCCGTGTAGGGGGGACAGCCTAGGGGGCTCCTGGGACTCATGCTGTGATGCAACCAGTGCTGCACACCAGCTGTCTGCTCAGGGTGGGAAGGCCATGGCCATGACCTGATGTCTCTCTCCCCTTTTCTAGAGATTCTGGGGATGTTGCAGCACTTCGGGGGTAAGTGCAATGTTTGTTTTGGTGTTTTTTTCTATTCCTGGTTTCATTCCTGGCAAACCTCCTATTGCACATTCTCTCCAAGAGGGCTCTGTCAGCCACAGTTTGTCTTTTCCCAGCTCCCGGAAGTTTAACATCCTGGGGACCAACACCAAGGTCATGAACATGGAGGAGTCGAACAATGGCAGCCTCTCTGCGGAGTTCAAGCACCTGGTGGGTACCACGAGCTCCTGGACTGCTCCTGTTGGGCTGGGTGTTGTCATGGCGTGGCTGCAGCCTGTCCCTCTCTCCACAGACCCTGCGGGAGCAGCGCTGTGGGAATGGAGGCCGAGCCAACTGCGACGTGAGTGGGGGGAGGCAGGAGCTCTGCCCTGAGGTGGGGAGTCTGCAGGCACCAACTGGCACATTGGCAGCTGCCAGGCCAGTGCCAAGCAGCAGTCTGCTGGTGCTCATGGTGTCCCCTTCTACCCTAGGCCTCGCTGATAGTCACCGAGGAGCTGCACCTCATCACCTTTGAGACAGAGGTGTATCACCAGGGGTTGAAGATCGACCTGGAGGTGAGACATAGGTCACTGCCTGTCGCTGCCATGGGCCTGGATGCAGAAGAGCCCTGGGAGATGTCCCAGCCCATGGTCACATCCTCTCTTTGCAGACCCACTCGCTTCCTGTGGTGGTCATCTCCAACATTTGCCAGATGCCCAATGCCTGGGCGTCTATCCTGTGGTACAACATGCTGACCAACAACCCCAAGGTAGGGTCGGCATGGGGATGCAGCAGGGCAGGTATCAGGACAGGTGTGTCCTGGGGGAGAGGGAAGCTGTGACTGGAGCAGGACCTGGCCCTGCTCCTGTCCTGTGTCCCGCTTAGGGCCATGTGTTTTCTGGTGCAGAACGTGAACTTCTTCACCAAGCCACCCATTGGGACCTGGGACCAGGTGGCAGAGGTGCTGAGCTGGCAGTTCTCCTCCACCACAAAGCGTGGCCTCAGCATTGAGCAGCTGACCACACTGGCAGAAAAACTGCTGGGTAAGTGCTGGGTGACCCATCTGGGTGTCCTGCCTGTCCCTGCTGTCCCTCAGGGTCACTCCCGACCTATACATGCCATCCAGAAGCAAGATCCCATGTTTGGCAAAGAAGCTGTAATTTTCAGTTGTTTGGTTTTCTCCCAAATGACACAAACCTCGAGTTGTGGAAATGGTGTCTTTGGAAGAATAGCTCTATTTAAATGTTCATGTTTATGTTCTCTACCAGGACCAGGTGTGAATTACTCTGGCTGTCAGATCACCTGGGCCAAGTTCTGCAAGGTAAAACTCCCCCTTTGCCTTGAGCACCTTCCCTTGGGTGTTTCCTTCCCCCAAACTGTGCTCACAGCCTCTCTGCCTTATCCTCAGGAGAACATGGCTGGCAAAGGCTTCTCTTTCTGGGTCTGGCTGGACAACATCATTGACTTGGTGAAGAAGTACATCCTGGCACTGTGGAACGAAGGGTGAGTGCCAGCCCAGAGTCTTTGGCTGGGCTGGGCCTTGGGAGGGGTTCCGTGGGTCTCATTTTGAAGGTGTGAGGTGCCTTGTCCAAGTGCAGGAAGAAGTATCTCCTGGGATGCTTTTTGCTGGTTCAGAGTGAAAACCCAGCTAGGAATCCTTAAAATGTCAGTGACCAGGCCAGATCCTGCTGCTGAGCAGAGCTGGCAGGGCTCGCATCCTGGAGGAGCTGTGCCCATGCCCTGATGAGCCTTTGTTTCCTGCTGCCCAGGTACATCATGGGGTTCATCAGCAAGGAGCGGGAGCGAGCCATCCTGAGCACCAAGCCCCCAGGGACCTTCCTGCTGCGCTTCAGCGAGAGCAGCAAGGAGGGTGGCATCACCTTCACATGGGTGGAGAAGGACATCAGTGGTAAGAGCTCTCCCCTTGGTGCTCTGGGTGCCTGGCTGAGCATTCCAGGCTCTTAAGGAGGCTTGGGACCCCCCGATAAGACACTTGTCCTTTGTTCCTGTCCCAGCAAGCCCTCCACCTGGGTTAACCCCTGAGCCTGGCTGCCCTTTGCTGGTCTCTGCCTCCTGGGTGTCCCTGCCCATGTGCTGCTGTTGGCATGGTTTTCCATGGCACTGAATCCAGCTGGCATGTCCCAGTCCTGTCCCATGTTTTGCTGGGTGCCCGAAGCCCATCTCGTCCTTGCTGCTCAGGGGGTCTCTGAGGGAGGCTCTGCCTTTGACCTCTGCCAAAATTGTTCTTCCTTGCCCAGGGAAGACACAGATCCAGTCAGTGGAGCCTTACACCAAGCAGCAGCTCAACAACATGTCATTTGCGGAGATCATCATGGGCTACAAAATCATGGATGCCACCAACATCCTGGTGTCCCCACTGGTGTACCTCTACCCAGACATCCCCAAGGAGGAGGCGTTCGGGAAATATTGCCGCTCTGAGAG
Organism: Myrmophylax atrothorax; assembly: GCA_026770055.1. Taxonomy (NCBI): domain Eukaryota; kingdom Metazoa; phylum Chordata; class Aves; order Passeriformes; family Thamnophilidae; genus Myrmophylax; species Myrmophylax atrothorax. Next base: position 1,808,277 of record JAOXXN010000311.1, read on the forward strand.
CCAGGAGCACTCGGAAGCAACGGACTCAGGTAGTTGTTGACTTTCCGTGGCTCGTGTGTCACAGGGAGGCTCCAGGGACAGCGCTGGAAGAGCTGTCACCAGCCAGGACCCCCTGCTATCCCTGGAGGGCACAGCCACAGTGTGGAACCAGCCGTGGGGTCCCATAGGCTGCAGACAGGAGAGTGGGATTCATCCTTGGGTGGCTGCTGACAAGGCTGCTCTCTCCTTGCAGGTGCTGCTCCGTACCTGAAGACCAAGTTCATCTGTGTCACCCCGTGAGTGTTCCTGGGGGGGTGTCTGTCAGTGCTTGGCGAGTGTTTGTGTGCTCAGCCTTGCTTGAAGAGGAGTTTCCTTCCTTCCCATCTCTGCCTGGGTTCTGCCCAGGTGCCTTGGGGCTCCCAGTGTGGGGGTAATGGCAGGGTCTGAGCCAGGCACCAGCTGCTGCCCAAACCACAGCTTTGTTCTTCCCCTCTGGGGCCCCTTTCCTCTGGAGAACTCTTTCCTCTGGAGGCCTCTGGCACGGCCCAGTGGCCCCTCCGTGGGGAGAGGGGATGTGAGAGCTCTGCCCAGGCCCTGACTCCGGTGGTTTCTGTGCTTTTCCTCCCTCAAACAGCACCTCCTTCAGCAATACCATCGACCTGCCCATGTCCCCGCGCACCCTGGACTCACTCATGCAGTTCGGCAACAGCAGCGAGGGCGCGGAGGCCACGGCGGGAGGGCAGTTCGGTGAGTCTGGGGGGGCTGCAGGGGGCCCCGGACGGGGCCACGCGCGAGCCCCATAACCCGCGCTGTGTCTGCCCGCAGAGTCGCTGACCTTCGACATGGAGCTGACCCCGGAGTGTGCGTCCTCGCCTATGTGAGGGGCTGCTGTGGTGTGTGGGCCCCTCCCGGGCTCGGCCTTCCACCTCCAGAAAGCTCCCCCAGATTTGTCCCACTCGGCCGTGGCTGCTCCAGGCCTGTCCTCGGGAGCAGCTGGGGCTGGGTCTGTGCCCGCAGTTCCTTGCCTGTCCCAATGGAGCAGCCCCTCTCTGGCACGGTGCCGTTCGTCTGTGGGGCAGAGGGATGAACATTGTTCTAGTTCCTTCATAACAGTTTTTATTATTTTTGCTCATTTAAGTGCCTATTTGCCTCCCATCGCAGCTGCAGTTCCTACAAATGCTTCTGCAGCCCCAGTCCCAGGGTTGGAAGTTGCTGCCCTGACTGCCAGAGCCCAAACCCTCAAGACTTTCTAAGCCTGGATTTGCCGAGGGCATTGGCCGTGTGGCAGCTGCCCTTCTGCTGCCCAGAGCCTCCCAAAGCTCATAGGGTGTGGGGAGTCAGCCCTCTGCCTCCCCCTGCCCTGGTTTTGGCCAGGAGGACCAGCCCAGGGCTCAGAGCTGAAGAGGAATGTGCTTGGGTGCTCCTGCCCTGCTAGGACAATGCTCCCACTGGACTCTTCCTGGGCTCTGGTGGGAGCAGGGATGTTTGGGAGCTGCTTGTGCTTGTCGCCATCTTCCTGCTGTGGGTGCAGGGTTCTGGCCAGTGCCAGCAGCCCTGGGCTCCTGCTGGGATGGCTGTTGTCCCTGTGGGGCAGAAGCTGCCCAGAGCAGGGCAGTGCTGCCTCCAGGCAGTGGTCCCTGCATATGAGCAGCGTTTGCAGCTGGGGCCGATTTTGGGACCTGGGTGTAACCACAGCAGCTGCCCTGGGGCCAGACTGGGAGCATGGCTGTGCTTCCTGTGCTGTGTGAGTTAGACCTGTTGGACCCTGGGGAACTGCTGGAGCCAGCGTGGTCTGCAGTGGTTCACGTGGTCTCTTCTTTCCCTCTGGCTTGTGAGGGGACAGGCAGAGGCTCTGCAGCTTCTTGGGGCTTCATGTGGCATTTCTTTTGGAGGCTGGCCCTTACCTAAGGTGAGAGGGGACAAGAGTTGAAGGGAGCAGATGGACATGGGGAGAGGACCCTGCTGTGGAGGAGCACATGATGGAGAAGTGGGTATTGTGAAGGGCAGGTGTCCCAGCTTTTGGGGGGGTCAGTGCTTGTGATCCTGCATTTACCAGAATGGGAGGAGCCCTTCTGCCCTTTCCATGCAGTGGGCAGACAGACATGGGTGAGCAGTGGAGAGGAAAGGGAAATAGTGGGAGAGCTGCCCCCTCCCCAGGTTGTATCACAGCCAGCAGGCAGAGAGCCAGAGGGCAGCAGAAAGAATTCCTGGGGCTTGTGAGGTCCAGGCCAGCCCCCCTGAACTGTTTGGGAGCAGGATGGGGGGTGCATGGCTGGGCATAGGAATGCTCAGAGGGCATGAGGGCCCTGTGCTTACTGTAGCTGCCTCCAGCCACAGCCCCTGGAGCCCAGGGCAGCATTCAATATTGTAAAAAATTTTATTTTTTGTATATTTTATTGCTGTATCTACAGGCTTTAACTTTCTCTGAAATAAAGGCCCTGAAATGACGTTTTGGTGTGTGAACTTGGCCCTGCCTGCAGCACCCACCTGACCCCACTCCAGGAACTGGGGCCTCAGGCAGTGAAATGTGGCCCTGGTGCTGCAGCTGCGGTTTGCTCGGCACGACCGAGCTCCGGTGCCGCCAATACCTGCCCAGCACGTGTCAACAACTGCCCCTTACGGGGGCACGTGGGGGGCTCTTGCTGAGCCCTAGCCCACGGCTGCTTTCTCTGCCCCAGATCTGTGCCTGGGTCTCCTTCACTTGTGTAAAGGAAATGCCAGTGCCAGCGTGGGAGGACATGGCTGTGCTGGGGCCCTCTCTGACTGCTTCCAACCCAGGGTGCCTGGGGCTGCACCACGACCCCTGCCAGTGCCTCTGCCCTGGGGGTCGGTGGGCTCTGGGTGGAGGTGGCTGAGCTGGAGTTTGGGGCAGCAGGTCCCAGGCTCTGCAGGGCAAGGGGTGCATGAGTGTGCGAGGCTGGGAGCAAGTTGGCCATAGAGCACCAACATCTGCAGGACCCCTGCAGATCCCACCACAGCACTTGCACCTGTGGCCCTCCACAACTCTACAGAGCACAGTATGGTTCCAGGGTTTGTGCTCTGGTGAGGCCAAGAGGAAGAGACTCTGCTCTGTCAGAGCAGGATTAGGGGGATTGTTCATGCACGTCATGTGGAAGGGGCTGTGCTGTGGTGCTTCAGGCGCTGGAGGTGCCCTGGAGCCTCCTCTGCCCTCCCTGCACCGTGGAGCATCCTGCTTGAGTCTGAGCTGAGTGCTGAGACCACCACGTGTCCCTGCTCCAGGAACCAGCCCTGCCCGGGACCCCTTATTTCACTGTCAAAGCTAACCAGGGCTCTGCACAGCCCCCACAAAGCTGTCCCTGCTCCCGAAAACCCAGGACTGAGGAATTTTCTTACTCATCTGTAAACCCTGGAGTTGCCACAACCATTTGGTGTCAGGAACATGGTGTCCCATCCTGCACTCCTGTAGGTTGGGGGTTTCTTATCTCCCTGTGCCCCCTGCATCCCTGTTGGAATATGTCCTGCTCAGCCACAGGACAGCACTGAGTATTGTGGTTAATGGGCTGCTGCTCCCATGCCTGTGTTCCTGCTGTTAGTGCTCCAGCTGGCAGCAGGCTGGGAAGTGCTGGACCCTGATGTGCAGCAGCAGAAAGCTCCCTGGTAAGGTCCCTGTGCTGGGCTGGTGAGACCCCTGCAGCACAGAGGGCAGCTGGGGCAAGGGATACATGACAACAGCTTGTCCCCCTCCTGCTGTCACAGTCACCCCGGGGGGGCTGCAGCCTGTGCTTTCTTCCCATGCTGGGGCACTGGGTTGTTTGTGATTCTGAAAGGAGGTCACGGGATGGCTTTGCTCCTTGCCCAGAGTTGCAGCGCAACGGGGAGGAGCAGGGACGGTGTCTGAGCCAAACATGCAAACGGATTAGGGGATTCCAAATGCAGATAATCCGCTTGGGATGCAGACACTTGCGTGACGGGCATGGGGCGGCCCTGCGGGGAGGGCAGCCACCTGGCAGGGCAGCCTCGTGCCATGAGCAGTCCGGAGCGGGCAGCTTATGTGGGGCCACACTGGCCCCTGGGGTCCTGCTGGCCCCAGGCCTGTCCGGGCTGTGCAATATTGACAGTTCCTTGGGAATAAACCAGCAGACAGGGATTAGGGAGGCCACGGCTCAGCTGTGGCTCCGGTTCCAGTTCCATTCCTGAGCCAAGCAACTGAACGAGCAGTGCTTTAATGTGGGGTGGGAGGTAGAGACCCCCCGGGCCCAGCTGCCACCTGCCCAGAGACCTACCTGAGGGTCTCCTCTGGCCCTCACAGGCACTGGGAAAAGTCTTCCTGTAGGTACACGTTCTGAGCTGCAGAGCACATGCCATCGCTGCCCAAGCCAAGAGCCATCCCAGTCCCTGCTTCCAGTACTTGTAACACAACAGTCAAATATTGCATCATGCTCAGTCTTTAATATGCAGCAGAGCAGAGCCAAGCAGCGGCAGTTCCCACTGCCAGGTATGGCAGAGGTCAGACTTGGAGCTTCAGCACAGCATGGTCCCCAAAGCCATCACTTGCCAGCCCAGCTGGTGACCATGCCATCAGGACACAGCCTGCCTCCTTCCCTACAGGAATCCCATCTTGGCACAGAGTGCAGTATTTGGCTGTGGTAGCACCAGCGCTGTGGCCTCAGCTCACCCTGGCACATGGTGAAGGGCCCTGGCCCTGGTGCAGTGCTGGACTGGACTGACCCGTGGCAGTGTGTTTATGGCAGGAGCAGCTGGGGCAGAGCGGTTACTGTGGCAACCTGAGCTCTGCGAGGGAGAGCAGGGAAGCAGGGGGAGCACAGGGATGCACAGGGATACAGGGGTTTGCATGGGGATGTGGGGATGCACCAGTGCAGGGTGGCAGGGCCAAGTGCTGCTCTGGTGTCCAGGCTCTGGGTGCCCCCAGCCAGTCCTGGCACTGGGCGGGGGTCATGAGATGCTTGTGTTCTTGTGTCCTGCTTGGGCTGTGGGTGCTGCTGGGCTCCAGGGAGGCTGCAGGGCTCACTGGACTCATGGGAGGTTCTGGTGCCCACCCCAGACCCAGCTGGGCTGTCGCTGCTCCGGGTGTTCCAGTTGCAGAAACTGGATGTCTTTTCCAAGCTGGAGGAACTATGGAGGGAACAAAGAGCCTTTGCCCAGGCAATAGTGTTGCTCGGCTGTTGAGGCTGAGCTTTTGCTGGGTTGTTACAAGCCGTGTCTGAGTGGCTGGAAGCAGAGGTTTCCTGCAGAAATTCCTCTTTACGTAAAACGCCATTTCCAGGTTTTTGCTGGAGCAGATCCTCCTCTTCTGCTGGCATGAGGCACCGTGGGGCCGAGCCTGTGCCGGTGATGAGCTTCCTGAGTGCCCATGGGCTGGCCAGGCCCCAGCAAGGTCTGTGGTGCTCCTCTGTCCCTTCAGCTGCTGGCCCTGATCTCCACAGGCCACCCTTCACACCAGCACCAGGATTGGAACCCTCTGGGGCCCATCTGGACTGGTTCTCCAATGGGACCTTTGTGGGAAAACATGAAGCTGTGACTAATTTCGGGATTCATCTGTTTTGCATTATTTGGGCTGGATTCTCACAAAAGGATTTTGTGGCCTCAGCACAGACTTGGGAGTGTGAGGGACCCAAAGCAGTGAGAGGATGTGACTGGGATCCTTCATGAGACATTCTGCTTCCTGGTAAACTCAAGGGGATGGAGCTGAGGCTGTGTCCACCCTGAAGGTGACATGGCCCTTGTCCAAGCCCTGAGCGCTACACCCTGCACATCCCAGGAGCAGTGGGGAGGGTTGTAGAGGAGCCTTCCATGCAGGAAGTGCTGGGAGGGCTTTGGGAAGGGGAG
>JAOXXN010000311.1:1823235-1833533 GCA_026770055.1 Myrmophylax atrothorax
GGCCCTGCGGCCGCCGGCGGGGCCGGCGCTGACCTGGAAGCGATCGCGGGATCCCGGAGGTGCCGAGACACCACGTGTCCGTGTTTACTGCGGGGGGCGCCGGGCCCTGCGGGCAGGACAGCGCTGCGGACACCCCCGCGCCAGGAGGTCAGCGGGCAGCGGGGGTGGGTGGGGGGCTCCAGCCAGAGCCCTTCGCTGTGCTCCTCACAGGGCTCTGCCCGGTGCTGGGCCCCTGCCCGGTTCTGCGGGGCGTGGGACTGGGCGGTGGGCTGCTGTCCGGGGCTGTGCCAGCACCGGGACAGCGGTGTCCTGCCCACGGGAGGGTCGTCGGGATGGCTGTGTGCGGGGAGCATCCCATGTGGAGCGTGTCCCGGCCCCAGCGTGGCTGCTGCGCGTGGTTGTGTTTTGCCGTGCCCATGGCACGTGGGGAGGTGCCACTGCCGGCTTCACCCCGTGAGACATTTCCCTCCTTTTGTCTGCCCACGGATGTGCTCCGGCTCTTTTGCAGCTTGGGACCTGTTGCTGGCGCCAGCCTGCTGCCACTGTGCTGCAACCCTTCTCCGGTGCAGTCACATCAGTCCCTTGGCTGTCCCCAGTCCCAGCGGTGCTGCCAGCCTCACCCTGCCCATCCTCTTCCCCGCTGCTGTCTCTGGCTCTCCAGCCCTTCGAGAGCCCCTTTTGGGTGGGTTTCACCAATTTTGTGTCAGGATTGGCAGTGCCTCCTCATTGGCACCGGGGAGGGGGGCTGTCAGAGGCAGAAGCAATGACTGCTGGCATCTCCCTTGCTCTGCATAGTCCTTGGGCTGCTGGGGTCCCTCCCCATGGCACTGGGATCCCTCTCCTGAGTGCTGGTCCTACGCTGGCAAGCTGCTGCCTGTGCCGCTTCGCAGCCGATAAGTCTCTGGTGAGTGCGTTGCTGTGGCTTGTCGAGTGCTGCTGGTTAACCGAGCTGCAGTGATGGGTGGGTTCCAGCCAGCTGCCAGCAAGTAAATGCAAAGTAGCCTAAACCACCACAATTATCTGCCTGTTGCAGTTGTTGGAGCGTGTGTGGCGCTGGCGGCTGCAGCACCGCTGACCCGTGGCAGCACTTGAGGCGCCAGTGGCCCTGCCGCGGTGCCAGAGCCATGGCGAGCACTGGGGCTGGTGGGCTGGGGGTGACACTGTGGTGGTTGAATGCCAGTCCTTGGGCACAGCGGTGAAGCCATCCCTGGGCTTCCACCCTTTGGGCAGCCACTGGTGCCATGGGAGAGTGTGGTGCTGGAGAGTGTGCAGGGCATGGTCCAAGCCAGGGCAGAGGTTGCCAGCAGCACGTGGGTGCAGGAGGCAGGGCTGCCTGGAAAAGCTGATGGTAGTGGCTCTGGCTGCATGGTGGGATCATGGTGCTGCAGCTCATGCCAAACTGGGCTGCTACCCCAGCATTTCTGGGTCACAGGGCCAAAAGCCTTGTCTGTTCATAGCAGGCAGCACTGGTGACTTGTGCTGGGACACTCAGAGCACCCTGCTGCCTATGGGGATGTTTGGTTTGTCAGTCCACAGGTGAGACACAGGAAATGAAAATGAGGTGCCTGGAAAAATGGCTGCTGCTGCACTGACAATGCCCATGTAGGTTGTGCCCAAGCCTGGCATGAGTGGTGTTTTGGGGCACACACCGGGTGAGCTGTGCCACCATTGACAGCTGCACAGTCCCTTGTAGAGGTGGATGCGATGCTGGTGCTCCTGCTCCCAGGCTGGTGCCAGCTGAGTGCTGTGCCTGCCGGCTCACCGCAGGCCAGCCGGAGACTCGTTGCTTAACAACACACTGGAGTGGAGTAGGAAGTGTTTTGTCACTGTGAAATGGGAAGAGATCACCATTTTCTCGACAGGCAGGGCAGCTTCTGTTTGCTCTGTGTCCGTGCAGATGTTCCTGCAGTGCTGGGGACTTTGGTCACTTGTGGCATGGTGGCACTGTCATGGCCGTGGCCATTCCTGGCTCTGCCACTGCTGCGCCTTATCAAGCAGTTTCCAACAGCAGCTTGTCCTGCTGTTGGCCATCCCACCTTCCCTTTCCTCCTCGCTGGCATTCTTGTGCTTCCCCAGGCCCCTCCTTGCCAGCAGCATTTCCAACTTGGTGATTTCTGTGAATGTGGAAATGTTCCTCCCTTTTTATAGGGGAAAAATTCATTTTTAGCCAGCTCTGGGTTATTGTTCCTCTTCCTGCTCAGGGCGGGTGTGCCGGGCTCAGGGGCTCCAGCCGTGGTTCCCTGCTCAGACCCGCTGCTGCCCCCCCAGTGTGTGCCCCTGACTGTGGGACAGCAGCAGTTCTTCTGGAAGCCTGCAGGCCACTGTGCATTTCTGAGGCTGAACAAAGTGCTCTGGTGGGGAGGGAGGCACAGCTCCCACTGCCAGTCCTTCAGCTTGTCACCAGCCAGTGCAGTGACCGGGTCCTGTGATGGTTGTTCGGCCCTGGGACACGGCCCAAGGCCTCACACCCCTGCCCAGGCCCTCTGTGTGGTGCCAGATCCCAGGTGGTTTGGGTGTGAGTGTATCTAAATGCTATTTGTTGATGCCTCCTCTCTTGGGGGTGCCTTGAGCACCACTGCATCACCCTCGAACACTCAACCACAGGTGTGACTGTCCAGGGGATGCACTAGGTTTTAGTAGAGGTGCTGTACCCACTGTCCCATTCCTGCCTGCTTCATGGGAGCCAGAGCTGCCCCAAAACTGCTTTGGGAAGCTCCATGCGTCTCCACCAGGACACAGGTCATGCAGTAGCCCTGGAACCAGGGATCTGCCTGGGTCTGCAGTGCCACATGGTCCCTTGGGGCTGGGACTGCTGCTCCCGTGGGCAGAGTCGGGGTGTGGGCAGGAGCAGGGCAGGCGCAGGGGGCACCTCTGCTCTGCATCACCCTGTATTTCTGGCAAGCCCTCCCTCCCCTCGGCCCGTTTCCTCATTTGCGTGGCCAGTGATGGCTGTGATCCTACTGCGCAGTGAGGGGAAATGAGAACCATGTGGAGAGGCTGCGCAGAGGCGCGTCCCTGGCCCCAGGCACCCCCAGGGCTCTTCCTAGAAAAGGGGGTGACTCAGAGCCAGGGTCCCCTGCCCCTGCACGCCCCTTCTTTCAGCAGCTGGAGACAGTGCTGGCAGCCCCAGAGACTCCAGAAGCTCCTGCAAAGGAGAACGTGGAAGCTCCTGTAAAGGGTGTGGGGACAGCTGGGGCCAGACCCTGTGCAGCACAGCGCCCATCCATCTGCCGTGGGTGCCCTGACTGCCCATCTCCCACAGGTGCCCTGACGGCCCATCTCCGGCGGGTGCTGAGCCATGGCAGTGTGGATCCAGGCCCAGCAGCTCCAGGGCGAAGCCCTGCGGCAGATGCAGGCACTCTATGGGCAGCACTTCCCAATCGAGGTGCGGCACTACCTGTCACAGTGGATCGAGAGCCAGGCGTGGTAGGTCGGGGGTCCTGCCCCCAGTGGGTTGCTGGGCTTGGCAGCGCCTGCCCTGGGGGTGCTGATGGGTGCCCCCTGCCGATGGGCTGCCCTGATGCTCTCTGCTCCGTGTGTAGGGACTCCATCGACCTCGACAATCCCCAGGAGAATGTGAAGGCAACGCAGCTACTGGAGGGGCTGATCCAGGAGTTGCAGAAGAAGGCAGACCACCAAGTGGGTGAGGATGGCTTCTTACTGAAGATCAAGCTGGGGCACTACGCCACACAGCTGCAGGCAAGTGGAGGATGGCAGGTGGGGGTGCAGGGCTGGGGGTTCTGTGCCCCGTGCCTGGCTCAGGCTGTGTTCTCCCACAGAACACGTATGACCGGTGCCCCATGGAGCTGGTGCGCTGCATCCGGCACATCCTCTACCATGAGCAGCGGCTGGTGCGGGAGGCGAACAATGTGAGTGGGGGCCAGGAGGGGTGAGGGAGAGGGTCCTGCAGGCGTGGGAGAATGCTCAGGGGCTCCAGAATGATGAGGGGAGCAGCCAAGGGAACAGGGAGGTTCCCCTCACCATGCTGAGTGTGCCCCGTGCCCTGCACAGAGCCCCTCTCCAGCCGGCTCCCTGGTGGATGCCATGTCCCAGAAGCACCTGCAGATTAACCAGACCTTCGAGGAGCTGCGGCTCATCACACAGGACTCGGAGAATGAGCTCAAGAAGCTGCAACAGACACAGGAGTACTTCATCATCCAGTACCAGGAGAACATGCGCCTTCAGGGTGAGTGGGGGTCTGAGGGTGGTGGTGCCGGGGCAGTGGCAGGGCAGGCACTAAAGCCATGGCCTGTCCTGCAGCCCAGTTCTCCCAGCTCTCCCAGCTGGGCCCCCAGGAGCGCATGTCACGGGAGACGACACTGCAGCAGAAGAAGGCGTCACTGGAGGCCTGGCTGCACCGGGAGGCCCAGACACTACAGCAGTACCGTGTGGTGAGTGAGCTGTCCAGTTCCCCATGGTACTGTCCTCTGCTCCCTGTGGTGCTGTCCCTGTGACACCCTGTGACACTGTCCCTGCGCCCCATGACACCATCCCACCTCACAGGACCTGGCTGAGAAGCACCAGAAGACGCTGCAGCTGCTGCGCAAGCAGCAAACGACCATCCTGGATGACGAGCTGATCCAGTGGAAGCGTCGGCAGCAGCTGGCAGGGAACGGGGGCCCACCTGAGGGCACCCTGGATGTGCTTCAGACCTGGTGGGTGCCCGGTGGGGTGGGACAGGATGGGGTGCTGAGCTGCAGTCTGTGCTGAGTGCTGCTCCCCTCAGGTGTGAGAAGCTGGCAGAGATCATCTGGCAGAACCGGCAGCAGATCCGCCGGGCTGAGCACCTGTGCCAGCAGCTGCCGATCCCGGGCCCGGTGGAGGAGATGCTGTCAGAGCTGAACAGCACCATTACTGATATCATCTCTGCCCTGGTCACCAGGTACTGGCAGTGTCTGAGTGGCCTGAGGCAGCAGGTGGGGTGGGGGGCCAGGTTGGCCCTGCTCTGCCCACCCTCCCTGATCCTCTTGTCCCCCCAGCACCTTCATCATCGAGAAACAGCCCCCCCAGGTGCTGAAGACACAGACCAAGTTCGCAGCCACTGTGCGGCTCCTGGTGGGGGGGAAGCTGAACGTGCACATGAATCCCCCCCAGGTAAAGGCCACCATCATCAGCGAGCAGCAAGCCAAGGCCCTGCTGAAGAACGAGAGCACCCGCAAGTAATGCTGGGGGCTGGAGGGCTGTAGCGGGGGGGCTGGGGCTGCCAAGGCAGCAGGGAGCAGGGTGTGGGGTTGGGGCTGCACCTCACATGGCTCCCAGCCCTGGTGGTCCCCTGACCCTCTGTGTTCTGGCGGCAGCGAGAGCAGTGGGGAGATCCTTAACAACTGCTGCGTGATGGAGTATCACCAGGCCACTGGGACGCTCAGTGCCCACTTCCGCAACATGGTGAGTGTCTCCACTTCCCCTCCTGTTACCCTCGTGTACCCCTGTGTTCACGCTGGTGTCCCCATCTGTTTCTCTGTGCTCACTGCTCATGTCTCTGCAGTCCCTTAAGCGGATCAAACGCTCGGATCGCCGTGGGGCTGAGTCGGTGACAGAGGAGAAGTTCACCATCCTCTTCGAGTCTCAGTTCAGTGTTGGTGGCAATGAGCTGGTCTTTCAGGTGAAGGTAAAGTCACCAGCCATGTCCTGTCTGCAGGCCCCAGGCAAGCCATGGACACCATGCACACAGGCGTGGGACTGGGCTGGGGCCATAGGGTGCCCTCAGGTGATGCTCCCATGGTGCCCCACAGCCCATTCTGGTCTCCTTCCTCCTGGCAGACGCTGTCCCTGCCTGTGGTAGTGATTGTGCATGGGAGCCAGGACAACAATGCCACAGCCACTGTGCTCTGGGACAATGCCTTTGCTGAACCTGTGAGTGCCAGTGCCCTGTAGGCCCTTGGGGGGGTGCGGAGTCGGGCTCAGCCTCCCAGCAAGACATGCCCAGAGGCAGCAAGCAGAGCTTGGTGCTGACCCTGCTCTCTGCCCCCAGGGCCGTGTGCCGTTTGCTGTGCCTGACAAGGTGCAGTGGCCGCAGCTCTGCGAGGCGCTCAACATGAAGTTCAAGGCAGAGGTGCAGAGCAGCCGTGGGCTGACCAAGGAGAACCTGGTGTTCCTGGCACAGAAGCTGTTCAACAGCACCAGCTCTCACCTGGAGGACTACAACAGCACTACGGTGTCCTGGTCCCAGTTTAACCGGGTGAGCAGCCTGGGATTTGTGTGGGAGAGCTGTGGAGTGCCCTCAGTGCTTCTGCTGGAGGACTGTACTGGGCTCATCACCTGGGGGTCCCACAGTCCAGGTCCCTGAGTCACTGCTGCATCTGATAGCTGTGCTGTGTAACAGTGGCTCCAAGGCTGGTATCAGGAGTGCTCATTTTCTGGGCATTTCAACAGGAAAACCTGCCTGGGAGGAATTACACCTTCTGGCAGTGGTTTGATGGGGTCATGGAGGTGCTGAAGAAGCATCTGAAGCCGCACTGGAATGATGGGTAAGAGCCGCCCTGCCCTGGGCTACCCAGCCCAAGCCTCCTGCCCTGACGCCCTGCTCTGCCTAGGGCCATCCTGGGCTTCGTCAACAAGCAGCAGGCACACGACCTGCTCATCAACAAGCCCGACGGGACCTTCCTCCTGCGCTTCAGTGACTCAGAGATTGGTGGCATCACCATCGCCTGGAAGTTCGATTCCTGTGAGTGTGTGCCAGGCGCTGGCACCCCCAGACTGAGTGTCCCTGGCCCTCACCTGGGGTTCAGCCATCAGGCCACAGGGTACTGGCAGTGCCATGGCAGGCACCCTAGAGCCTTCCTCTGGAAAGGGGCCAGTGTGAGAGCCCATGGGATGCCTCTGCTGCCTTGTAGGGAGCAGCGCTGCCTTCACTCGCTGCAGCCATGGCTGCACTGGGCCCAAGTACTGGCAGCAGTGGGGAGGAGTGACCAGGCTAAACCCTCCAACCCAGCCCTAGGGACCGATATGGACAGTATGAAACGCAGTGACTCCATGGTGCTCCCCAGTGCAGGGGTTTGCAGGGGTGGCCTGACCCCATGCAAGCAGGAGTCTGCTTGTTGCTGTTCTCCACGAGAGCATCCTTTGGAGGGTTGCATGGCTGTGGAGCAGTGCAGAACTCCATGGGGCCCCTGTGGCCAGGGGACCCACCCCCTGTGTGTTTGGATGAGGCCAGACCTGCCTTGGGTTCACTGTGTCTCCTGCCTTATCCCATTTGCTGGTGACATATGCAACTGACAGTCCTCAGTTGTTGCCAGGGGAAGGATGTAGTGTGGGACATGCAGTTTGCTGCTTGATGTGACCTCACAGCCTGTGTCCAGAGCAGGATCAGGAGGCACCACTGGCTCTGGACGTCACCATGGTCCTTGCTCTTGTCTTGCAGCTGAGAGGATGTTCTGGAACCTGATGCCTTTCACCACCAGGGACTTCTCTATCCGCTCCCTGGCTGACCGCCTTGGGGACCTCAGTTACCTTATTTACGTGTTCCCTGACCGGCCCAAGGACGAGGTGTTCTCCAAGTACTACACGCCGGTTCTCTGTGAGTCCACGCCAGGTAGCGCTGTCCCTTCACCCCACATGCATCCCCTCCTTTGTGCATCCAGCTGGCATGGAGCCGGGGCTCACAACACCCGCCACCGCAGGGCTGCACTGGCCCCACAGACGCTCTGCAGCTGGCCACATGTGAGCCCCCAGTGCTGCCATGGGCTCATGCCACGTTTTGGGGCCTCAGCACTGCCTCCTTCCCTTTAGCTAAAGCTGTGGATGGATACGTGAAGCCACAGATCAAGCAAGTGGTGCCAGAGTAAGTTTGACCCCAAAGGCACACCCTGGGCACCGAGTCCCATGGGATTTCCCTTGTTGAGCTGGCAGGGATGGCCAGCAGCCCAGGGCACTGCAGAGCTCAGCTTAAGTGCTGCCAATGGCCACATGGCTGCTGAGCCTTGGGAGATGCTGTTCAGAGGGGGCAGAAATTTCCAGAGCGCGGCTTAACCCTGGGAGGCCCATCCCGTCCTACGCCAGTGCTCATGAGACCCATCCCCATAGGTTTGTCAACGCATCAGGCGATTCCGCCCCTGGAGGGGCCACCTACATGGACCAGGCGCCCTCACCTGCCGTCTGCTCCCAGCCCCCTTACAACATGTACACCCAGAAGTAGGTACCATGTCCCCTGCCCCCATCCTGCTGTGGCTGGTACCCCTCTCACCTCCTGCCTCTTGCAGCCCAGACCCTGTGCTGGACCCTGAGGGGGATTTCGACCTGGATGACACGATGGATGTGGCAAGGCATGTGGAGGAGCTGCTGCGACGCCCCGTGGACAGTCAGTGGATCCCCCATGCCCAGTCATGATGGGCAGGCACCCGGTTCCTCGCCCCAGGCCCTGGTGCTGCGAGGACTGTGCTGTGTTTGTGTCTCTGTGCCAGGGGGGCGGCGGGTGGGCTCTGCCCCCAGCATTTGCTCTGTGCTGCCCTGAAACACAGGCTGGCGTCCAGCTCTTTGGTGTTTATGCCCTTGTATAAACGGCAGCGGATTTGTCGCATGGTTTTCCTGTATGTTCCTTTTAAGAGGCCCAGCTTCGGCTTTCCGCTTCCGCCAGCAGCAGCCCCACAGCCCCTGGCTCCGCCCGCGGCGCTGCCGGGGCAGGGGCCGAGTCCGGCCTCGGGTTTGCTTTCGCAGTCGTCACTAAGAATGTACGTGTCGCCTTCTTGTTCTCCCCCGCGGCTCCGTTCCCAGGGGGGCAGGGGGGCATGGGGCAGAGCGGGGTTGGGCTGGGGCTCCCCCCGGCCCATGCTGGCGCTCTGCTCCACAGCAGCAGGGTCCCCTCCTGGCCTCATCTCCTCCTCTGGCCCCAAGGATGCAGGAGCCCCTCTGGCTTCGGTGTGCCCTCCGAAGCTGTTGCAGCACGAGGGTGGCAGGGTGTGAGGGCACCCAGCGAGGGTAGTTGGGTGGGCAGGGGGTTTGGAGGAGTGTAGCCCTCTGCCTCCCACCTCTCCCCTCGCCCTGGCAGGAAGCTTTGGGGCCCTGGCCATGTTATTTTTCTATCACAGAGTAAATAAAGCACGGAATATTTTTATAACACAAAAGCTCTGGGTTCCAAGTGTGTCTTCGGGCAGAGGTAGGTGCTTCCAGGGGACTGTATGCTCTCCGTCTCCAGCTGGTGCACGGGATGGATGCTGGGGCTGGGCCCAGGGTTTGAGGTCCCTGCCTCTGAGGGCAGGGGCATCGGGCCTCCCCTGGCACAGGCAGGACGGATGCAGACGGCTCTGCCGGGGCCGGGGGGCTGCCCAGGCGATGGGGATGAGGCAGGGGCAATTTTTCCGGGCAAAACGTGAAGCAAACCGGATCAATTGTTCTGTTTCTTCAAAGAAGGAGCTTCCTCCTGATGGGGACGCAGGGGGCGCTGCTACTCGGGGTTCACTTGCGGTTGAGTTCCCCTCCGGGCGGGGGGTTCCGAGGGTGCTGTAGAAAGGTGAAAATGAAAATAAAAGTAAAGCGGGGAGGGGAGGGGAGCGGCGCCGGGCGCGATAAATCTCCGTCATTTCTGCCGGAGGCGGAATAGCCTGTGGCCGGGGAGGGTCCGGGTCCGGGTGCCTGCGAGGGGGCGGCGGTCGCGACCCGAGATGCTGCCGGCGGTGGCGGTCGCGGCGGTGGTGGCCGTGGCCGTGGCCGTGGCTGTCCACGCACTGCGGCACCGCCTGGTCCGCTCCGCGCTGCGCTGCGTCGGGGGCCGATACCGGCGGCGGCTGGAGGCGCTGGGCATCGACGTGCGGCGGAGCCAGGAGCGGCGCCTGCGGCGGCTGCTGGGCACCGGCACCGGCGCCGGTGCGGCCGGCGGTGAGGGCAGGGAGGCGGCGCGGGGGGCTAGACGGGCGGACGTGCCGGGGTCGCCCCCCCTCACCCCGTGCCTCTCCCGGCAGGCTCCGAGGAGTTCCGTCAGCGGCATCCCCTGGCGCAGCGCTGCCGGGACGAAGCGCCGGGGGATGCGGTTTCCCCGCTGCGCCCCTGGGCTTTGCTCCGCGCCTGCTGGGACACCGACCCCCCATTGCAGGTACGGGGGCGGCGGGCGCGGACCCCGCGGGGTCTGACCCCCGCAGGATCTGCCCTCCTGACCCCGTCCTGCCCCACAGGGGTCCCTGCTCTACCTGGATGCCCTCGGTGCCGCCTTCCCGCGGGCGCTGGCCCACCAGGGCACGGCGCTGCTGCACTGGAGCCCGGGCCGGCCCCGCGCCCCGGCGGGGTGGCCGCTGCCCACTCTGTACTGCACCCCGGCCCCGGCGGGCGCTCTGCCGTCGCGGGGCACCGCGCTGCGGGTGCAGCTGCTC
>JAOXXN010000311.1:1870095-1883425 GCA_026770055.1 Myrmophylax atrothorax
CAGCACCGGCAGCCCGTGCCCCGTGCCTGCCCGGGAGCCGCGTCCAGGTTCCCGTCTCTCGCGGCTGCGGCTGTTGGGAAGGTGAATGGATGTGGGGAAGGAGTGGCACCCGCCAGGACAGGGGCGGTGCCGCGGTGGGATCGTGTTTTGTCGTAGCTGCTCGGCCTCTGAGGTGGGAGTAGGAACTGCAGGAGCCGGGAGACCCGGCCGTGATCCCGGGAACTGCTGACCCCGGGACGTGACCTGATTTGCTGCAAACGGAGCCTGCCCTGGGCTGCTGCTGGTGCCCAGCACAGAGCTGTGTCCCCGGAGGGCCCTTGGGAAGGGCAAGGCTGGCGCTGCGGGGCCCTGAGCGAGGCACACGGGCTGCAGGGACGTTCTGTGGCTTGTCTGGAGAGGAGCCCTGGCCGAGGCCATCCCTGGATCGTGGCACAGCGGGAGAGGCTCTGGCGTGTGAGCTGGGATTGCACGGGGAGTGCCCGTGTGAGCGGGAGCAACAGGTTTGTGCTGCTGAATGTGCCGGGAAGGCTCCAACCCCATTCCTGGTGATGGTGAAGGGGCTGGCTGAGCTCCTGGGGCTGGGCAGGGGTGGTGGCCCTGCAGGGAGCCCAGCCCAGCCCAGCCTGGACACTGGCCCGGCTGACCTTTAGTTGCTGCCCTGGGACGGGGCTGGCGGAGCCCTGACCTTGGCTGTTCCCAGGCAGGGAGGAGAATGTGCCGAGGGACTATTTTAAGTCTGGTGCGGAACAACTTGCCTCTACTATTCTTAGCTTTTTTGTGGAGGGTCAGCACACTTGAGCTGCCCTGTTTGCAGCCTGACATGGGGTCCGTGCTGTGCTGGGTCAGGGCTCCTGAGCCAGCTCTTGAGCTTGGCTGGGGCCAAAAGACCAAACTCAGTCCATGTTGGCTGGACGTGCCATGCTGTCTGAGTAAGCTTCCTTGGAATATCCTGTTAATATCCACTACTGCTCTGACTCTAAAAGTCTTCTATGTTTCTTTTTGGCTCACCAGGATAGTAAGGTGAAGAAGCATGACTGAAAAGCGTGAAGAATTCAGGATAGTGTCTGTAGGCAGCTACAAGGTAACATTGGTCTTGATGTGTTCTTGGAGTGAGCACAGCAAGTAAAGCACAAGTCTGGCTGGACCTGGGAGGTCAAGGGCAGCAATGCTTGAAGTTATAACTGGGGCTTAGTGCTGAAATCACCTCAGACTCTTCTTGAGTCACAAGTTTGTTGGAACAGTCAATACCCTCACAGTAAAAATTTGCCTCTTAAGTGGCCTTCCCTTCTAAGATGATCTGGCTGATTTGGGTGACTTTTTGTTTAAGGTCACTCCAGGCACTGTGGGTCCCTCGAGGCTCTGTAAGTAGGTGCTGATGCCCCCTCAGGTGAGGGAACAACCCAGGCAAGGCGAGATGGACTCATGAAGAATTGTTTGCATTACTGGAGAGCATGAGGGGAAGGCTGGCTTGGCATCTGGATATGACTATGGTAAAATAGAACACTTGTCTAGTTTTGCATGAACAGAGTTGGTTTCAGGTCCATCTGCTTTCCTGTGAAACCAGTGCTGAGTTGGGCAATGTCTGACAGGAAGTATCTGGTGATGTGTGTGCTTGGCCAGACCTAATAGTTGTGATGAGATGTGGAATTATCTCCATCATAGCAAAGCTCTTCTGCATCTGGAGAGGGATCAGCTCTGGAGCTGCACTAGGCCCTGCCAGTGACATCTCTAGATCCAAACTCCCTCAGTGGATGGTGGTCATGGCATCTCCCTGAGCAGGGAGGGGGAAGGAATGCCAAGTGCTTTCAAACACAGGAAATGAAATGGGAACACTTCTAATGAAGTGGGTGTAGCCCAAAGTATTCCTGTCAGCAGACTTAAAAGAGGGTAGAATGTAGAAATGTTGAAGTCAGCTGTTTTCTCCCCTTGGGGTATGAAGTTTGCAGCTTCTTATGCAAGTCCTGAGAAGTCGTTGAGGAACACTGAAAACACTCCAGACTGGCCAGAAACGGGGAGCCTTCCTGGACATGACAGTGCTGGGGACGGATAAAGCTTTGTCTGAGTCCTAGGGGGAATGCTGTCCTCCCCTGGAGCACAGGAATGAGCTGCTGGAGCAGTTCTGCATAAACAGATAAGAAAACACTGGTTTTCATGTTTGCTTTGGTTTGGTAGAGCTCCAAATAAGGAGCTGCTTGAGGCAGGAGATCTTTGTGCCGTCTGGGAAAGATACTCTGAAGGTCACGGATTCTTTGCAGTGCAGATGGCAGTTTGTTGCCTGGCATTGCTGGTGCTGCCTCCTTGCCCACAGAATAGTGAGGGCCATCCCAGGCACGTGGGGCTGGGAGTCTGCTTGGAGTGAAGCCGTGTCTGCTGAGGGCACCTGGGCAGGGAACAATGTCAGGAGCAGGAGTTAAAGAACCTTGGCTGCAGAATTAAAACCTTGATGCTTTTGTTCCATTTGAGTAGGTCCAGGCTGCACTCATGAGTTGCTCCTCCAGCCTTGCTGTGCCTTGTGTTCTCTGGAACTGGACCAGGTTCTTGCAGTGCTGAGGATAAGTAAAAGTGGGTGAGGACTCCAAGAGGGGAGCTACTGTGGGACAGGGAATGTGAAGGCTCTGTTCCTACAGCAAAAGAGCAGCTGAAGGGATAGTAACAGCAGGGTGGTGGCCTTGAAATCTCTGAGGATAAAACTGTTTTGGAAAAGCTGCTTTGAAAAACAGGCTGCTCTGGAGGCAAGGCTGTGCAGATGTCAGGAAACAGATGTGTGTATGAACAGCAAGAGAGGGAGCTGGTGCTACAGAAACAACTAGACTTGTTCAGGTCTGGAGCTACCAACAATGAGTAATTTAACTTTGAATTGGAAATTCTGTTTCTCTGTAACTAGGATGAGTGTCCTGTGGTTGGGAGTCTCCCACATGGGACTGCACAGAGAAGTTGTTACACTATCCTAAGTTAGTCACAACTGTAGTAGTGCTGCTGGAACTGCTGTCTAAGCTGATCTGGGTCTGGGATCTGCATTTTGGTGCTGTAGTGCAGTTGCAGTGACAAATTCCCCAGTTAGAGCAGTTTCTGAACTCTGGGCTGTGGCCTCACTGATCAGCACACTGAGGGCTCATTCTCTGGGGAGGGAGGTGCGTGTTGTCTGTAGAAAGGTGAACTGTTAATACTGATCAGACTTCATGGGACTGAGGTCTGTAGGTCAAGGAGGTTTCCTGGCTCATCTCTTCTGTAACAGCTGGGTCTGTTTCTCCTGCCTCTGCAGCCTGGACTTTCCTGCACTCGAGCTCTGGTGGTTTGGTCTTGTTAATCATATTGATGAACGGGAATATCAGGCTGACACTCCATGCTGTGCTGACCTGGGCTGGGGGGCCCATGTGTGGCTCTGGTGGGACCCACTGGCTGCTGGTTGTGCTCACAGAAGTTGCTCCTGCTGTCCAGCCGGGGAGCTGGGCAGTGCAGCGTGAGGTGAAGGAAAACCACCAGCCAACTTCAGGGCTTTCTTTGCCAAGGAATTCATGTAACACTGTCAGCTATTTAACAAGATAAATACTTCACTGGGGCTTTTGTCTTGAGTATTTTGGTTCTAAGCCAACAAATCCCTAGTGAAGCAGCTCCTTGCATAGCTGAGAGCAGCAGCAGCCCTTTGAGTAACTGGATTCTTCAGGATTTGGTTTCTAAATATCCTCAGTTTTTAGAGGAATCCTTGCTACTCGGAGAACAGGGGGAGAAAATATATATTAGGGTCTCTAACTTCTGTCACCTTAAATGAACAGCTTCCCTATGGTGAGATTTTCTGCAGGAATTAACATGGGGATCTGACAGTAATTTCCCTGTGGAGTTTGGGATCCCTGTCCCGAGCTGGTTTGTTTGAAATGAGCTCTGTTGCTTTTCCACAGCATCCTGACAGCTCTGGAGAACTGCCCTGTGCTTGGACAGGCTGGGAATGCAGCAGCCCTGCTTTCTCATTTAGGGCCCTGAGATTGTTGAATTTAATACTCTTGTCTGTGTACAGGCCCCTCCAGCAAACCCTGGCAGGCAGGTGAGCTGTGGTGGAAGCACAAACTGCAGAAGGGACGGACCCGGAACTCTCACCTGTGGGGCAGCATCAGCCACTGGAACTTGTTTTTGATCTCGAAGCAAACAAGAGACTGTTTTAAGACTTTACAATAAAGAACTGGTGCTCTTGCTGTGGGATGCAGAGCTCCTGCACTTGCTTCAGTGAGCAGGAGGTGGGTAGGGCGGGTAAACAAACCAGCACAAGCCTTTTCATAGGCCTTGTGACCTCCCAAGTGCTGAGTTGCACCAGTTACAAGAGACTAGTAGGAAAATTCATGTCTGTTAATCTGGATGACATGAATACCACACCATGCCATGCCTTCTCATGGCCTCAACTGCTTGAATTAGCACAGCAGGCTGGGACTCAGCTGCTTTCCCTGGTCTGTGCAGAATTGCTGTGGTTATTTTGGTCTGCCTGACCCATGGCTGGAGTGTGGGCGAGCAGGGAGGGGTGCATGCCCAATCTCTGCTGGAGGAGGGTGGTGAACAGTCTCCCCAGCATCAGAAATGGCTTCATACAGCAGGAAGGACTCCCTGTTCCTCAAGCCAGTGTCCACTGATGAGTGTGGGCTGACCTAGTCTGGGTCCAGGCTGTGTAATTCAGCTGCCTGTTCCCCCTGCAGAGCCAAGTTTTGTCAGACAGGAACCCTCAAAGATGTTGGCATTGGCAGAAAGTGCCCAAGTGCCCATCCTGCCATGAGGCACACTTGTCTGAGGCTTTGGCAGGCACTTCCTGCAGTTATTTGATTCTTTCAGTGACCACCAGCTGGTCATCGTGGTCTCAGGTGTGTCCTTAGCCTGACACCATCTGTGACCAGTCAGGGTCTGAACTGTGTAAATTCCACTCAAACATCCCAAAGATCTGGCAGCTTCTCATGTGGACATGAAGTCGTGTAGCCAAACTTCAGCCCACTCTTAGATGATGACCCAGCCCTCCATAACTGGTGGTGAAGGCTCTGGCTGCTGCCCTGTCTGTGCTGACCAGTGGCACTCCATGATGAGCTGAACATAGAGGTGCTTGCCTGATTCTGCTGGAGTTCATGTAGCACAACCAGATGGCAAAATGCATCAAGATCCATGGAAATATAGGTCAGGCCAAGTCTCTAGGATGTCAACAGACTCATTTCCTTGTTTTGCTCTGGGAATCACCCCTATCAGATTTCAGGAGGCCGTAACTCAGAGACATGATTCACATAGCATTTAATGTGCAGAACGTTGGTCTGAAGCAGCAGCAGAGCTGATGGCCTGCCTGGGAACAAATACAAGGTTAAACAAGCCAAAGCTGTTCCCTTGCAAGCCCTGGTTGGAGGGAAAACTCCAAAAGGTGGAAGCTTCCTCAGGCTGACAGAGATGCAGAGCTGCTGCTGAGCCTCAGACCTGGCAGTGACTGAGCTGCTCCCTCACTGCCCAGCAAAGTCAGTTGCTGATTTGCTTCCTATCAAGCTTTTTTCATCCTTTCAATGTTTGCCCTTCCTTGGGCAGTGCTATGTGCAAGGATCCAGCTCTGAATTGCAGTTCTTTGCTGTTCCAAGACCGCACAGGCCACTCAGAGCAACAGCTTCACAGCTCTGGCTCTTGAAACATCTCACAGCACTTGGAAGTGACTCCTTGTGGTTTCTGTCCTCCCTGCCAGCTCCAGTGACCGGTACCAGCCTAACAGCAGCTGTCTGACTGCCTCCTGGTCAGAGGAATTTGAGGTGGAAGGTCTCTAGGTCAGATATACTCAAGTGCTTTGTGTTTTGGAAGCTGCTGAGGTTCTCCAGCTGCTGGCACTCATGGGCTGTCCCTCCAGAGGTTCCCTGTCAAACTGTGGGATTGTTTAAACTTGAGGCACAGTTGAAGTAGTCTCAAGCAATCACAGCTGGACAGGCATTGCCCTGGAAAGCAGCTGTTTGAAACTCTCCTCTGTGCTTCTCCTCTGGATGCAAACCAGCCTGTCCTGC
Source organism: Myrmophylax atrothorax (assembly GCA_026770055.1). Lineage (NCBI taxonomy): Eukaryota > Metazoa > Chordata > Aves > Passeriformes > Thamnophilidae > Myrmophylax > Myrmophylax atrothorax. The sequence continues at coordinate 1,876,095 of JAOXXN010000311.1, forward strand.
TGTTCCTGCCATGGCTCTGTGCCCCTGCACCACTCCAGAGGTTAGTGCTGGAGAGTGGATGCCAGTGCTGATCCCAGGAAGTGCTGCCTGTTTGTGCTGGATTTGAACAGTCCTTGTGAAGAATGTGACCAGTAGCCTGATGAGCTGGAATGCTGCAGGATAAGGGTGTTGAGGCAGCAGGATGAGTGTGGGAATCAGTAGATGCTGCCTCTGTGTTTGGATCAGGTTGGGTGGTGATTCCTGGTGTGCAATGGGGATGGGGAGGAGCTGTTGCCTCGGAGGGGGCAGCCCCTGCTGCCAGGTGCTCTCCCTGCCTGTGGCAGACCACCTGCCTGGCTCCAGGGCTGTTCTTGGGCCACTGGGAGGTGCAGAATGTCATGGTGTAAGCGGCTTGGGTTGAACAGATGACTCCAGAAACTCCCTTTGTCCAAATGCCTTGTGACCTGCAGAACTGTCTCTTGCCAGTGTGGCACTGAGGTGATTCTGTATGGCATTAATAGTCTGAAGTTGCTTCCTTGTGAACTCAAGTGGAGAAAGGAATTAAAGGTCAGCCTCAGTTACCTCCATGAACTGAGTAATTGCTGTTTGAATAGATGAGGCTCTAATAACACCCATTGTGTGCTGGCTGCTCCTCACCTGCCTCACCACAGCAAGGTGTGTGTAACATCCACGTGTTGTGGAAGTGCTGGAGGACCCACTGGTGGGGAGGAGAGCTTGTGTTCACCTCTCTAGGAAGGCTCAGCAGGCTGTGCTCCTGCTGCAGGAGCTGCTGCCTGGCAGGAACTGCCACATGGTGCTTGCAGCTGATAACTTTCCACCGTGGGAAGGAGCCACCACTGGCTTATGCTGATGGTGGCTGCAGATCAAACCACCCTTTAGAACTGGTGCAGCTGGTCCCTGAGCGTGTCGCTAATTCTGACCTCCTCTTCCAGTTGCAACCTGCCTCCAGGTGGATCCCAGTGTGGAATCTCCAGCATCCCTAACCCTCAGCACTCCTAGGCCACAATGGCAGGTCGAGGTGGAGCTGCCCGACCGAATGGACCAGCAGCTGGGAACAAAATTTGCCAGTTTAAACTTGTTCTCTTGGGTGAGTCAGCAGTGGGGAAGTCCAGCCTGGTCCTGCGCTTCGTGAAGGGGCAGTTCCACGAGTACCAGGAGAGCACGATCGGAGGTGAGTGCCAGATGCCTGTGGCCAGGAGGGGCAGACCTTGCTGGGCAGTGCAGGGTGTCAGAACCAACAGTGGCTATTTCAGTCTGGTCCAGGATTTTTGCTATAAATAGAGCCAAACAGTTAATGCATTAACTCCTGATTTGCAGTTTGTTTGTTGGTGTGAGGTTCAGCACAGCAGAGAATAATGCTATGGCAACCCTGTGCTCTGCCTCTGAGGCTTTGCTTCCAGTGCCTCAATTCCTGCCTCTAATTAGAACTGAGGCCTGCAGCTTGGTTTATAGCCCTTGATTATCTTTTCAGACCATGACCTGGGATTTTGGGGCTGTTTGTAGCCTGATGCTGTTAACTACTTCCACAGCACTTTCAAGTCTAGTAGTTATTTATCTTGAAATTATTAGCACAGTGTCACCAAAGGCTGGTTGGCACCTGGGTCTGTGAGCAGCAGTACTGGGAGGGGTGTCCTGAGAAGAGGCTTGAGTTGTCTGTCTGTGACCCATCCAGGGAGTAAGCACAGCTGTAAGTGTGGCTTATGGGTAAGCAGGGCTTGATGCTCTGCTGCAGGGGGTTATGTGGACACTGCTCAGCCTCAGTGTGTATCTGGGGCTGGTGCCTTTGTCCTGGGTGTAACGTGGTGTCACACTTGCTGGAACAAATAAACCACCAGGTACTAAACTGCTGGTGTAACTGGGCTGAGTTTGGTGCTGTCACTGGTGCTCCCCAGGTCTGATCTTGGTGGTGCCACAGCCAGACTGTGTGATCCCTGTGAAGGGCTCCTGGAAGGGTCTGGCCCTGTGGCTGCTCTGGGGGCTGACTGCTGCCTGGGCTCTCTGGGCCACTTTCCCATCACTGTGTGTGGGCCCTTGGATTCCTGTGAGCAGGGAGTGTCACACAGCAGAGTTGCAGCTCCCACAGCAAGGGGGACTGGCCTCTCCAGGGTTCTGCCCAGTCCCACACAACATCAGAGCTGCTCCAAGCTCCTGGTGCTGGCTCTGGGGCCTGTCCTGCTGGAGCTGAGGCAAACCACCCACCTTCTCTTGCAGCTGCCTTCCTAACACAGACAGTGTGTCTGGATGACACAACGGTGAAGTTTGAGATCTGGGACACGGCGGGGCAGGAGCGGTACCACAGCCTGGCCCCCATGTACTACCGGGGTGCCCAGGCAGCCATCGTGGTCTACGACATCACAAACACAGTGAGTGTGGGCCAGGCTGGGGGGCTGGGCTTGGGGAGGCTCCCAGTGCCCTGGGGAGAGTGTTGGAGTCAGAGCCCTGCAGGTTCCTGCCTGCAGGTGCCGAGTTCTTGACAACTGCTCGTGGCCTCTTCCTCAGCTCTGGCCAAGGCTGCGTGAGCTGATAAAGGATCCTGCTGCCAAGTGCTGCAGAGGCAAAATGCTTCTCACAGGAAAGCCTTGTTCTAATCATATCTGCCCTGTGGATTCCTGCATGGCTACCCTTCCTGACTGCTGCCTCCTGTTTGCTTCCAGGACACGTTTGTACGAGCCAAGAACTGGGTGAAAGAGTTGCAGAGGCAGGCTAGCCCCAATATTGTAATTGCACTAGCAGGAAACAAGGCAGACCTTGCTACCAAGAGAGCTGTGGACTTCCAGGTGAGTGGGAATCCAGAGGACTTGTTACCTGAGAAGCTCAGGAAAGCAGCTTTTTGTTTGAGAGAGATGGTGGCTCTGTGCAAAATGCTGAGGGGGAGTGGAGGTGAAGATTTGTGCTGAGGACCCCAGGATGCCCCTGAGCAGTGACTGTGCCCTGCCTTTCCCATGCTTCTGTCACAGCATGTGTGACTCTGGCTGGTGACAGTTCTGGGGAATGTGGAGGAAGAGGAGGCCTCACAGAGCACAAGCTCCTGTCCTCAATATCCTTTGCTGTCTTACTCATCTGGGGCTGTCTGCAGGGTGTGAAACATCAATTTCTGGGTACAAGACAGATAAGGGATCACTCCCAAATTGTTCTCTGCTTTTCACAGCTCTTGCCTTGTGTCAGGCAAGCGTTCAGGAGAGGCTCTTCGCAGCCTTTCACAGGATTGCTTGTGCTGCCCTTGCAGTGGGTGCCACTCTTCCAGCTGATGGAACACTGGGCAGCGTGTCTGTGTGTGGCTCAGTCAGGCTGTGCCCCAGCTCGACTGTGGGACACCAGCTGTGCAAGGCTGCCAGTGGAGCCTGTCCTTGAGCTGTCCTGGCCAGGCAAGGACTGGGGTGGCAATCTCTGGCCCAGGGTGGGACAGGGTTTCTCTGGTGGTTGGTTTGCTGACAACTGAAGTGTGTGAAGCTTGCCTGGGCCTCCTGGCAGGATGCCTCATCACTCTGTGTGGTTGTTTGTAGGATGCACAAACATACGCAGATGACAACAGCTTGCTGTTCATGGAGACGTCGGCGAAGACAGCAATGAATGTGAATGAAATCTTCATGGCAATAGGTAACAACCTGTGTGTGGGGCTGGGGTAGCTCTCAGAGCCAGCAGTGTGGCCTGAGGAGGGTCCTGTGTCAGCCAGGAGCTGGTGGCTCTTACTGGGACAGCTGTCCAGTTTGCCACTGTGGTTTCATCCATCACTCTCTGAGTGTGTGGAGCTTTTGCCTTGCAAAGCTGGTTCCCTCTCCCTGTGGCTGGGCTAGTGAGGGAGGAGGGAGCAGAGCTGATGCCAGCCAGATCCAGGAGTGGGTTGGTTTGCCACACAGTGCTGCTGCTGGCAGTGTCCTGTCCCAAACTCCTTTGGAAATGTGGGCTTGGGGTGGTTCAGGCCGAGCCCAGTGTGGGGTGTGCAGCGGGAGGTGGTTGGGCTCTGTAGAGTACTGTACTAATGCCCTGTTTCCTTCTAGCCAAGAAGCTGCCAAAAAATGAACCCCAGAATGCTCCTGGTGGCCCAGGCAGGAATCGGGTGGTGGACCTTCAGGAGAGCAGCCAGCCGAGCAGGAGCCAGTGCTGCAGCAACTGAGCAGCCCCTCGCCCGCGAGGACGTGACTGGAACCCACGCTAACGATCGCACTTACCGTAGGGCGGCTGCTGCCGGCGCCGCTGTGATTCTCCATCCCTTTCTGATCATAGGCTGGAGGGAGTTCTTCCACCTGCACCTTTCTGTACAAATACTAATTCAATTCTAAGTCTTAAGTCACTTTTTTAATATATGAACTTCTGCTCTTCCCTCTTCCTGGTGGTGGTGGATGCAGGACTCAGTGTCTGCACAGCCAGCGCGGCCGTCCCGCGGGTGAGGCCAGCAGCACCCAGGTCCCACAGCACTGTAGTTTACTATGGGAAACAAAGGGATATTGGGACACATGTTTAAAGTTCCCTGTCTGTAAGAGCTGAGGCTGATCCCGTACGATGCGCCCAGAACAACCACTAAACTGTAGCATTAGAGACAAACTCCGGCTCTTGGGCCACCTGTTGACCAAATCAGTGATGAGTATTTGGGGTGGGGCAGAGGGAAGCAAAACTGGTTTCTTCTGTATTTTGTATTGTATGTTTCTCCATGTAACCAATCAGTATCTTGTCAATATAGTACATCCAACGAGCTGCCTGTTGTCTTTCTTTGTTGGACTCCAGCATGCCAACTCTTCTTCTCTCTCAATTCTATCGTAATGCACTAATCCTGTTGCAACTTTTGCAAAAAATCTTGTATAGAAAATTGTCCTTTTCTTGATGGTTGTGATGCCACTAATGTTGTTAACCCTGCTCTGGTGGGAATACACAAGGTTTACTGATGTACAGAGGTGGGGTGGGGGAAACCTCGGGTAACCTGTCAGTGGGAGCAACGTGTATTGCAAAAGCCTGTAATTCCACAAAGAATGAAGGGAGGTATTAAATGGCTTCTGTTGCCAGACTCAAACTGATGTTGGCTGCTGCCTAGTGCCTAATGCAGTGTCTTATGCATCCTGGTATTTAAGAGGAACTGTCAACTTAGTCTTCAACACAAACTTCAGTTTTGTGTGATTAAAACAAAATTTTTATAAACCTATCATAACAACAATGTTCATGTTTCTTAATGCAGCAGGGACTGGACCTGAGCACAACAGTCCTGCTGGAGGCTGAGGTGTGCTGTGCTGCTTCTGATATATCCCACACCGTGGGAGGGAAATGGGGCCTTTCCTTCCTGGGGAGGGAGAAATGGAGCTCCTGTGCTGCTGCCTCTGCACAGCTGCTCCTCCTCACGGTGGTGCTGCTGCTGTTTACTCAGCTTCAGCGTGCCCAAGGAAGCTTGAGGTAAATAGTGGGAATTATTCCTTGCCTGGCACTTCTGGGTAAACTCTACAGTGCAAGCTGGGAAGAGGTGGGGGAAATGGTGTGTGGAGGAGCTCAGCTCCATGATGGGACAGGCTTGGGAATGCTGCTCCACAGTTAATGAACACAATGCTTCTGTCCCTGGAGCATGATGGCCTTGGAAGATGCTGCTCTGCTGTCACTGCTGCATGGACTGTGAGACCCTGACACCTACGGATGAGACCTGGAGTCAGGAAGGAAGATGGAGCAGCCCCTTGCAGCTCCTCCCCTACCACGTGCTTGGAGGAGGCTGAGGATGGAGGCTGAAACCTGGAACCTACTGCCCGACCCTGCTGCCTCAGCTGTGGGGCTGCTGCTGGGGCTCTCTGAGAGACTCAGCTGCAGAGAACTGTGAATAAAGTTGTATGTACAGCCTTGGCTCATGTGGGCTTCATCCTCTATCCAAGGTCTTGGTGCCTCTTCCTTATGCTGTATGTCCTTAAAATCCTGGAAGCAGGAAGGGTCTGGACTGACTTGGTGACTGAGTTTCCAGGGTCATACTGGAGCCCAGGAAGCCTGCAGGGTTGGGGCTCTGCTGGCCCCTAGTGGGGTTCACTCACCTGGGGAGTGCCTGCTTGTGCCTGGACTGCTCAGCTGCTGGAGGAGGCCACAACCTTTGCGGCATCCTGGAGATCTTGGTATTTACAGTAGAGTGGAGAGGGGTGCTGCTGCTTTCCCCAGGCAGCCAAAGATGGACCTATGGGAGAAAGGCTTCCCTAATCCCCCTCACAACAATCCTGTGGACCCTGTGCAGTGCTGTTGCCATCTGCTGGTTCCTCTTAGTGGTCTTCTGACTCCTTCCTGGACTCGGGGTCTCATCTCTGTGAAGGTGCCTGTGATCTCATAAGGAGGGTCTTGCTACTGCTCAGTGACTCAGTACTGGGGCTGAGGACCCACTGCTGTTCTTGGTATGTCTCAGGAATGGGCTGTCTGATCTCAGAGCAGCTTTAGCACAAACAGGCGTGCCTGCCCCACATACCTGCTGCCTGCCCGGGCCTGAGCACAGGCATTTGTGATGGTTACACACCGTGCCCTGGATTGGGCTTTTTCCCTCCCTGTTGTTGGGAGGTCGGGGGGCCTCAAGCAGCCCCTCACCAAGCTGTAGGGGGAAAGCATGGGTACAATAGCTGCACCCCACACCCAGCCAGGACATCCACCATGGTTCTCTCCACATTCTATGGTATTGGCCAGGGCCGTGGAGATGGAGCTGATGCTGCCAGCAGTGTGAGGAAGGGGTGAGGGCACACTGCTATTCCCTGGGAGAGCTGCCTCTGCTTTGTACAGATGACTGTAATACAGGTGAGTAGGGCTGCCTTTCCTGCCTGCTCTACTCCCCGAGGAGCACAGAGATCCCAAACCCCTTCCCTGCCTCTAGATCTGCTGTAGACCCTGTTTTGTGCCGCTCTGAAGAGCAACAGCGGTTCTTCCCTTTCTATGCATCCAGCTCCTCTGGCATCGGAGCCAAGAGCTTGGTGCAGCTTCCCAACAATCAACACCCAGAGAGTACATACAGGTTCTATGCAAAAGTATTTTTATTGGATACAAAAACATTCCAGTACAGTGAAAAAGGTTACATTATTGCTGATGGAGCTTGTCTGGGCTCAAACCCAAGACTTGCTCCTTTCTGCTTCGGTCCTGCCGTGCTGTTTGGGCCCATCCTGTTACACCTGGGCTTTGTTGGCAGCTCCATCCTCAGAGGCTGGTCCAGGCTGTGGGGCTGCAGGGCTGACCTGGATGGGCACGTTCCTCTCCGGAGCAGCTGGCAGTGCCAGCCTGGGGGCCTCGATGCGGAGCTGCCCCTCCTTGGACAGGGAGCACGTCAGTGCCTCGGCATCCACCTCCTCGGGCACATCCCACTCCCGCTTCAGCACCTCGTACTTGTAGGAGAAGGAGCC
>JAOXXN010000311.1:1887489-1900845 GCA_026770055.1 Myrmophylax atrothorax
TGCGGGGCAGCGTTGGGGTGGTGGGTGATGCTGGGTGTGGGCTGAGCAAAGCCAGGATGGGTGGGCAGGGATGGGTGGGAACAGGGAAATCGTTCGGGCAGAGCAGGCAGCAGCCTCAGCACGTGATGGCCACTGCGACTGCCGCTCCTGTCCCTCATCCCAGGCCAACGATGCCTGCAAGTGCAATGGCTGGAAGAACCCGAACCCGCCCACGGCGCCGCGCATGGACCTGCAGCAGCCGGTGACCAACCTGAGCGAGCCGTGCCGGAGCTGCGGCCACGCGCTGGGTGAGCCCCAGGGCCTGGGCAGGGCAGCCCTGCTGCCCCCTCCGGTCTCACCGCCGCTTCTCTCCGGCACAGCCGACCATGTGTCCCACCTGGAGAATGTCTCCGAGGAGGAGATCAACCGGCTGCTGGGCATGGTGGTGGACGTGGAGAACCTCTTCATGTCGGTGCACAAGGAGGAGGACACGGACACCAAGCAGGTGTATTTCTACCTGTTCAAGGTGTGTCTGGGGCTGAGGACATCCTGCCCCACTCACTTGTGCAGGATCTGTGGGCATTGCAGGCGAGCTGGGGCTGCTGTCCCTCTGCTTGTGCTCTGCTGGGGCAGGAGCTGTGACTGTGAGCTGTCCCACAGCCCAGCCAGAGACCTGGAACACTGACCCTGTCCTGGAGCCACTTGGTCTCCTGGCCTGGAATTTCCTGGGAGGGGGATTTCTAGGGGATGAACTGGCATGCTCCAAAGGGGACCCTGGTGCCTTTCTGCCTGTGGAAATCAGAGCAACCCTGCAGTGGCGTTCAGCCACCCCCACTGCTCCTGGAGCAGCCAGTTCCTGCGACTGTGGTGATCATGTCCAATGGTGTCTTTGTAGCTGCTGCGAAAGTGCATCCTGCAGATGAGCCAGCCTGTAGTCGAGGGGTCCCTGGGGAGCCCACCCTTTGAGAAACCAAACATTGAGCAGGTGAGGCTGCTGTCAGGCTTGCACAGTGCTCTGATGGCCTGTCCTGTGTTCTGCTGCGCTTACACAGTCCCCTCACTCTTCGGGAGGTAGCACAGAAGGGCCTGGAGTAGCCCCTGGCACCCTCCCACCACCCCATCCTCTCCCCAGGGAGTCCTGAACTTCGTGCAGTACAAGTTCAGCCACTTGCCACCCAAGGAGCGCCAGACCATGTATGAGCTCTCCAAGATGTTCCTGCTCTGCCTCAACTACTGGAAGCTGGAGACTCCATCCCAGTTCCGGCAGCGCTCCCAGAATGATGATGTGGCCACCTACAAAGTCAACTACACCAGGTGAGGGCAGGGAGGGTGCTGAGCCAGCCACCCTAGGGTCTGACTCTGGGACTCTCTCCAACTCTCACAGATTGTTGGTCCATTAGGAGAGCAGGCATCAAGTGGAGATGCTGCTTCCACATGTCAGCTGTGCCATCTGTCCACCTGCTCCTCTCCCAGTAGCATTGTCCCAGGAGGGATATGGGTGCTCTGGAGCCTCTGGTCCCAGCCCTGTCACTGGAGCCCATTCCTGTCCTGTAGGTGGCTGTGCTACTGCCACGTGCCACAGAGCTGTGACAGCCTGCCCCGCTATGAGACCACACATGTCTTCGGGCGCAGCCTCCTCAAGTCCATCTTCACGGTCACCCGCCGTCAGCTGCTGGAGAAGTTCCGTGTGGAGAAGGACAAGCTGGTACCAGAGAAGCGGACACTGATCCTCACCCATTTCCCCAAGTAGGTGCCCAGTGTGGGGATGGCTGCTGGGGTGCTGAGGGGTCTCCTCCCCTGGGATCCTCACATGCTGATGTGCCACTCCCTGCCAGGTTCCTCTCCATGCTGGAGGAGGAGATCTACGGCGAGAACTCTCCAATCTGGGAGGCTGATTTCATGGTGCCGGCCGCAGAGGGTGCCCAGCTGGTGTCTCGCCCAGGTATTTTGGGAAGCAGCCCCCCTGTTTGGTGGCTGTGGGATAAAGGACTGAGGTGTGGGTGAGTTGTGGTGGTGGCAGTGGCTGGGCTGGTGCAGCATGATGGGAGGCTTTCCAGCAGTCACGGGCACCACGGGTCTGTTTCAGCCGCAATCAGCACTGTCACTGTGCCCACCACTCCGCTCTTCAGCAAGAAGCTCAGCAGCAGCAGCTCAGCTGCCAGTCTGGACGCCAGTGCACCAGAACCCCTGCCAGGTAGGACTGTGTCATGGAGCTGGAACTGTCCCTGTTTTCTCCCGGTGCTGGATATGCCACTCTGCTCTGCTCCCAGGGGAGAAGCGGAAGCTGCCCGAGAGCCTGACGCTGGAAGATGCCAAGCGGATCCGTGTCATGGGAGACATTCCCATGGAGCTGGTGAACGAGGTCATGCTGACTATCACAGACCCTGCTGCCATGCTGGGCCCTGAGGTATGGGCTGGGGATGCTGAGGCAGCCCTGGTGCTCTCCAGGGCTTGCAGAGCTGCTTTCCCAGTGTGCCAGGGTGGAGTGGTGCTTGTCCTGCAGAGGGTGTGCAGGGCCAACCCCACCACACCCTCCAGACCAGCCTGCTGTCGGCCAACGCAGCGCGGGACGAGACGGCACGGCTGGAGGAGCGGCGCGGCATCATTGAGTTCCACGTCATCGGCAACTCGCTCTCGCAGAAGTCCAACAAGAAGATTCTGATGTGGCTGGTGGGGCTGCAGAATGTCTTCTCACACCAGCTGCCCCGCATGCCCAAGGAGTACATCACTCGCCTCGTCTTTGACCCGTGCGTGTCGGAGGGGTACGGGGGTGCTGGTGTGGGGGGCTCTCCTCACCCTCAGCCGTGCTGCCTGCAGGAAGCACAAGACCCTGGCTCTGATCAAGGACGGCCGAGTGATCGGGGGGATCTGCTTCCGCATGTTCCCCACCCAGGGCTTCACAGAGATTGTTTTCTGCGCTGTCACCTCCAACGAGCAAGTGAAGGTGAGAGCTGGGAAAGGGCTGGGTGGATGCACATGGGGTTCCCCCACAGCCCAGCATGAGCAGGATGGTCTTGCTGTAGCTGGAGCAGCGATGCTTCAGCCCCTTTGGCAGCAAGACGTGCTCACCATTGTCCAGCCCTAAATGGCAGTAGTTGCTCCAGGACATCTTCCAGCTGCCATGTCCATGGGTGGTAGGGGGCTGTGCATCCCAGCTCGGGCTGCCTGGGTGGTCCCTGTCTCATGGCAGCTCCCCCAGGGCTATGGGACACACCTGATGAACCACCTGAAGGAGTACCACATCAAGCACAACATCCTCTACTTCCTCACCTATGCGGATGAGTACGCCATCGGCTACTTCAAAAAGCAGGTGGGCTCCTTCCCCTGGGCAGGCCCCCCCAGCCCTGCTGCCCTCCTGCGCACTTCCACCTGTCCCCTCCCTCCTAGGGCTTTTCCAAGGACATCAAGGTGCCAAAGAGCCGCTACCTGGGCTACATCAAGGACTATGAGGGGGCTACCCTGATGGAGTGTGAGCTGAACCCCCGCATCCCCTACACTGAGCTCTCCCACATCATCAAGAAGCAGAAGGAGGTGTGGCCTGGGGCTGGGCAGGAGGGCAGGTGGGCACTGCCAGCTGCCCCTTGAAGGCAGGGGAGAGGTGTGGAGCTATGCTGCCTGCAGGGCAGAGAGGGACACTGGTGTCTTTGACAGTGGCTGGAGTTGGCTCTGGCCTTGGGTGGTTGGTCTGTGCAGTCCCACATCATGATGTGTCTCCCCGAAGTGCAGCCCCTGCTCATCTCCCCCCCCTTCCAATGCCCCTTTGCTGCAGATCATCAAGAAGCTGATAGAGAGGAAACAGGCACAGATCCGGAAGGTCTACCCAGGCCTCACCTGCTTCAAGGAAGGTGTGCGGCAGATCCCCATCGAGAGTGTTCCTGGCATCCGTGAGTCCTGGCAGGGGGGTCTCAGAGGGGTCTCTGTTCTCCCTCCCCATGGCTGCAGGGCAGACATGGTGGCACTGACACTTGTATTGCAGGAGAAACAGGATGGAAACCACTGGGGAAGGAGAAGGGGTGAGTGCTGCAGGGAGGGGTGAGGGTCCTGCAGCAGCTGGGCTGGGGGCTCGGCTCACGCTGCCCCTTGTTCCTGGCACTGCCCTGGCCCTGGAATGGAGAGAGGCTCATGGGTGCTGGCTTTGTCCTGCAGGAAGGAGCTGAAGGACCCAGACCAGCTCTACAACACCCTGAAGAACCTCCTGGCTCAGATCAAGGTGCAGGCAGGAGAGGACTGTTGCTCCAGGGTGTACATCACCCCACTAGCCCTCAGAGCTGCCTCCCCTGCGATGGGGGTGCAAGGGCTGTGACCTCAGGGCGTGCTGGGGTGACCTGGGCATGGTGGGGAGCATGAGCCCCATGTACTGGAGTGGGCAGGGGCTGTGTGCGCTTGCTGGTCTAACTACCCCACACCTCTCCCCAGACCCACCCTAGTGCATGGCCCTTCATGGAGCCAGTGAAGAAGTCAGAGGCACCAGACTACTATGAAATCATCCGCTTCCCTATTGGTAGGTGGCTATGCCCAGCCCCCCAGGGCAGGATGGCAGGGGCGGGCACTGAAGATCCCTGCTTCATTTTGGGGTCTGAGCTGGGCACTCATGTTTGGGGTGGGAGGAGCCCTGGACCAGCCCAGAAGAGAGAAGGATGAACTGGGACCCATGGTTGGTGTCCAGCTCTGTGGCTGGGGATGCAGAGGCCTGGGGTGGGGTCTTGACTCTTCCCCACCTCTAGACCTGAAGACCATGACCGAGCGCCTGAAGAACCGCTACTATGTCACCAAGAAGCTGTTCATCGCCGACCTGCAGCGCATCATCACCAACTGCCGCGAGTACAACCCACCTGACAGTGACTACTGCAAGTGTGCCAACACCCTGGAGAAGTTCTTCTACTTCAAGCTCAAGGAGGGAGGGCTCATTGACAAGTAGTGGGGCTGGCCTGGATCTGCCATGGCCCCTGGCCCCCTGATGGGAGGGACAGGGCTCCTGTGGGACCCAGCCCCACTTCATGGGTAGGAGCTGCTGGAGGAACTGGTGCTGCTGAGCAGCCTGGGAAGCTGGGCCTTCCTTCCTAGGGGATGAGGGGGCCAGTGGGGCTGGTGCTTTTAACTTTGAGATGCTCTGGTTGCCTCTCCTGGGAAGTGGGGATGCAGCTGGAGCTGCCTTATCAGGATCTTCCTGGGGCAGGGGCAGTGCCAAGCTCCTGCCTCGGCCTGGGGTGTGGGAGCCCCCTGACCCCAGTGCACCCAGCTCCCTGGGCTTGTGCCTTCTCCTGTGACAGGACAGGGGCACACAAGTGCTTTGGTTTTCGCTCTGTCCACGCACAGGCAGCCCCTGCCCCTTGTGTTGAATGTACGGCGGGCTCAGCCCTGTGCCCGGGCTGCCCGCAGCGGTGCTGCTCCTGGGCCAGGCTCGGGCTGGGAGGGGACTTTGCCCTGCACCCAGCTCCTGCTGCCTCTGTCAGCTATTCCCTCCCCCTGGGGCAGGTTTGCCCTCCCTGCCTGGACATCGTCCTTGCCTGTACATACATCCTCCCTGCCCCCTTTGCCAGCCAGGGGTAGAGGGTGCTTCCAGCCCCAGTCCTGCCCCTCTAGGTGCCAGGGCAGGGGGCTGCCTGGTGCTCTGCTGGCCTCTGCTCCACCTGACCTGCCCTGGCTGGCAGCCACCTGTGCTCACCCCCCTCCTTGTGCCCTGGTCCCGCTTGCCTTCCCTACCCCCACTCACCCCCATTCCACTTGACTGGTGTTTTGTTGGGTTTGTTTGTTTTTTTTTAATAAATGTCATTGTGCAAAGCCAGCTCCCTCATTGGGACTCGCTCCAGCGCTGTGGGGCAGCCTGGGGTGTGTGTGGGGTGTTTGTGTTGGAGAGGGGAACAGGAACACCTCGGGATAGGGAGGGTGTGAAGAGCTCCATGGCTGGGCTGGGATACACTGGGGAGAACTGGAGTGCCAGGGCTGGTTGGGATGGCCTGGGGTCCCGGAGCAGGGGCCGCCGCGGTGCGGGGGCGCTGTGCGAGCTCCGCTCTGTTTCGCTTTCGGTTCCCAGCGCCGCCTCCAGTTTCGTTTCCCGGCCGGTCCCGGCAGCGGCTGCGGGGCCCGGAGCGGCGGCGCTCGGAGCGGCGGAGGATGGAGCTCCGGCGGTACCAGGGGGAGGCGGCGGTGCCAGCCCTGCGCGGCCGCAACAGCATCGTCTGGCTGCCCACGGGAGCCGGGAAGACGCGCGTCGCCGTGCACGTCTGCCGGAGGCACCTGGAGGGCCGACGGGGCGGCAAGGTGGTCGTGCTGGTCAACAAGGTGCTACCCTGCCCCGGGACAGCGGGTGCTGCGGGTGCTGGTCCCAGCCGGCACTGAGCAAGGTCGTGTGGGCGCAGGTGCACCTGGTGGACCAGCACGTCGAGAAGGAGTTCCACGCACTGCAGGACACCTTCAAGGTGACGTCCATCAGCGGGGATACCAGCCACAAGGTCTTCTTTGCCTGCCTGATGAAGAGCAGTGATGTTGTCATCTGCACGGCCCAGATCCTGCAGAACGCGCTGGTCAGCACAGAGGAGGACATGCATGTGGAGCTGACAGGTGGGTGTTGGACCCCACGTGCTGCTGGCCCATGGCCCCGGCTGAGCCCCTGGCTGAGCCCCCATCTCATCCCGCTCCCCTCCCTGTCCTGGTGCAGATTTCTCGCTGCTGGTGATAGATGAGTGCCACCACACCCACAAAGACGCTGTCTACAACAAGATCATGCTGAGATACCTCCAGTGCAAGCTCAGTGGGCAGCAAGACCTGCCACAGGTCCTGGGGCTGACGGCATCCCCTGGCACTGGGGGGGCAACCTCCTTTGAGGGAGCTGTAAAGCACATCCTGCAGGTGAGTCCTGTGCCCCCAGTCCTGTGTTGGCACAGCTTCCCCAGGGGTACAGCAGGATATCCCTTGGGATGGAGGCTGATGCCCAGGTGCTGGGCAGCCCAGGGTGCACATCCCCAAACTTGCAAGGTGCCAGCAAGCACCATATGCCATGTTGTTCTGGACTGCTGGGCTTGGGGCTGGAAGCAGGGTCTTTCCCTCTCAGATCTGTGCCAACCTGGACACTGAGAAGATCATGTCGGTGCAGGAGGTGGAGCACCTTCAGAGCCATGTCCCCCAGCCCAGGAAGCAGTATGACCTATGCCAGGAGAGAGTGGAGGTGAGGGGCAGCTGCTCAGAGCCATGGGCCTGCTCACTGGGTAGAAGATGAGACTCTGAAGCTCTGCTGAGTGCAGGGCTGTGTCTCTCCATCTGCTTTGCTCAGGCCAGTGCAAGGAATTAGTTGACCCAGAGCTTTGGTACTGGGGGATCCTGCAACTGTCTGGGTCCTGCCTTGCACACTGCTATGATTCCTGGGTCATGAGCCCCTCCCTGCTCCCAGGACCCCTTTGGTGAGCGGCTGAAGAAGGTGATGGAGCAGATCCAGCAGCACGTGGAGATGTGGCATCTGCCACGGGACTTTGGCACGCAGGTTTATGAGCAGCGCATTGTGGAGCTGGAGAAGACAGGTGAGGGGGCAGCTCTGGGGGTATGGTGGGCCCGAGCCACAGGGACAGGCTGTGACCATGGTACCCCCTGGCCCTGGCAGCCTCCGAGATGTTTTGTCGCAAGACGCGGGTGTGCGCCCTACACCTGCGCAAGTACAACGACGCTTTGCTGATCAACGACACCGTGCGCATGGTCGACGCCTTCCAGTACCTCCAGCAGTTCTACAGCACAGAGAGGGATGCAAAGGACCCCACTGAACAGTTCCTCACCACCACGTTTGAGGGTAAGAGAGGGGCCTGGATGGGGGTGGTGCTGGCTGCGTTTGGGGGACAGGGAGTCCCCTTGACACCTTGCTTGCCTGGCAGAGAACAGGGCGACCCTGCAGGCGCTTGCTGGGGACCAGCACTATGAGAACCCCAGGCTGGGCAAGCTGGAGGAGATCCTGCGGGAGCACTTCCAGCCCCTGGGCACTTCTCGTGGCATCGTCTTCACCAAGACGCGGCAGAGTGCCCATAGCCTGCTCAGTTGGCTGCAGGGCACGGCCACACTCCATGGCATCAGGGCGGCTGTGCTCACTGGTGCTGGCTACAGCAACCAGACCAGGCACATGACACAGGTGAGTGAAGGGTGGGCAGGAACTGGAGTCTGGACCGACTCCACTCTTCACATTTTAGGGGTGCTGCGGGTGCTACCAGGGGCTTGGAGCCCTACACAACTGCTGAAGCATCACCCCCCTGTCCCCTCAGAACGAGCAGCAAGATGTGATCAAGCAGTTCCGCCAGGGAGCCCTCAACCTGCTCTTCTCCACCAGTGTGGCTGAGGAGGGCCTGGACATCCCTGAGTGCAACATTGTGGTCCGCTATGGGCTGATGACCAACGAGATCGCCATGATGCAGGTGCTCCCCGTGCTTCCTCTGCTGGGATGCCCCAAAGCCATGAGGGTCGGACAGAGGGGATCTTGCACCGCTCACCCACTGGCAGATTCTTGGGCATGAACCCAGCCCCTGGCAGAATATCTTGGCAAGGCACAGGGGAGGGTGGAGGTGGCTCCATGCTCACAGAATGACATGGAGGGGTTGTCCATGTCCCTCCTCTGCTGACTGAGTGTTTGGCCCCTTGCACTTCAGGCCCGGGGCCGTGCCCGTGCCCAGAACAGTGTCTATTCTGTGCTCGCCAAAGCCAACAGCAAAGAGGTGTCCCGAGAGCTGCTCAACGAGAACCTGGTGGAGCTCATGGAGAAGGCAATCCAGGCAGTGCAAGCCATGCCTGAGCAGGAGTACTGCCGAAAGGTGGGCACTGGGCTCTGCCCTGGGCACTGGGAGGGCCAGACAGCTTGTGCCTACCTCTGCACCCTGTGTTTGGCTGCCTGCTCTGCCGTGGAGCAGCACCAGCTCCTGGGAGGGGGTTGTGTGAGGGACACAGGACAGCACATGCCTGTCCCATCCTGCCCTGCCCTGTCCATCCTGCCCCTGTCCTGGGACGGTGCATCCCTTGGCAGCTGTGGTTCTTGCCACCTCTGCCATCTGTGCTTGCCCGCAGCCCTGCACTGAGCCCTGTGCCCCCTGCCTTCTGCAGATCCAGGAGCTGCAGCGGATGGCTGTAGCCAGCTGGCTGCTGAAGGAGGCCAGGATCAGCGAGCGGCGGCAGCTGCACAGCCCCGATGCCGTTTGCCTGCACTGTGTCAGCTGCGGCATTGCTGTGTGCCGCGGCAGCGACATCCGCACCGTGGAGGGCATGCACCACGTCAATGTCAACCCCAACTTCAGGTGGGAGCCTGGCACAGGCAGGGGTGAGCAGGCAGATGGGCAGGGGTGGCAACAGCCTATGGCCAGCTCTTTCTTGGGGACCCCAGTCCAGAGAGGTCACAGAGGCTTTGTGTGACTGTCACTGCGGGAGCACCTGTGTCACCCCATCTGTGTCCCCTGGACCATCATCCTCAGTGTCTGCTGGCCCCTTCCTTGCAGGTTATATTACAGAGTTTCCTCTGGGAAAATACAGTTCCAACGGACTTTCAGGGACTGGGAGCCTGGCTGCTGTATCTGCTGCAGCGAGTGCAACCAGGTAAGCACCACAACCCCCCATGGCTGCAGCCCAGTCAGAACTGGAGGGGCAGGAGGGGCTGTGCCTTGTGCCCCGGCTCCTGGCTGAGGTATGGACCTCTGTTCCCACTGCACATGCTTGCAGTCTCTAAAGGGGGATGTTCCCTGGGAGCAAGATGCTGCCCCGTGCAGCCTGGGGATGCTGTGTGTGGGCCACATGACTGTTCCCTCCCTGCCCACACAGGACTGGGGGATGGAGATGCTGTACCGGCAGGTGAAGCTGCCCATCCTCAGCATCAAAAACTTCGTGGTGGAGACGCCAGCGGAGAAGAGAAGGTACAAGAAGTGGAGCGCAGTGACATTCCCCATCAAGGAGTTCAACTACCTGGAGTACTGCTCTGACACACAGGCCCTGTCCTTCTAGCATGGGCTCTGTTCAGAAGAGGACCATTCACAGGGCACTTTTGGGGACAGTGGAACCCTTGGACAGAGCCATGGCTCACTCCTCTCCTCCTTGCTGGACCAAGCAGCTGCAGCACATCCCTCACAGGAGCCTGTGCCTGCTGAAGGAGCTTTGCTGTGGCCACACAGGAAGGATGAGACACTGGGATGCGAAACCACCCAAACTCCTCACTGCTCCCCTTGCCCCTGCCTTCCCCTCCTGCCCTCCTCACTGTAGACTCAGGGGGATCTCTGCAACCCTGCTGGGATTACCAGCCCTTTCCTGTGGGTCCAGGACATGGCCCAGCACTTCTCTGCTCTTATTTGTGAATTTGGTGGGTCTCCATTAAAACTGTTGGACCGAAGGGTCGTGTTGGCAGCTTCACTCATGGTGAGAGCTGGCTGGGCACAGAGGGCTCGGGAGGGGACACTGCACCAGAGGCAGAACCCCTGTGGCTGGAGAGTCAGACGCCACTGCACCCCATGCCAGCAGCACAGGGGTCCCCAGGGGACAGTGGCATCCGTGGGTCTGCCCCAATCCTACCCCACCCACAGCCAGTGGCCTGAGCGACGCCTCTCACCCACCCGCTTAAGACCAAAATTTCCCGTGGCCCAGAACGAGCCTAAACCCGCTTGGGCAGCCCCAGGGGGTTCCACGGGACTGCGGCGTCCCCTCTGTCTCAGCTGGGGCCTCTCTGGGAAGCCTTTTGGGTCCCACTCGGAGGGCTGGGGGAGCCACGGGGATTCCGGCACGACTCGGGACCGGCACCGGCGACGGGGGCGGGTTGGTACCGGGGTGCGCAGCCCCGGACCGGCTCCCGCACGTGCTCTCCCGCCGGCGGTCGCGAGAGGGAGCCCCGGGCCGGGCCGGAGGATGCGCGGGGATCGGGGGACGGTCGGACGGCAGCGGAGAATGCTCAAGAGAACCGGGGGATGTTTCGACGGGGACTGGGGGATGCCCGGGAAACCGGGGAATGATCCAATGGGGACTGGGGGATGCCCGCGGAATCGGGGGGTGATCCGACTGGGACTAGGGCATGCCCAGAGAACCGGGGAATGCTGCGACGGGCGCCGAGCATGCTCCGGCAGGTACCGCGGAGCTGCGGCGCTCGCACCTGTCACTCCGCACCTGTCCTTCCCCACAGGATTCGGCCACGAGTATTAGTGCCGGCCCTGGGACTCCCCCACGCCGGTAAGCAGCGTGGATGTTCGGCAGATCAGGGCTGGCTCTGGAAGTGGTGGGAAGCAGCATAAAGGCAAGGACACATGTAGGGGACCAGTGTCCTGCTCCTGCCTGATTTTGGTGCCAGCAGCTCCCACAGTGTCAGGCACACATAGCCAGTTTTCAGGTGGAGCTGACCCCGGGGGAACCACGAAACCAAACTCCTGTTCATCAGAAACTGGGTAATGAGGCCATTTGAGTTATTTGTAGCTCTCTGGGGGCTGGAATGGCCTCTTCTCCTGCTCCCCAAGCAAGATACCTCCCGCAGGGAACCCAGATCGTTTTGCTCAGCTCAAATTGCCCTGATTTGTGCTTGGAGAATCCAGGCTTAGGGTTACCCCAGTGGGTGCCTGCAGCAGTGGGTGGTGTGACCTCTCCCCAGCCCTGATGGATATGGCTGTCCACTCGGGTGCCCCAAAACAGAATTTTTGCTACACTGATCCAAACTTGCCCCTTTTTGAGGGGGTGTAGCTGACCCCTCAGAATACAGGGTCTGGGCAGCACTGCTCTGTGGGACTCTGTGGGTTTTGCAGGTGGGTCTGTATCAGCCTCTGCTTATTCTTCCTTCGGTGTCCCTGCATTAATACCAGCCCCATCTGACTTCTCCTTCCCAGGGGCGCAGTCACCTTGGGCCTGGCAGCAGGGAGCAGCCGAGCTGCAGCAATTGGAGCTGCGACCTTGGCCAGTGTCCTTCAGGGCTGGCATCCTTCAGATTCCCCAGGCTGGAAGAAGTCTGTGGCTCGGAGCACCTTTGCTTATCTCAGCTCCCCAAAGCACTTACGTTCCGGCCATCATAACTCACTGCCTGTAAGCACAGCCGAGCACCATTAGCTCCACAGCAAACAGCTGCTGCAGCAGGTTTTGCTGGCAGCACTGTACAGGGGCTCTCCCCTAGTTTGCAGGCTACCAGGATGGGCACAGTCCTGGGAGTGTCCCAGGACCCCTGACCCAGCACCTCCCTGTGCCCCAGGCTGCCAGGTGTGCTCACAGACTCAGGGCAATGCAAGGATTTATTTTTCACAGGTCATTTCATTTGTCATCAGGGCATCAGAAAGCACCAATTCCCCTCTCAAGGCACCAGCTGGAAAACCTCAGGCTGCTCTTCCTGGCAGTGCCTCCAGTTGGCCCTTTCCCGAGGCTGGTGTTTAGTGGGACTTAGAGCTCACCCTGTTTGACTTATCAGGAAGGAGCCTGAGATGTGACTTGATTACAGCATGCAAATACTCTCCTGGGGAGAAAACTGCCGTGTATTAAGGGCTCTTTAAGTTGGCAGAGAGAGGAATAATGAGAACTGAGGCTGGAAGATAAAGTCAGGCAAATTGAAACTTGAAATCCAGGGCAGGTCTGCAGCAAGGAGGGTGCAGAGCAGTCAGAGCAGGATCACAGGCACATTTACCAAAGGATTGCCCAGGGCTTGGGGTCCTGCCCTGGGGAAGATCCATCCTGATCTGTGGCTCTGGCCTAGGCAGCAGCAGGATGAGCCTGGTGGCATTATGGGTGAGGGGGATGGAGACTGAATTTTGCTTCCCAGGCACATCTGAAAATCTGGTTATCACACAGTGTCTCTAGCCGAGCCCAGGAGCGCATCAGTCCCAGAGGTGACCTTTCCTAGGACAGCTGGATCCTCCCTCTCTGTACCAGGAGAAATTCCAGTCTGGTGAAAAGTGCTTTGGTGGAGGAATTCGATCCTGAAAACCAGAAGCTCTCTTCCCACAGTGTTCCTGCATCCCCTCTCCTCCACTGCCAGGAGCACACTGGAGCCTGCAAAGTGCACGGGGACATCCCCATCCTGCTCAGCTTTGCCTTCCCTGTGACCAACAGCCACACGTCGAGTGATTCCCGCCAGGAGTTAATCCTGACTGTTCGCATGTCAGGATGCTGGTGGATTAAACAAGGGGATTAGCATCAAACAATTTCCCTTGCACCCCAAGTGGGAGGCAGGAAATATAATCACTGCAGGTTTATTCTGCTTAGGTTAAAACAGGTCCCTGGCATGCACTGGATGGTGTCAGATGAGCCGGTGGCACAGCGAGACACGTGCCCAGGGCATTCCTGGGGCACAGGGATGAGGATGCCAAGACCAGGGGCTGCTTGATCCAGGGAGCTTGGGGAAGTGTCCCTTCTGGGTGGCGCTCAGGTACCCTCTGCAGCCTGTTACCAGGGTGGATCCCACCCTCCCAC
>JAOXXN010000311.1:1907990-1930480 GCA_026770055.1 Myrmophylax atrothorax
ACCGCGGCGGCGCGCGCGCTGCCTTCATCTCCCCCTTCCTCCTCCTCCTCCTCCTCCTCCTTTTCCTCCTTCTCCTCCTCCTCCTCCTGCGGGAGCGCGCTCGTCCGGCCGGGAGCGAGAAGACGGCGGGAGGATGCTGCAGACGGCGGCGGAGCCGGGCGGCTGGGCAGGTAGGGCGGCCGGGGACGGCCAGGCTCCCGGTGCCGGCGGTCCCGGTGCCGGGCTGCGGGCAAGGAGAGTTGCAGCCGTAGGAAAGTTGCGGGAGCGGGGAATGGGCTGCGGGGGTCCCGGGAGCCGGGGCGGATATTCGCCCGGGGCACGCGCCGCTCCCGGCGCTCCATCCCGGCTACGGGATGGGGGATCAACGGGCCGGGGGCGGCGGAGCCCCAGAGGGGTCAGGGCAGGAGGGAAACTTCTTCAGTGCAACTTTACCGAGGCCCCGGCGCAGCCCCTCTCTCGCGCAGGGATGCGCTTCCCAAGCCGAGCGGGACCCGCGTGGGTGCCGGTGACCCTCGCTCGTCCCCGGGGCACCTGTGGGGTACAGGGTGTGGGACCCCCACGGATGTGCGCTGAGCTGGGGCTGCAGCTGCGGCAGCACCTGGGCCCGGGCAGCGTTGGCACAGATGCTGGGATGTGTGGCAAGGCCAGGGCAGGGGGTGGTGGGGTGGTCCCTCGGCCCCCCTGGGCCCTGCCGTGCTGGCCGGGGTGCACAGCGCACCCTGCATGTCCTCTGGCTTGTCCACAGGGTGCCAGGAGCTGTGTGTGTCCGTGCTGGCATCGGAACATGGGGAGATCTGTGTTGGGGATGGAGCCGAGGCTCTGGGTGCCTCCATGAGGACACTGCTCTTACGGAAAAGGACCTTTACTGTGCCATACAAAAGTGCTTCCTGTTGGCAATGTGGGCAGTGGGTGCTGTCCCACGGGATGGGGGCACTGGGGGTCCCCTGGTTCAGGCACGCAGAGTCAGCAGCAGGATCCTCACCTGGCAGATTGCCCACTCTCCCCAGCCATTACCAATACACTTTGATGTTAACTTGGAGCAGCAGTGACTTATGGTGGAAGCTTTTGAGAAGTTTGCAGCAGGGTGAGCAGGGCTGGGGCTCTGCTCTGCCCCAGAGTGACCCCACAGAGCCCAGCACAGGGACGTGGCTGTGCCTGCCCTCAGCACCGCAGCGGGTGGTGAGCACCGAGCCCGCGGAATGGGCGTGGGGGAAAACAACGTCTTGGCACAAGTGGCTGCGATTTGTTTTCAGACCAAAGCCTGAAAGTGTTGCTTAAATAGAGGCGATGATTCTTTGTGAAGGTGAGGGTCTAGGGCCTGGCACTGCATTCCTGGAGGCTCTAAGGGGCTTCTAGATTGATTGGCCAGTGTGGAGGGATGGCACCTTTCTGCTGGAGCTGCCCCCGTGAGGGCTGGATGTGTCTGGGGGTCATGTGCAGGCTGGCTGCACCTCTGCCCTGCAGGGAGCAGTTTTGGGTGAAAACATGAGGCAGGAGCTGGCCCTGCACTGCCCAGCACTGTGTACACATTGGCGTCACCCCCTGGTTATCTGGGGTGTCTGAGTAGGGAGCAGAGAGGTTTGTGTGAGCTGCTGTGTCTGCATGTGGGGCACAGCGCCTGAAAATAGCATCAATGGGCAGTGCCACTGCGTGTGACAGCCCACGGATAAAGGAGGCTCTGTCCCGGCTGCCAGTCTGGCTGGGAGTTCCTGCAGCCAAATCCACCACCACCGACTTCTTTTCTTTTAAGTGGCTGCAGGTGTTTTCCAATGGAGCACCAACCCAGCAGCTTCGCTGGGTGATGTTTGTCACTCAGCTGGAATGGCTCTGTGGGGATGGAGGAACTGCATCGGTCCCTGAGTAGCTGCCGGTGCGATTCTGCCGACCAGAAACTCTCCTGCCATATGCAGAGTTCAGAGCTGGGCAAAGATGCCATGTGCTGTGAGTTTCATGCTTGTTCTATAATCTGCCACGTGCATTGAAAAAAAAAGGCTGGTGTGACCCTGGATGTGGCTCTGTCTGTGAGTGCACAGAGCCAGGCTCTGCATTAGCAGGGCTGTGACGTCATGCCAGGCTGTGATTTCCCACTGTGTGTCTTGTGCTTGAGCATCCCTGAGCTCACACCGTGCTCAGCTGGCGCTCGGGAGCAGCTGCTCTTTGCCTGAGTGCTTTTGGCTCTCATGGAGCAGCAGTCTCTGTATGGATAAGTCAGGAGGTTGGTTTAATAGTCCTGAGAATAAGAAATACTTGCTGGGGCTGGGGGCTTGCTGGCCTTGGGACCTTGCACATCCTGGTTGTGGCAGGTGAGAGTTGAGGGTCCAACTGCTCGGGGGAGGAGATGCTGTCCCGCTGGAGCATGTGCTACTGGTGGACTGGTGCTCTGCCTGGCATTCCTGGCTGTCCTGGGACAAGGCTTCCCATCAATGTGCCAATGGGGATGTGGACAGGGATGGGGCAGAGCTGCCACAGCCTGTCCTGCTTGCACCTTCCTGCTGTTTATCCCCATGGGCTGGCAGGGAGGAGTGGAGCCTGGAGCTTTGCTGTGGCCCTGGCAAGGCAGCACCAGGAGCTTGCCTGGCTGCGGCCATCCACAGATGTTCCAGCCCAAAACTACTCCTTGAGCACTGGCCCAGCATTCTCAGACATTGGCTGGTGGCTGGTAAAGAAACTCTCACCTTAGGGCTGTTATTTGCTGTATTTCTGGAAATCATCTTCTTTGGCTTTTATCTAGTGTTCCTGGGGAGATCAATGTACTTCTTCAAGTGCGCAACACAAGTCTGCTATTGACTGAACAAGGACCTTTGCACAGATGCTCCCAATCCAGTACTGGACATGTCAGTCACGTTGCTTTACACTGGTGAATTTTCAGGGTTGGAAGCAAACCTGTCCTGGAAGCACAGGGTAGTCCCCAAAGTGGGCTGGACTTACACATGGTAGGAGCAGAGATTCTCTCTCTGAGCCCTGCAGCCCATCCAACTGCTTCTGTTCTCAGCTTGATCGGGGCTGGAGTTTGAATTTTCCAAAGCCAAAGCACTCAGTTCTGCAGCCCTTTAATCATTTCTAGGGAAAATAAAAATGCAAAAATGTGCACCCGGAGCAGAATAATGAAGCCCATGAGGGTTTATTTGTCAATTTAGCAACAATATTGTGATGTACAAAGGCTGTTTCTTAGTCTGATGTTCTGAGATTGCCTCCAAAATAGCACCATAATTTCTGTGTCAGGAAGCCCCTGTCAGGAATAATGTCTGTGCTCTCAAGGAAACCCAGGCTGTGGCTGCACAGTAACAACTGCTCCGTTTCTGTTAAAAACACAGTTTACTTGCCAGTTGTCAAAGGGAACCTGCAGATTTAAGGAGCCATGAGCTGCTCAGGGGGCACAGGATGCCCCAGGCCCGGTGGGAACTCACATGGTGTTCCCCTGGATGCAGGTGTTGGTCTTTTGGAGGCATTATGATGTTTGTCTGTGGGCACTCTGCTGGTGTGCTCAGCCTGGCCATGGTGACAGGGCCAGGCAGGTGCTGACACCCCCAGATATGGCAGTGGGGCTGGCACAGACCTCCTGGGGTTGTGGTCACTGGGGGTCTTTCCTCTGCCCTTTATGGTTGGTTTTTTTTTTTTATAAAACCCACCACTGCAATGTAAGCAGCCTTTTCCCCAGGATGAATTCCCAGCAGGGTGCCAAGGCTTGGGGCTGCAGGGCCCTGAGGGGGTGAGCCCAGGCTGAGTCCCAGCTCTGGTGAGGGTTCTGAGCCCTTCATACCAAACAGATCTGTGCCACTTTGAAATAGGAACATTCCTGAGTCGTGATTTTCCCTGGCCTAATTATGGAAATTTTTTAATTAGTTGATAAGAAAGATCACTGGGAAATTGCAAAGGAAACATTTTGAGGTGAAGCCCTAACCCATGCCTGTGTCTGCCTGGAGTCAGGAGCTGCTTGGTCAGGCAGCAGCCACGTCCAAGGTGCTGTGGGGACTGGACATCCCTGCTCCTCCCCAGAGGTGCTGGGTTCCTTTGGCCCACAGGTTTGATCCTGGCAGCTCTGTGCCAGCTTTGCCCACTCCTCTGCTTCACACCCACCAGGCAGGGGATGAGCTGGGGCCTTTCTGGGGGGATCCAAGCTTATGCCATGGGCTGTGCCCAGTGCTTTGTCTCCTGTTTGGGTATTTCTGCCTTTGACGTCTGGCGACTGTCTCTTGCTCTGAACTGGAGGGATGAAGAAGCTCCTGAACATGGGGTGGGTTTTACCTGTGTAAGATCAGAGATGGCTTCTCATCTTCCTGCCACCTCCCAGTTCTGTTGCCTTGGAACTGGGAGAATTCTGCAGCCTAGAGGCAGCAGGTCATGTCTTTGTAAAACTGTGTGGCAAAGGGCCAGGAACTTTTTGGGAGTGTTTTCCTCTTTATCTGTTGGAGCAGGAGAGATGTGGGACCAGTAACCTGGCCCTTGCAGATACCATAGCAGGGCTGCCCCAGATGTCCAGGGGCTCCCTGGACTCTGCTGATGCCAGGACCAGTAGTGGCAGAGATGCCAATGACCAGTGGTGGTGACTGGAAGCCAGCAGAGTGAAATCCCATCCTGGATTTTGTGGATGTGGATAATTTCTGGCACATTTTTGGGGGTCTGGTTTTTTGCCCTGAACTTTGCCTGTTACTGTGTGTGATTTGCTTCCCTGGTCCTCCCCAGCCACGTGCCGGTGGGACACGGTGTCGCTGCTGTTTGTCTTGGTCAGGAGCGCCGCTGCTTTGCATTCGTTTGAAGGGCTGAAGGCACAGAGCCCGTCTGTGTGCAGAGCTAGAGACTCTTCTGAGGAGCTTGAAATGCTTGTAGGGAAAAAAACCAAACATAAAAAGCCCAAACAAGGGAAGCTTGTTACCACGCTGGTAGGAGACTGGGAGCGGCACAGGGAGGCTGCTGGCTGGGCTGGGGGTGGGAGCTGAGGTCTGGCTGTGGGTCCCCCCAAGAGCAGGTCCCCACACCTCAGATCCTCCCACTCAGAACTGGGTGCACTTCATTGCACACAAGGCCAGAGCCTATAAATATCCCAACTCCAAATTTTCAAGAAGTATTAGGAACTCTCCAGGCTTATTTTTGAGGGCTGTTACGAAAGGGCTTTAGCAGATTAAAGCTCTCCCAGATTAATCTGTGCTCAGGAAGGCCGGAGGGTGTGGGAAGGGCAGTGCTGGCACCCTGGGAATGTGCAGGGGTTTCACTGGGGCTGCTGGGCACCCCACTCTCTGTCCCTCTGGGGTGTGGGGCAGCAGCAGTGGGGCCCTGGCTGGTGGGGGGCGGACGGACACTTTCACATTCCTCCAGCCAGATCCATAGGGCTTCAGGTTTGCACAGTTCAATGTCAAATTTCTGTCCTCTCTGGTTTCCAGAGGAGGTAATTAGCCAACAGGTGTAATAGCAATTTAATAAGTGTGTCATGGTGTAGAGCATGCTGTTCCTTTGGAGGAGCCTTGCAAGGACTGGGGATATGTCAAATGGGACCACAGAAATTCCTTCATCCAGGCTGGAGTCTATCTGTCCATCCTGGGGCTGTGCAGGAGCTCACTCCTTGCCAGGAGCTGCTGCAGAGTCAGAGAGGGATGTGGGACTGGCATTCACATCTGTGCCAGAATGTCACTTGTGTGCTCTGTTACCAGTGGCCATGCTGAGGGGGAGGCTCTGCCCCCAGCACTGGGACCCTCATGAGGGCAAGGCAGGCAGGGTCTCAAAGATGCCTCTGTGGAGGATTTGGCCTCTCCCTGCCTGCCCTGGCCCCAGCAACACTTTGATGGGTGTAAATCAGTAACAGAGAGCAGGAAATCCTGCAGAACCCAGACTCAGTGGTGTGGGGGTCTCACTGGCTACTCCTGGAGCCTTCCACCCATTGCCAAGGCAAGTGCCAAAAATTCTGCTCTTCTTCACCTGCTGACAAGGCATTGGAAAAGGGTGGATTCTTTAAAACATAAAACAAATAAAATTAGGTCTTCTGGTAAGGGATTAAATCGGGGCTCTCAGCTGTATTTATAGAAGGTTCAAAAGTAAATCTGTTCCCAGACTGAATAAATATTTTGCTCAGGCAGGCACAATCTCCAGTTCATCTGTCTTGGAAAGACTTGAGTGAGAGGGGAATTGATTTTCTCCAGCCTGAACAAGGCAAGCGCCTCTCAGACCCAGATAGAGAGTGAAGTCCCATTATCGGCTGAAATGGGGAAGCAGCTGGGAAATCATTAAAGTGAAAGCAGAGACGAAGCTGTTTTAGGGAGGCGGCAATTCCTGTCCCCCTGCGGTGGCTGGGGCTGCCAGCCCTGGATCTGCTGTGAGCCCCAGCAGAGAGTTTGGTGACACTGGGTGACCGTCTGTCATTACCAGCAGTGGCTCCCCATGGTAGACAGGACTGGCTGGCACTGGTTGCACTGGTCACACTGGTTATGCTGGTTGCACAGATGCAGAGACAAGGGAGGTGACATGGAGGTGGCTCAGCTTGGAGGGGGATCCATGCAGGTGCAGGGCAGTGCCAAGGACAGGGACCTCAGTTACTGCTCCTACACTGATCACCTGGAGGTACAGACACACTGCCAGCCAGGTTGGCACTGCCAGACACAGCCACCCAGGGGTGGACCTGCTCTTCCATGTCAGGTTTCTGCACTCGGATGGCTGCTGTGCTGTGGCTGCCCTGTCTGTAAGGATGAGAAGAAAATGATGATATATCCCTGTCATTGTCCCTGTCACTGTCCCCAACCCATGAGATGCAGCCATTCGTGTGGTCCTTGGGCTGCTGCAGGTGGCCCAGGCACAGGTTCCCCCAGCAGCACTCGCCACAGCATTGGCTGTTCTGCAGCACAATTCCAGCTCAAAGAGCTTGTTAATTCAAGCTGGCACCTGGTGTTTGCAGACATCAGTTACCGCCAAGATGAGAGCTCAGTGCTTTGCTCTTGACAAAGGCTCCTGCCAGAGCCGTGTGAACTGTGCAGCCAGAGCTGCTTAGCTCCCCAGGGCTGCAGGGCTCCCCTTGCCTTTCCCCAGGTAAGAAAGGAAGCAATAAAGGGAGAATGAAGAAAAAGCCAAAGTCCTTGGCAGTGTTTTCCAGCTTCTCCCTGTTTTTCATGGCTGAACCACATTGAACAGCTGCTTGCCTGCAGAAGGTTCCCAGCCCCAGGTGGGTGCCCAGTGCTTGGATGCCGTGGGGGACGTGGTGGCGGAGATAGGCAAGGGATTGCTGTGTGAGCTCTGTCCGCCCCATGCTAAAAAAAGCCACAAAATGAGCAAAATTATGCGCTGAGTCACTAATCGTTCACCCGCTGCTTTAGTCACCAGTGTTCCCACACCGGGGGACGTTTGCTGAGGGGGCACAAACCAAACTGTCACTGTGTTAAATGGATGTGACCGAAAGCAGTGAAGAGTGGCTGCTGCACGCGCGGCTTCTGACACGAGACAGGCCATTGGGCTCCACCGGGGCTGCTCAATTAATGACAACTCTGTGATGAATCCATTGATTAATCATGGCCGTGTGCTGCCGTGCCAGGGCTTGATGCCCACGGAGGTGATGGCAGCGGAGCAGCTGCTGCTTGTGTCCCATGACAACACCACTCCCTGTCCTGGTCCCTGTCCTCCCATGGGCATCACAGCTCCAGCCAAAGGGCACGAGCCACCATGGCACAGGTGCTGGTGTGGGGGAGCAGCCCCTGCTCCGGGGGTGGTGTGACTGAACTAGGCAGGTCTCTGCTGCAGCATCAGCATCCTGTCTGCCAGTGCCCCCCAGCTCCCCCCACCTGGCATGGGGCTGTTTTAGCCAAGTAACCCGCCATGCCGGAGCCAAGTGTGTGTGAAAGGGCCTGTCTCAGTGCAGGGAAGAGCCATAAAGGGCCTATTTATGGAGCTGGCTCCTCACAATGTTTTCAGACACAGCCCTCGCATGTTTTCATAACAGCAACGCCTCCACCTCTCGCCAGCTGCCAGCAGAGCTGAGCCTCTCGCCGCTGTGCCCTGCACGCCCCAGGGAGCCGGGAGCCCTGGTGATGGGCTGGCGCCTGCAGGGCTCCCCATCGGGGTCTCAGCCCCAGCACACACACCAGAGCAGCCTCTGGGGCTGTGCCTTGGCTGCCTCCCCCTGTGCCTTGGCTGCCTCCTCCATCCCGGCTGAGAGCTGGCTCTGTGCCCACACAGGGACACGCTCGGACCCTTGGCATGGATGGGCTGCTTTGTCTGGCAGGAGAAGGACCTGCCAGAAGCAGCCCCTCTGCCCAATTCACCTTGCCACCATGTTTCCCATCATCTGGAATTTGCTGGCAAGATGTGCTGAGCTCAGAGCAGAGTCCGGTGCCCAGCTGGATGAGCAGCAGCTCCCAGGCCGCACCCTGGAAATACCCTGTGAAGGGACCAACCTCTGCACTGGTCATGGCTCTGTGCTGCTCATTGGCCATGTGCAGGGTTGATGTGAGCCGCCCCCTCTGTGCCCAGCCCTGTCTCCCCTTCTGTGCCAGGCACCCTTTGGTGACAGTGCGGCAGCCCCTGCGGTGACAGCGTGGCAGAGATGGCAGTGTCATGCACATGTGGGAGGCAGGTGAGCACAGAGGAGGGAGCAGGGAGATCTCTTCTGCTCAGCACCGATGTGCAGGAGGGAGCAGGCACAGGGCTGTCTCCTTGGCAGGGAGACAAGTAACTTTTCATGAGTCCATTTAGGAATTCCGTTCAAACAGGAACGCTGACCCACCCAAGCTCATTAAATAACATTAATGGTGCTGCTCAAATAAATACTCCAGCTGCCACCTGCACTGCCAGCCAGCACTCGCTGCCCTCTGCCCTTTTGGGAGCAGAGGTTTTCCAGTTTAATTGGATACACGTGCTTCTCTCCTAACACTGATGATGTCCAGTATGGCAGAGAATTCTCAACCTTGCAGTGACTGGGTTCCTGCAGCTTCATTCCAGCGCTGCAGGACAGGGCAGTGAGTCCAGAGATGCTGGACCTGGGAGAAGAGCAGAGACACCAAACCATGGTGAGAGGAGGGGACAAATCCAGCCACACTTGTCACTGAACTGGTGAAACCCAAGCTCTGAAACTCTTCTCTGTCTATCCTCCAGCCAGTGAGCAATGTACAGCTACATTCCTCCATATCCAGGAGACACTGAGGGATATGGGCAATTCATTATTGCCTGTCCCATTTAATTTCCCTGCCTGTCAGTGCTGGTGTCCCAGTGTTCACAGACAAGTCAGGGTTTTCCAGGCATGAGCTGAGGCTGAAGCCAGTGCTCCTGTAGCTCCTTCAGCTCTGGCAGGACCTTCACACCCCAACTGCTTTTGGAAACCTCGGGGGGTTTGGGGGTTTTCCACTGCCAACAAGCTTGAGGCCTGAGGGGCTTGACTTGAGACTGCCACTGTCAGAACGGGATCTCAGGTGCTGAGAGTGCAGCATCATGCTGGGGAGCTCTGACACCCAACCAGAGAGAATGCAGAAGTGGTTTTGTACCCCAGTTTCTGGCTCCTCTCCTCCCTGTGGTTCTGGTGCCATTGTGCTGTCCCTTCCTCAGACTCATCTTTTCCACTGGCACTGCCAGCTTGGACATGTCCCCCTGTGCTGCCCTGAGGGGGAACACATGGCTGGTGGGACCCCTGGGGTGCTGCTCCCAAGCCCTGGGGCAGCCACAGCAGGTCCTGCTGCGTGCTTCCCTCAGATCCTGGCGACTAATTGCTCTGCAAAGAGCATTTCTCACAAGTTTCTTTCGTAAGAAATGGTAACAGGGCTTTGATTTAGCTCTTCTTTTCCTTTCTTCCTGTCTTCTTTTCTCCCTTCCTACCCCAAATGCAGAGGTTGCTTTGATCGTGCAGGTTCAGGCTCCATAACAAGCATCTCTGTTTGTGTCGGGGGGTTGTCAGTGCGGTAACATGACAGAGCATCTCCTTGTCGCCTCACACGCAATGAATTATTCCTTCCACTTTCTCTTTGTACCGTCTCTGGGATAAATTACTGCTCCCAGATGGGCTTGTCACCCAGTGAAGCATCCTTAACCCCTGGGATGATCCCTGTCCAGCACAGAGCACTGGCCACTGCAGCTCACTCAAGGCTGCAGCAAAGTGTTGAAGCAGGGAATTGTCAGCATGGCTTGAAAGCAAATTGCTTTGCCAATTTATTTTCTTTCTTGTGTATGAACATATTTTTCTTAAAGGGATGCTGTCACATTAAATATGGAGCCGCCAACTGCAGGCATTAAAAAATCATGGGTCGTCCCATTTTCCTTCCTCCCACTCTAAATTCTGAGAAAACAATAAATTCGGGGTTCTTTTTACTTGTCATCTGTCTTTTGGCTCAAAACACTTTTTCAAACTCCCCATCAGCCGCGAGGTTTGGGAGCTCCAGTGCTATGACAAGCACCGCGGATCTGGGGCACTTTGGGCAGGTGGCAGGGCGGCCCCTCGGCTGTGCCACCAGGGTGCCTTACCTGCCCCTGGTCCCATGTTCCCAGAGCTCAGGGCCAAGAGCAGACCTGGAGCAGTCCTGGGACAGTGCTGGGGAGCCTTCCCTTCCACCATAGCTGATGGAACTGAGCCATGTGCTGGTAAGGAAATCTTGCCCAAATCTGTCCTTGAAGGGCGTTCACTGTCATGAAGCTGCCCAAACTCTGTGTCACTCTGTCATAGCTGCTGTGACCGATGCAGAAAATTCTTTCCAGGCTTTAACTTTCCAAGCCCATTTTTAGGGAAGGTAATGAAAGTTTTGTTATATTTGATAAAGTGTGTTTCCATGCAGTGAGCATGTTGCTGAGCTGCAGAAGGGAATTGGGCGTTTGTCAGACTGAACAGCCTCGTGGCAGTTTCTGGAACATGTTTCTGTGGGATCTTGGATGGGATCGTGTCTGATCTGGTATCAGGTATCAGAAATCCCTTATATCTGAGAGAACTGGTTGAAAACAAGTTTCATCTGGGGCCAGGTCAGTGCTTTCCCTTCTCTCTGCTGTAGTAATCTCCCTCCAACAGCTGCAGGTGGGGATAAGTCTCTTGCTACTCTTAAATTTTAAAGGAAAATCTCTTGCAAAGCTCTGCTGTGCTGGCAGCCTCGGGGCTCAGCAGGACTCAGCTGCTCCCTGGCCCCACCGCGTGGGCTCCAGAGCCTTCCCCAGCAGATCAGGTGTTTGATATCGTTTATTTTAATAAAGTTCTGAGCTTGTTTTGATGGACAGATCCAAAGCACTACATGGATTAAAACAGATCCCATTGCAAATATCTCTATCTGATACCCCTGCCATGACTGGACTGCAAATGTCACTTGCTTAGCACTATCAAATACTTAATTTACGTTGTAATACAGGAGCCTGTGAGAGCTCCAGCTTAAATTGGAGGTCTCCTGTTGGCCAGCAGCTCCCCACAAGCTCACTTAAAGGCTAATTTCTGCCCTGAAAAGCTCCTGACCTGTATGCAGAAGCGAAGGGAGCTGGGAGGGAAGACTCTGCCTACCTCTGCTCTTGGTCTTGCTGGGACCCTGCTTGTCACTGTAAGTGCTCATGGTGGGTGTCCCCACCTTTGCCCTCCAGGGCACACGTGGCTGGGGGAATGTGACTGTTGCTGCCACCACCGCAGGGCTCGTGGCGATGCTCGTGGCTTTTGCCTTCAGTGGCACCACTGCTGGCCCAGCTGTCAGTGTCCATGGTGGGGGTGGTGGCTCCCCAGGAGCTGGCCTGTATCTCATTCTGGGTCCTGCACTTGTGGAAAATCATTTCCCCTGGGAATTTCCCTGTGGCAGTTTCAGCTGGAGGTGAGGGGGGCACAAGGTGCTGCTGAGGCTCGGACCCTCCCTGTGCATCACTTGGTTCCCAAGGGAAAATAGTGGCTGTGTGACACGTGGCTCTGCCTGTGATCTTTGTGCTGACCACAAGAATCTTGAAGGATGCTGTAATCTTGGCAGCCCCATGCCAGGTTCTCCTCAGCTGGCAGCACAAGCAGCAGCCAGGGGAGCAGCGTCGGGTCAGGGTGATGAATCATGGAGCCTCCATCCTTCCTCTCCCACTGCTCCTGCACTGTCCTCACACCTACAGCCAAACCCCATGATGGAATGCCACGTTCCCTACCTCTCTTTGCTTTGTTGTTTTCTCTGCTGGTGTAGGAGTGGGTGGCACTCCCCAGGTTTTGATTCCCAGAGCGGATGGACACATTGGCTGCCCCTCTGCAGAGGAGCAGCCTTGTTCCCTCCATGGCATCTCCTTCAGCTGGGTTTCAGTTGTCCTTGCTGCCCGGGAATAGGGCTGGGATGTGCTGATTCAGGGGACACGCAGCCCTGCGGCGTTAATGATCCTTATGTGCGAACGAGAGGACAGGCGCAGTGGCTCCGAGCTCCGCGGTGCCCCTGCCCCCGGGATGCTGCGCTGTGTCCCGCTGCCCTTCACCGCGGGGGAGCAGCGCTGAGGGCAACCCTGGAGAGCGTCTAAAGGTAAGAGCCAGCTCGGACATATGGGGGCCTCAGGCCTGGGGACTGCAGGTGGTCTAAGTGCCCTGTGTGCCCTGGTCTTTGTGCCAGGAGCCAGCCTGCAACCCGGAGCCTTCAGGGAGAGATTGCTCACACTAATCCTTGCTCTGACAACGGATGGTTTACAGACTGATCCTAAAATGTGCCTTGCTCCAGCATTAGCGCAGCATATGTTGGGGCTGGGGGGGCAGCTGGTTTGATGCCCTGTTACGAAATGCTGAAAGTGCTGCAGAGGCATGGCCAGGCCCCCCTGAAAACTGCAATCTGCCAGGATCTGCTCAGCTCTCAGGCTGGGACATCAGAGCATCTCCTGATGCCATAGCGGATCCCCTGGGCCACCCCCATCCCTGAGACAGAGCACCCTGCACCCTCAGCAGCAAGGCCAGTGGCCTTCCCATCCCTCTGGTGGTGCCTCTTTATGAAGTCGCACAGGGAATTCTCTGGGCCCAATCTTAGAGGCAGCCTAGGAAGCTGCCCCATTCCCCTGTCTCCCCCGTCACAGAGAGCTGCCGTCAGGTGCATCCTCCTGCTCTTGGCTCAAGGTGGTTCCTCCAGTGCCACCTCGTGCCAGCTGGCGCCCGCTGCCCCGCGTGACGCTCCGGGCTCTTTGGGAACTTGCTGAGCCTCAGGCAGCAGCGCGGCCGCGCCCGGCTCTTGTCCGGAGGCTGCTGATGAGGACTGATTTAGTGGCGATTGAACCGCATTGGAAGTGCTCCTTGAAACATGAGACAAGTGTCGGGAACTCTTCGGGCGTAGGGGCAGCTGCGGTGCCCTGACGGCTGCGGCACACGGGCAGGAGCGGGCTCGGCTCAGCAGTGCCAAGAGCAGGGCACAGCGCTCCCTTCACCGGCACCAGGTAGGAGCCTCCCACGCCGGGCTGGGCACCAGGTGCTGCCTCTTCAGCGTTGCTGTGTCCTTAGCCCAAAGGGGTGGGTGGGCTGGAAATCGCCTCTGCCATCAGCGGGGAGTCTGTGTGGAGGCAGGATGGTGAGGCTACCCCCCGGTGGCTCTGGCATCCCCAGGGGCTCTGGAGGGGGGCACAGCAGCAATGGGATCATGGAGCTGCCCTACGGTGCAAACCTGCGGCGATGGGATGCAGTGATTTGAGCTGTGCTTTGGTGAGGGGTTGTGGCAGCTTCTGGCTATTCTGAGGGTCCCTGCAGATGTGAACAGGGACCATGAAATCGGTCCTTCTTGATGATTTTAATCTTCTGTTTAATTTATATAGTATCAATTGGGCTTACTCAGGGGGTTTGAGGGAATTTTGTGACAGCTGTTGGTGGCCACTTTCACACCAATTCTTTTACTTCCACTGCTTGTATTTACTGTTGTGTGTGCTCAACAAGGAACAAGGAAGGTGGATTCAGTGGTATGGAATCGTGTGAGCTTGAATCAGTCTTTTCTTTTCAGGTTTCTTGCTCTCTTAGCAAGTACTTCCAGATTTTCTGTTCAGGTGGTGTTTTCCCTGATCCCACAGTGTTGAGTGGACTGATCTCCTGATCAGCTGTTGTGATGTCCCCTCAGCCCTGTGGCAAAGGCAGTTTGACTCAGGGGGAGGTTCTGGTCCCACGTGTTGGCTCCATTGAGTTCAGGCCCAATAAAAGTCCTACGGGTCACAAACTGGAACTGATGGCAGGAGGGAGCCTTGGGCAGATGTTCAGGCGGCTCTGAGCTGGGTTTGCTTCAGAGCCCCTCAATCATCTTGGCAGTGTCACTGAACCTTCACTGAGGTTTAGTTTCCCTCCTGTGAAAGGTTAACAGCCCACCCCAAAGATCCTCAATATTTTGCTGAAGAGGTGAAATCTGCCCCAAAGTAGCCATCAGTTAGGGCCCTGGCTGCCTGCACATGTGCCATGACCTGTCCCATGACCCATCCCAGCCATGAGCCACCCAGTTTGTGGCCCTGACACCTGAGAAGCAGAAGAGGCACAGCAGAAATTAAATGAATGAGACAACAAGTGTGTGTGTAATTAGGACAGACCTTCAACCACTGCCCCGGAGCGCCGGGACAGAAGCCACTGGTTAATCAGAGCAACAGCAGTGCCTGTTTTAAAGACAGGAGAGACTTTGGGGATACTTTGTCCACATAATGTTCCAATTTTAGCTCTGCGTCCTGGGATGTAATTGCATTAAAAATACCCGGGGAGGGGGAGGATGCCAAGGGCACCCGGCGACCTGCCCCCTGTGGCGCGTCCCCACCAGCACGCCGCGTGTCCCGCTGCCTTCCGAGGCTCAGCCTCACATTCCTGGCGCTGATCATCCAGATCTGCTTTCCGGCTGTTCTGCTAATGGTTATCCTGGGAAAGGCCTCCGGCTCCGGTAACAGCTCGTGGGAAGACCTCCCGCTCCTTTTGGCGGAACAGGACTATTGATGGAGACACTCGTGGCCGCCTCGGGGGCGCGGGAAGGCTCCGGACGGGGCCGCAAGGACCGGGTGCTCAGCCCGGGGTTGGGTGGGTGGCAGTGCCGGCCCAGGACCCGCTGCCTCCCGTTCCGCCGTCCCCGGTGCGGGACCCACGCGCGGAGCGGAGCGGCGGCGCCACCGCGGGGCCGCGGCCGGGGCTGCAGCGCCCCGAGACCCCGCGATCCCGCGGGGGGCCGAGGACCGCGCTCCTGGTGGGCTCTGTGTGGACGGGCAGCCCTCCCCGCCCCGAACCTACCCACGACGGCACGACGCAGCAGCGTTTTGGGCTGCCCACTGCCCGAGCCGAAGCTCCCGGTGTGGTCCCTGCTGAGCCCAGCACGGCCCGCTCGCAGCCCTGCCCGAGGATGCCAGGGACGTCTCTGCAGGGCACTCTTGGGTCCTGCTTGGCCACCCACGGACACGCCGGCCCCTGCTTGGCCCCTCGGGGTGTCTCGGCACAGCGTGCCTGTGGGTATTTGTAACCAGCAGCTGCCAGCTCCAAGGTTGTAACTGGATCACGGGGCTTGGGTGACCTTCGCGCCTCCGAGGCTGTTCTGGATGTCCCAGCAGCTCCCAGCTCTGGGTTGGGCAGCAGGGACAGTGTCCCTGCAAGCCAGAGGCTGCTGAAGGGCTGTCCCCAGCTGACCCCAACCCCTCCATGGGCTGCTTTTGCCCATGGTGTCCCTGTGTGGGTCTGAGGCTCCAGCTCCCCACATCAGTTGGTCCCACAGAGCCCTGCATTCAGGACAGGCATCTGCTGGTGGCCAGCGGTCCTGGTGCCAGCCATCCTCCTGCCATGGTGGGGATGGCCATGGGACGTCTGCACTGCACCCAAGTCCTGCCAGCCGAGTCTCTTGCCTGCAGAGAGTTGGTTCCCTCCCAGCTCTGCCTTGGGCCAAGCCACGGTGCTGTCTGGAAGCAAACAGAAACTTGAATTGACACAACGAGCTGAATTCTCTTCTGGAGCTGGAAACTTGGAAGAAGTGGGTTATTCCTTGCTCCAGCACTAACCTTCTGGGAATGCTGCTGATCATGTTGTCTGGCCCAAACGCTGTTGCTCTTGCTCAGGGATTCCCCCGGACCCAGACAACTCACAGGCATGGGACCTGTGATGGGCTCTCCTGCCTCACCAGGCACCCTCTTCCTGTCCCTCTGTCCTCATGGCGGGTCTGTCCTTCCTCCCGCAGGCATGAAGCGACCCCTGAGCCCACCCCACAGCCCCGAGAGCGCGGTGCTGCTGGCAGAGGTGGCCAGCTGCCCCCCCAGCCAGCCCGAGCAGCGCATGAAGCGGGAGAAGAAGCATCAGTCGTTCACCCTCTGCGAGGTCTGCAACATCCAGCTTAACTCGGCTGCACAGGCACAGATCCACTACAACGGCAAGTCCCACCAGAAGCGCCTCAAGCAGCTCAACAAGGGGAAGATGCTGGCAGCCCAAGGTAGGAGCCCACCCAGCAGGTCGAGCTTGCCCAAAGGCTGCCCTTGCTCTGGCACAGCTGCTCCGCTGGGCTCATGGAAAGTTCGGGAATGCTGTGTTTTGTCCTTGGCATCTGTCACTTGCTGGTCTGCCTGAACTGCAGGGCTGTCCCCAACTGTCACTGCCAGAACTCAGGTGGTTTTGGGGCCCGAGAGCCCACGCTGTGGCGCCGGAGGGACAGACACGTGTGGGTCTGTCCATGTGTAAGTGTGGCTGCTGGTGCTCTTTGTCTATGTGAGTGTCTCCTTGGGTTCTGTAGGTGGTTTGTGGAGCAGGGGTGAGTGTGTCCAAGGGTGGAGTAGCCATTGGTTGCTGGGCTACTGGATGTTGCTTTCCAGGTGCTCCCCTCGCCCTGTTCCTCCAGGCTTCTGCTGTGCACATCTGTACCTCTGCTGAGTTTGATTCAAAATGCTGCTTAGATGTTGGTGCTGAGGCCCCTCACCTTTGGCTGCATCAGAGGATGCCGGCACACAGCAGGCATGCTGGCCCATGGCAGGGATGCTGGCCCATGGCAGGGATGCTGGCACACACAGGTGCCGCCCTGCTGGGTGGGAGCTCAAGCAAGGGCAAGGACTCACTTGCCCTCTGTACCATCTGCCAGCATTCACCTGGCTGGGCCCAGCTGGCTCTGCAGATTTTGTGCATAAAAGCAGGGAAGAGTGCCCAGAAATGTCACCCTGTCACCATGGCTGACCTGCTCTCTGAGCTGTGAGGGTTTGTCTGCTGCTGGGAGCAAACCATGAGAATTTCACAGAATGCCCTGAGTTGGAAGGAACCTTAAAGATTATCTGGTTCCCTGCTCCTGCTCTTCCTAAAGACTGGGCAGGCTGGAGCCATAAATTCCTAGCAAGGCAGTAGTCATCTCTGTGCCAAATTCTGCCCTGACTGGTGCTGGTTTTGTTTGGGCAAGGTCTGGGATATGCAAAGGTCTGTTCATCATCTTTACTGACGGATGGAAATATCGCCGGCTATTTTAATGGGGACAGGGCTCATAAATTCCAGCCTGCAACTTCCAGATTCTACCCTGGAACTGGCTGTGGCTCGATGGGAGGCTGTCCAAGGATGCACTTCCTACTGAGCCAAAGAATCTTGGAGCATGCCAGTCTGCTCTTTGTGCTTCTGCACCATCCCTGACCTCTGCCAGTGTCAGGGTGCGCAGACGTGGCAACCCCAGGGCCCCGCACGCTCTGCTGGGCCAGGCAGGGCACGGTCACTGCTGCCTGTGCAGGACTGGGATCTGCTCCTGGGAGGGAACTGCAGGCAGCAGCTACTCCCAATGCCTCCCTGTCCCTCCTGTTCCACTGCAGCCGCTCCATGCATCTGGAGCCCACCTTTCCTTGCACTTTTGGTTAAAAATCTCATTTCCAGCGTTGTCACTGGGAGCCTTTCCCAGCCTCCTGAGGTGAGACCTCTGTCCCCTCCATGCCAGTCACACGACAGGCACTGGGTGTGCTTCGTGTCATTCAGCCCCACATCACCTGTGCTGGGAGAGGGTCTGACCCTCTCAAACCCAAGAGGGGACCATCCCTGTCTGCCTTGCGTCAGTGAGCTGAGGACAAATGGGAGACAAGCTCCTGCCTGGACTGCGGCATACGGGCAGGAGGGCACGGGCAGGGCTGGTAGAGTGGTGGTGCTGGGGTGGCCCTGCCCTGCCCCATCACACTCCTTTGGGAGCTCTTCACGAGCCAAACTTGCACTTTTGGGTGCTGAGGAAATGCACCTGGCTGTGGTCAGGGGAGCAGTCACCCCTTCTCAGGCAGGTGCGTGCTATGGTGCTGGGCTCAGCCTGGCACAGCTAACACGGGTCTCTGGTGGTACGTTAGGCAGCTCTGAGGGAGCTTTGGGAGGTTAAAGACAGTGAATTAAATGAAATCATTGACTTAGACAAAGATGGGATGTTCCTCTGGGCTGGAATCTCTGTCTCATGCTGACATCTACAGCTACATCAAAGGCAGCTTCCCAACGCTGCTCAGTCTCCCTGTTCCCCTCTGGCTCCTCGGATCCGCTCTCCCCGCACAAGCTGTGAGCGCTGGCATCTCGTGCAGCAAAGCTGCAGAGTAGTGTTGCTGGCAAATGTGCTAATCAGTGTCATTACAATTCATTAGCTTTGTGCCAGAAAGACCCCAACTTAAAAACAAATCATTGCTCATTAGGCGTTTCCTTGCAAGGCAGATCCCAGATCCCTGTTGTCCCATACAGAATAACGGTGCAGGTGGTGATTGGATACAGGGTGCCCACAGATGAAAGATGTTTTCATGTCGCAGATGCCAGTTCTAATCCAACTGGGTCACGAGTGATTTAATTACTGGCTGTGATTTCCAAGGGAGCCCAAGTGAGCTCAGTTTGCTTTTGGAGTCCTCAGGAGCTGAACCCCAATCTGGTGCCAAATGAGCTAATCCACCCCAAAACGGGGGAGTGGTGGCTGCAGGGTGAGGGCAGGGGCAGGGACAGAGGGATGCTGCCTTCCCTTGTCCTCCTGGTTAATCTCCGGGGCCAAAACACCCAGAGCCAGCTGTGCCCCAGGGCTGATCCATGTCACAAACTCTTTTTCTCTCCATGTGCCCCGTGGCATTACACACCCTGACCCTCTCAGGGCTGTTCTGTGGAATCTCCCTCGCCTCACACTGGGGGTGCCTGGTGCTGTTCCCCACTTTGGCAACACAGCCCTGGAACAACTGTTCCTTGCAAAGGGAAAGGTCCTGGTTTCCCCAATTATCTGCTGAAATGTCTGTCCATGCATGTCTGGGAGCAGAAAGGTTTGAGATGAGCAGAGAAATTGCTGTGACAGCTTCAGCATCACTGGGTCTGTAACAGAAAGTGGGGGCCCCAGGAGGGATGTGGGGACCCCAGGGGAGCCTGGGCTGCTCTGGGAGCTGGCAGACTGATGGCTTTCACAGGGTGCTCCAGCTGAACTCCCTGGTTTTGGCAACTGTGGGGGAATGCACTCCCCTCAACTGGTTTCTGTGGGACAGAACCTGGGTCGTGGTGTCCAAGGCTGGGTTATTGCCTGTTGTACTGACTGAGGAATCCATGGCTGTGCTCTTCGCTGGGCCAGAATAGCCCTGCTGGGAAACAAATCCTGAAAACCACACAGAGCAGTGCCTGGGAAAGCCATGCCCTGGTTTGGGGAGCAGAGGAGGGAGGGCCTCTGATGGGTCTGACCATGGACAGTCCGGTGGGTGCGTGATCCCACTCCATGATTCTGCTCTGTAATCCTGCTTCATGATCCTGCTCCATGATCCTGCTTGTGGTCCTGGTCCATGTTCCCTTTCCCTGACCCTGCTCTGTGTGCTCTGGTGTCTCGTTGCTCAGCTGCAGTGCATTCCCTGCTCCTTCCCTTGGCTGCTCTCTGCTGTTGCAGCCCTTCAGCTGTTCATTACCCAGCAAACTGGTGCCAATCCCGTTTTGTTCCATTTCATGTTCCACATGGAATCCTTTAATTGTTGTTAATAAATAGGGCGATGCTCAGTGGGGCTTTATCTGCAATAAAGCCAATGTATTGATTTAAATAATCTGCAAACATGTGGGATTATGGTCTAATTGGGACTAATCAGGGTGCAACAATTGTGTCACCACTGGGTCGGGACTGGGATGTCCTTGTGTCCACTGGAGCTCCCAGCTGTGCCCAGCCCTGGCAACTGCCAGGACCTGCTCTGGCAATGCCAGAGGGAATGTTGTTCTTTCTGGCTTCCTCCCTAACTCCTGCAGCAGTTGTTGCTCTCCTGCTTTTGGGACCTTTTGGAGAAATTTGTCAGGGAAAGGTCAGGGACTGGCTGGCGCAGGAGCCACCTTACAGCGTCCCTTGCCAGGGCCATTGGCGGCACATTGGGCTCTCCCAAACTGCCCAATAGCAGATCTGTGCCCAGCCTGAGTGTTAAAGGGGCTTTAACATTCAGCTGGGACAGACCCTGCATCTGCTGGGTGCTGATTGATACATCATGCCCAGGCAGTGCTGGGGTTCAGATTTTAAGCTTCTGTGAATTTAAGAAGGACAAACATACGGAGTCCTCCAGCTCTGTTGGCCTCAGCTGCTCCCTTCAGCTGCGAGCAAAGATGAGCAAAAATAGCTTTTCAGAGCAGATTTGAATAACCTGAAATCTCAGTGGGGGAAATACAATGGGTTTTTTAATGTCTTAAAATGCTGGCTGGGATCAGGCATCATTTGAAGAAGCTCAGTTGGGTAATTTCATGTTTTCCTTCCCTCTGCTCACTGCCATATTTCTCCCTTTCTGTTTGGGTGTAAGGATGGGTGCAGGAATGTTCCTCAGGGCTCCTGGGGGCAGAGCTGGGAAGGTTGAGAAGGGGAGGGATTTACCCCTGCCACTGGGAACTGGCAGGAAAGCTCTGTTTCACTAAATGCTCTTTGCTACCAAACCCACCATTTTCCGTGGGGGAAAGAGCCCATGGGCTCCCTGTGAGAGGCACCACATGAGCCCTGACCCTGCTCTGGGCACATCAGCCTGTGCCAGCACATGAATCTGGAGACAACTGCTCCCTTTCCAAATCCTCAGAAAATACCCCATTAACTTTCTGTCCCTCTGCAAAATCCAGCCATTCAGCTTTCTGTGGATTAATAACTGTAGCATAACTAATCTATGGTTTTATTGAGTCAGTAACTTCATATAGAAAATTAATTGATCAGCTGTCAGCATTGGCTGGAGGGTTTCATGGTATGGAGCCTTCCCCACTGGAACTCTGCCCTCCCACTCTGCACCCCGAGTTCTGACCAGAGCTTCAGGGATATTTTTCCCTGACACACTTACTCTAAAAAGATCCTTAAAATGTAAACTCTTGGCCATAGTGACACAGAGACGCTGCTGGGCTTTGCTTGTGCTGCTGGGGCATGGAGGAGGTGGGAGCCCCCATGGCAGAGGCTCAGGGGGCTGGGATGGATGCTCCAGCTGCATCTGTGGAAGGACTTTCCCTTAGAAAATATAGAGACCAAGCCAAAAGATATCAAGGTCAGATAATATATATCATCTTTGGGTGGGCTGACAGGGGCTGCCTGGGCCATAGGGGTGCCCAGGCATCGCTGGACATGGTGCTGGCAGAGACTGTCCTGTGCTGCTGGCAGTGGTGATTTTTCCCAAAATCAGTAGGAAGTTGCCTCGTTATTTTTAAGCCCTGTAGTTGTGAGCCAGTTCTCCTTAATCGTGGATTTTGCTGTCACTTTCTTCCAGTCGGTTTGCTGTCAAGTTGCCTCAATAACGTTTCATGGCCACTCAGCTCAGAGCTGCAAGACACGTGATATTAATTAGAAGTGGATTAAGAGCAATGAGGAACATGTAGCCATGGAATATTTCACAATTTCCCATGTAACATCAGCTCAGCAGATTTGGAAGAGGAAAGCCTGAGATTTATTTTAAGTGGGGAAAAATGGTCAAAGTGGCAGCTAAACCGTGAGCGTGTCCCAGCTCACTGGCACCCGCTGGTCCCCATTCCGAGAGAGCTCTGAGCCTGCAGGGGCCTTTTCCAGGGCTCCACCAGTGGCTCTGAGCAGGGGGTGAGGTCCCTGGGAAGGGGGGATGTCCCCCCAGGAAGGGGACACGGTGTTTGTGAAGCTCTGCAGTCAGGCAGCTCCTGCTCTTGTGTCCACCCTTGGCACCAGATCCAACTTCATCCTGCAAGGGGGGCTCGGCTGTGCCCCCCAAGAACTTGGGGTCTCCTGTGTCCTAAACGTCCCCCAGGAGGGGTGAG
Source organism: Myrmophylax atrothorax (assembly GCA_026770055.1). Lineage (NCBI taxonomy): Eukaryota > Metazoa > Chordata > Aves > Passeriformes > Thamnophilidae > Myrmophylax > Myrmophylax atrothorax. The sequence goes on from JAOXXN010000311.1 coordinate 1,930,006, forward strand.
GGCACAGAGGACCTCAGCATCCCTGAGTGGCTCTGCTGTTCTCAGGGACAGAGGCAGCCGCTGCCTGGTTCTGACATGGGAGAGGGACCAGCATCCCACTGCATCCTGCAACCACCAGCTCCATCCCGCAGCATCCACTCCCACCCAGCTGGCACTGGGGATTAGAAGGGCTGGAGAGAACAGGCCCTGCCAACCTGTGCGTGTGAGGGCTGCACCTACCCCGGCACCATCCCAAAGAGCACCAAGGTGGAACTGGGGGCATGGGGAGAGGGATGGCCACAGGGAGGTTACTGTCCGGGGTCTGGATGATGATGGAAATGCAGCTCATTGCCCCTGGCCTCCAGCCCCAGGCCCCTCTCCGTGCCCACTGTGTCTGTGTGTGTGCACACGCGTGTGCTGCTTGCCCAGGGCCACGGGAGGAGCGAGTGTTTGGAACCGGGCGAATGGGGAGGGGAGGCAGGTCGGGGGGGAGTTG
>JAOXXN010000311.1:1943358-1953633 GCA_026770055.1 Myrmophylax atrothorax
GCTGCGGGCCGGGGGCGCCGCCGCTGCCGCCGCCGCCTCCTGAACACCTCGCTGCTTTTTGGTTTATTTTTGGCTTTGCGTTGCTTGGCTGGGTTTGGGTTTTTTTTTTAATTTGGTCCTCCCCCCCTTATTTAAAAGCCCAAATTTGGGAAGTTTGCTCCCCCCCGCCCCGCACACCCCCCAGAGCTCATGGCAGCCTTTTCACGGTACGTATGTAGGGGCGGGTGAGCGCGCTGGGCATGCAGGGCTGGGCACCGGGCTGGGCGCTGGGGCTGCTCCGCTCGCCCTCACCAGGGGGGATGCACCGGGGACGAGGGGCAGGGCAGCAGCTTGGCCTCTCTCAGGTAAATTCTGATGCTGCCCAAACTTCCCGGCGCGGAGAGAAGCGGGCTGGTGTGGGGACTGGAGTGCCACTCCATCCCGAGCTGCTGCCGATCGCCCCAGGATGCGCAGTGCTGCCCTTCCCCGTGGGCAGCACCAGTGAGGGGTGCTGGGCTGCTGCCAGGACTGGCTGTGGGGCACCACGGGTACTGCGGGAAGGGGTGCTGTGGTGCCCTGCGCTGTCCGGAGCTCCCCCGGCCCCATAAGCTCCCCACACTAATTGCTGCCTTTTATTTTTTTTTTATTCTTTCCAAGGCAGCAGTTTTTGCTGGAGCGAGTGCTGGGGCGGGGACTGTGCGGGATAGTTTGTTAGTGAATGGGGTCAATGATAGGGAGAGAGCAGAGGAAACCACCCCCTGGGGCCGTGCACCGCCCCAGTGCAGCCAGGGCAGCCGAGCTCAGTGCCCACCTGGCACTGGGATGGGGCTGGTCGCCGCGGGGCCACCCTCCAGCATGGCCCAGAGCACCCTGCAGGGAGCCCCGGATCCCTGGGAGTGGGTGTGCACAACACTGGGAGTTGGGGTCTGCTCTTACGCCTGAATTGTGAGGGTTCCCCTTGCTCCTTGAGGGCTGTGGTAAGGACTCTGGTTTGGGAGTTTGTTCTTCAGAAAAACCCCAAGTTCCCCATGGGTTTCTCAGCAAGTCGCATGGACTGATGGTATTCTCCAACTTTGCTGCTCAGTGTCTGTGTTCTTTCTGTTTTCCTCTGGGTCGCCCTGCACTGGGTTCTGCATCCGCCTCTTCCCACCACCTTTATCAAGGCTCAGTTTGGATTTTCAGTCCAGTTCATAGAGAATGTGAAAATTGGACTGAGTGGGGCTGAAGTGTAGGGCAGGGGTCAAGTGAATGCTTAAACCCTCCAGCTCCTGGTTTGGTTACCATAATGTGTAAGTCTTTGCAGCCTGGAGCTCAGGAGATGTTTGGGAGCTTGGCCTGGAACAGGTCCAGACTCCCTGGGAGGGACTCCGGACTGGCACTGACTGTGCAGAGCGTGGCTCTGCTGATGTGGGACCTGCCATGGCTTCAGCAATTCCCTGGGATAGAGACAAGGCAGGCAGGACTGAGAGCACACACGTGTGCACACAGGCACTTGTGTCTGAGCTGGCTCCCAGTCACTGTTGTTCAGCTCTGGAGCCCTGGCACTCACCTCTGGCAGCGGGTGCTGCTCCTCCAGGGCCGAGTTCATCCACCTCTGAGCCTTCCTCACCTTCCCAGCACCAGCACAGTGGGAAGGGCTGCTCTGGGGGGAAGTGTGTGGGTTTCCCTGTGGTGGTGGGGACTGTCTGTGTGTGCCCAAGTCCCACCAGTGACAGTGAGAGCTGCTGGTGATGCTGGCACTCACTGGGACCCCCCCCAACGTGGTGCTGGGGCTGTCTCACAGCCTGGTCTGCCCTGAGCACCACTGTTACGGCTGCTGTCACTGTGCCACTGTTGCTGTGCCACCACAGCCCTTTGCTGAGCCCCAGCTGAGGTTTGCAGGGCCCTAATCCCTTTCCCTTGTGTCTCTTTCATCTCCAGTCGGACCAGGAGAGTGGTAATAGACCTTCTTACTAGATTAGATGTGCAGGCTGCTCCTCAAGGCATGGTGCAGTTGAACCGTAGTGTTTGATTTCGCAGCCACAGCATTATGGTGCCTCCAGGGAAAAAGCCAGCTGGGGAAACTTCCAATTCCAATAAAAAGTGTAAACGCTATTTCAATGAGCACTGGAAAGAAGAATTTACCTGGCTGGAATTTGACTATGAGAGGAAACTCATGTTTTGCATAGAGTGTCGGCAGGCGCTGGTGAAGAACAAGCACGGTAAGGCGGAGAACGCCTTTACCGTGGGCACGGACAACTTCCAGCGCCACGCGCTGCTGCGGCACGTCACGTCCGGCGCGCACCGCCAGGCCCTGGCTGTGAACCGCGAGCAGCTGGCCTGTGAGCCCCACGGCCACCCCGAGCTGCGCCCGCTCATCAAGGTGGAGGTGAACCCGGCCAAGGTGGCTGTCCTCACCACTGTCTACTGGATGGCCAAGGAGGAGATCCCGGATGAGAAGTGCTTCTCCCTGCTCAACTTCCAGAAGTTCAACCTGTGCCAGGCACTGCTGGCCTCAGAGCACAGCGAGTACTACCAGCCTGGCAGTGTAAGGGAGATGCAGGTGTGTATGTGGGGCTGGGGGACTGCACGTGTGTGATGCTGCAGCGGGGCTGGGCAGTGCCAGGAGGGTGCCTGGGCGTGCCAGGCTGCTTGTGGGATTGAAAGCTCAGGAATTCAGTTAGCACACGAGCACTGTGGATTTTTCCTCTTTTGACCTAAACTGAGTGCTCAGAAAGATCAAGTAGCCAGAGAGTTTAGAAAGGATTTTCTGAGTTTTACAAATGCTTCATGCCTGCTAAAATCAAATTAAATTTTTAGTGAGTCTTGGCTGTTTGCCAGGCTCTTCAGCTCTCTGCAGAGCCTTATTTTGCTGCAGATAGACTAAACCCACTAATTAGGTTTTCCAGCCTGTGGTGATCCTTACAGCACTCACACAGAGAGGAAGTTTTCCCTCCGAACTGGGGCATTTGCCTGAAGTGGGGGAAAATGAGTAAAGAAGGAAAAGACACTGCAGTTTTGCTGCTGCTCCTGCCCATGCTGGGCCAGTGAAACACTGATGAAGCTGCTGGAGTTGAACTGAGCAGGCGAGTTTCCGGTGTCCTGCCCCATGGCTGGCACTGGTGGCAGCTTGGGAGTGGGTGTTGGGATCTGACACCTTAGCACTGCTGGTGGTGTTGAGTCCTGCTGTAGCTGTGGGGCTCTGACCCCCAGCTCAGGGCAGGGCCCCCCAAGCTCTTGGCAGCTTCACATGGTGCTTGGGCCACTGAAAAGGAGTGGGAGGAGACAGGGTATTATAGGGAAAAGGAAAGTGATTTCCAGCTTGTGTAAGGGCTTTTCCCTGGCTTGACCCTCGTGCCACTGCGGGAGCCTGGCCGCTTGTGATGTGTCAGGGGCTGCCCATCTCCTGCTGCCTCTGCACCTCATTTGTGTTTCTCTTTCCCTCCCTGTGCCCCTCCTTCACCCTGCCCAGGCAGCCATCGCCAAAGTCCTACACAATGAGGACAGGCACAGGATCAAAGCCTCGCCGTTTGTTGGGCTGGTGGTGGACGAGACGGTGGATGTGCTGAAGCACCGCAGCCTTGCCATGTTCACCACAACTGTCTCCCCCTGCAACGGGCAGACCTCCACTGCTTTCCTGGGCAGCTTCGAGCTGCCCGCCGGGGAGGCCTCCACCGTGGCAGGCAAGGTGGGTGAGGTGATGCGCTCCTTTGGCATCCCCACCATGAAGCTCACCTGGCTCAGTGCCCACAGCACCTCGCTGGCGGCTGAGCAACTGAGTGGGGTAGGGACCACGCTGACATCGCTCTGCCCACTCCTCACCGAGATGCACTGCCTGTCCCACAGCAGTTCCCTGCTGCCATCTGAGACTGTTGGCACCATTGAGTACCTCCAGAAGTACGAGACCACTGTGGATGCCGTGTACAGGCTCTACTCCACCGGCCATGGGGCAAGCGACGGCCTGCAGGAGCTGCAGAGCGTCCTGGACCTTTGCGAGATAAATCTTCAGGGCCCCAAAGCTATCCACTGGACTTCTATCTTCCCAGCCATGGAAGCCATTGACTCCTTGTGGCCCACACTGGTGTTGCTCCTGGAGAGTGAGGCAGAGCACTCACCTGTGGCCCGGGGCCTCTGCGAGGAGCTCAAGAAGTTCCAGTTTGTGGCCTTCACCAAGATCCTCCTGGATGTCCTCCCCATCTTCCAGAAGCTCAGTCGCTTCTTCCAGATTGAGGACTTTGACCTCTCCCTCCTGAAGCCCATTGTCTCGGCCACGGCCACCACACTCCAGACCCAGCAGAGCACCAGTGGGCAGAACCTCCAGGAGTTCCTCAGCGAAATGAAGGAGTACCCACGGGATGGGCGGGATGATGAGAGCCGCCTCTGCTACAAGGGGATCAAGCTGGTCAACTGCTCCCAGATGCACCTGAAGCACTTTGAGCAGCTGAAGGAGACCTACCTGGAAAGTGTGCGGGGCAACCTGCTGGACAGGTTCCCCAGCAGCGTCCTGGAGGCCGTCAGCTCCTTCTCAGCCATCTTCAATCCCAAGTGCTACCCCCAGTCTCTGGAGGACATCAGCAGCTACGGGGTCAGTGAGCTGAATTTCCTGCTGCAGACGTACTCGCGGGTGGTGGTGAGTGAGAGGGCCCTGAGCGACTTTCCCCTCTTCAAGCGCATCGTCTTCAGCCTCAGCCAGCTCTCCTTCAAGGACCTCTGTGTCAAGTTGGTCTACAGCAACTCCGAGATGCACGAGCTCTTCCCAGACTTTGCCGTCCTGGCGGCCATTGCTCTGGCTTTGCCGTTGGGCTCAGTCCTTGCCGAGAAGATCAGCCGGGGCCGGGAGCTGCTGAAGCACAGCCGGTCATGCCGGGGGAGGGACGAGGGGCTCTCTGACCGCATGAAGATTGTCATTGATGGGCCGGCTATCAGCGAGTTCGACTTTGCGTTGGCCATCGAGTACTATGAGAGCATGAGGGAGTCTGAGTTCATCATGGCTCAGGTAAAGTGAGCGTGGCCAGTGAGGGCGATCCTTCAGGTGGGAGCCAGGGCCTGCAAGCAGTGCCCAGCACCAGCTTGGTGCTGCTTTTTCACATTGCTGGTCACACCAGGGCCAGGCAGCTGTGGTGGATGGTGACCTGCTCCGTGCTGGGAAAAGGAAACAGGATCCTTTGCAAATCCATGCTGGTCCTATGACCACCTCTCCCTCATCCCCCAAGCATCTGAATCGCCCAGAATTCAAAATCCTGGGGCCACCTGAGACTACAAATTTTTCTCCAACAGTTTGTCATTATTTTGTTTTAGGGAGATGAAGGCAAATCCTCTCTTGAGCTCAAATGTCACATTGCCTTTGCACAAAGATACCCAGCAGCTTTTGCTTAATGCTCAGCAAAAATATTGGATTTCTGTTGTTCTGGAGCCTGGAGAGTGAATGCAGAAAAGGCAGCACATCCTCCCAGCCCTGAGTCAACCCCGACATGCCTGGCGGTGTCGTGTTGGTGTTCCTTGTGCACAGCACAGAGTATTTTTAGCAGTGGCATCAAGTCATGATCATTTCAAGAGCAAGAGATTTAGGGAATGATACTGTAATGACCGAGGAAATACAACTTCAAGTGCGTCATTGTGTACATATGTGTATGTGTGTATATATAAATATACATATATAAATATATATATTAAAAATGTCTGTCTTAATTTTCCTAGTGTTTAAAGTTTATAGCTAAAGGGACTTCTTTTGCAGGGACAGAATAAATTATGACTGGGGTCCAGAAATAATCAGTATTGAATTCCTGGTCTTTTCCAAATGTCCTCACGTCCCAGCTTTCCCTTTGCACCCTGAGCTCTTGGCAACCTGCAGCCCAAGGGAAAGTCCTTCGACACCTGTTTTTGGGACCATCTGGAGATGTTCAGCCTGTGCTCCTCCGTATTACTGCCTTTATCCTGAGGTGAGCAGAGCTGTTGGTGCCTGTAGTGGGTGGGGGCTCAGCCCCCTTTGCCCTCGGGTCTGGGGGTGCTGGTGTGGTGGCCCAGTGAGGCCAGGGTGCTGCATGGCACGTTCCAGTATGACAGGGCTCTGCTGGTTTTGACTTGGAGGGCCGTTTCCTTCGGATCTGACTGATTCTAATCAGCAGTAAACCCAGTGCAGCAGCCAAAAGCATCACCTCAGTTGAATCCTGAGTGCTGGGTCTTTTGCTGGGACTGCTGAAAGCTGGAAACAGGAGGATGTAGCAGATCTGCCCCACAATCTGGTTGCTCTGGGAGTCCAACATGTTGCAGTCTGTTTGTAACTGGTCCAGATCCCAGAGGTGCCTGGGCCACACTGGTGCTGCTGTCGTGGTCCAGAGTTGTGACTGGGTGTTTCTCCTCTTCTCTGACTGTCAGCCTTTGGCACTGGGGAGCACACGTATAATTCCCAGGGGAGCCTCCTGGAAAGAGCTGGAGTGAGTTCAGCCCATGCTTGGTCAGACAGAAAACCTTTAAAGCCCTGAGTAAGGATTTGGAGACACCACCAAAATGTGCTGAGAACACCTCCCAGGCGGGAGGGAGCCAGGCTGCCTCCGTGTGAATAAACAGCTCCAGCTCCATCTGGCCTGGGCAGACTCTGCACCAGATGCTCTCTGAGGCAGCAGCGTCTGCGGAGATGGGTCCTGGGCAGACTCGTGTTGGTATGAGATCCTGCAGCGTTGGTCTTGCTGCCTTCAGAGGCAGCTCTGGGAGGTTCATACACATGGGGTGTCAGAGCACAACAGTTGCTCTGCTCTGTCTCACAGAGACCAGGACAAAACCTGCTCCTGTGTGCAGTGGCTGTGCTGAGTGAAGGGCTGGGGAACAGGCACAATCCGGGTGGACTTGGCTAAATGTAGGGCTGAAACATGCCTTTAAATTCCAAGGGACCCCTCTGTGAGTCACTTGTCTGTGGGACAGGAACTGGGCTGAGCTCCAGCCAGAGGATGTGCAGGATTCGATGGCTCTGGCTGAGGATGTGCAGCACCATAGCAGTGACGTGGGCTTTGGCATCTCTTGGGCAGATCTGGATGCTACCTGTGGAACTGGGGGGCACATAGACCCCTTCCCAGGCTGCAGCAGGTGCTTGTGCTGAGAACATAGGGCTCCTGCACTCCCTGCCTTGCACCAGCCCCTTGGAATGCTCCATGGAGCTGGAGAACATCCTGTCCTGGCAGGACCCGTGGTGCTGGAGCAGCAGCATTTGCTGTGGTGGGGAGTCTCCTCTGCCAGAATTGCGGAGGACACAGAGCTGGTGCTGTGGCAGAGGACACCCAGCTCCAGAGCTGCAGGGTGAGTGTTTAGGGATGCCATTCACCAGTACAGCCCAGCCCACCACTGGCCATGCTCGTCACCTTGGGTAAGGTCGTGTCATTCTATACAAACCTGGGGCCCTGCCACTCTCCCCAAAGCAAATCCCCTTAATTGAGTGTCTAATTAATACCTAAAAATACTGCCCTCAGCTGCTGCTGGAATCTGCCCTGCAGCAAAGGTAAGGCAGGATCTGCAGTGCCGCAGCTCCATAACCTTGGGAAGGTGTCCGAGGAGCATCATGTGGGTGTTCCAGCAGGTGCTGTGACATTCTGGGCAGCTTTGCTGGCACCAGGGCAGTTTCAGCCCTTTTCCTGCTTCCAGGGACAAAGCTGGGGGAACAGGTCCTGGGCCTTCAAAGGGTCTCACTGGGGTTTCTGGGCTGTCTCCAACCTCTTGGTTATCCCAGTCCAGAAATATGTTTAACCCACGAATCTGAGCACGAGGATGTGCTGAAGAGGTTTGTGTATCTTGTCTGTGCTGTTGTGGGCAGCAGCCGCTGTGGGTGGTGACTGTCTGTGGCACTCTGTGTCCCCTCAGCATCCCCCCTGTGCCTGTCCAGTGCAGGAGCTGCTCCCCAGGGAGTGAACCCCAGGGCTACAGCGTTGGCTGAGTTGCAACACTCCTTTATGCAATTACTGATATTGAGGAAGGAGGCGATCGCCCCCCCTCTTGTTCTTCCCAGATATATGTTTATATGTAAATATATTTTATGTTTTTAAAGCCAATGCAGTCAGTGCAAACCACACTGACAGAGATGAGTGGGACCCCTCGAGATCAGCCGCAATGCCTTCAGTGCTGCTCTGGCATGGGCTGTGTGTGCTGGGGGGTCCTGGGGCAGCTCCCACGGCGCTGGCCCGGCAGTCTCTGGTGATTTGATGCAGAAACTGTTTCACGCCTCAGAAGGTTAATCATGCACCGCTCACCCAGTCCTGCTCGCTGCTGCTCCCTCCCCATGGCTGCTGCTCTAATGTTATTTATTTATTTTTAAGCAGTTTCACAGATTTCCCTTCTGGGTGACTCTGGAATTAACTTGATCAGTGCACGCCCGATGAAGCAAACTGTAATTCCTGCCTGGAGTCAGGCCCGGCTCGGGGTGGCTCTGGCTGTGGCACAGCCGCCGCGTGCGCTAGCCCAGAAAGAGGTCATTGGTGCCCGTGGGGCTGGCGGCAGCACTGGCTGCTCACATCCAGGGGACCTCTCAAACTTGAATTTCAGATTCATGTCTCGGCTCCTGCACCAGCCGGGGTTGGCACTGGGTGGGTGCAGAGCAGAGTGAGAAGCAGCACCAGCCTGGGGTCCTTGTGCTGTACAGCCAGTGGTGGGGTGCGGGGGCTGCAGGACCTCAGGCTTGGTGCTGTCATGAAGAGGTGCTGGTGGTGATGGCTCCGGGTCAGTGTTCCTGCTGTGGAAGCACCAGCCCCCCAGACACCCTCCCACGAGGGGTGTTCTCCGTTCTGGGGGGCAGTGAGATGGGGTCACGTTGTGCTGTGGCAGGGACTTCTCCATGCCTTGAGGAAAAAGAACCTAAAAATCAAAAAACCAAAGGGCATTGGCCTTGTTCTTGCTGCAGGTGAAGGGACTGGGCTTTGGGTGGGCTGGAGGGGGCGTGAAGCCGTGTGGGATGCAAATGGGCTCTTCTGGTTCACAGCACTCTGAAACCATTTCTTATTTATTGTGTTCAATTAATTAATTTTTTTTATTTTAGCTTTTTTCCCTCCCCTCTCTCAGAGCTGGCCCCCTCTGCCACTCAGAGGATGCTTTCCTGTGCTCATCATCTGTGATAAGCCCGAGTGGAAATCTGGGATGGGGAGCAGGCTGGAGACAGATCCCTCTGCTTGGTCTTCCGTCCCTCCTTCCTTTCATCCCACGGGTGTTTTCTTTTCAGACAACGTTATTAATAACTCCAGGCTGTTCTTAAATGGCACTCTGGAGCGCGTGGTGTGTGTGCGGGTGACGGGGAGCAGCAGCAGCTCAGCCTTTACCCCTGGTCCTTTGGCTGCTGTCGGCAACCAAAACCTCACCAGCCTCGGTGAGGACCCCCTGTTGTGGTGCTGACATGGGAGAGCTGCGTGGGCTCCATGGGAGAGCCAGGCATGGGGCTGCTTCCCTGGGGGAGGCTTTGATACCTTTCAGAAGGTTCAGAGTGAGCTCCTGCACGTGTCCACGCTCTGACACAGAGGTGGCTGCATTCAGTTTCACACTGGGGTGCTGGTTTTGAGCCCAAAGGGCAAAGGGGTACCCAGGGCAACCCTGGACTGAGATCTTTCACTGAGGAGGGACCATAGCACACAGCAGATGTGTCCACGTGCTGCGTCTCGCATGCTGTGTCTCACATGCCCTGTACTGCCACTGCAAGCAGGGACCACTAATGCTAATGCTGTCTTTTCCCTTTGCCTGCCCAGGTCCCTCTGGACACAGCAGCCCCCTCTTAGCATCATTGCCCATCCCTGGCCGGCCCCTTCACCCCCCCTTGGACATCAAGCACTTTCTGACCTTCAGACTCAACGGGACGTCACCGCTCAACCTCTTCCCCAATTTCAACACGGTGAGTTCCTGGAGATGGGTGGGCGCTGGCGATTGGACCCCTTTCTTCCCCTGCAGCAGTTCCTCCTTTACATGGCTCTGCTCCTCGAACCCCACCAGGTAGCTTCTTGTTTAATTCCTGAGGTCTTTGGCTGCTGACACCAGTTCAACATGTCTGCCCTGCCCTTAGCTCGGAGTGATTCCTACCCAGCCAGTGCCTGTGGGTACCAGAATAAAAACATGGTTCATTTTAACCAAGATCAATTGGATTTTGCCCCTGGAATCAATAGTAACAAAGTAGCTCTGGAGAGCAGTTCATTAGTTAAAAAATAAATAAGGAAAAAAGAAAGAGAGAGAAGGTGTTAGAGATATGAGAAGTGTGGTTGGTGCTGTGGGTGTCAGGGATCGGGGTGTTGAGAGGCTGCTCCCACACTGGATGTTCCATTAGACAGCTAAACCACATGGATGTGGCCAAAGACAGAT
>JAOXXN010000311.1:1953643-1966574 GCA_026770055.1 Myrmophylax atrothorax
AGTGCCATAGGTGTCTGTATCCCCCGGGACCTGCCGAGCTTTACTGTGGAGCAGCTTCTGCTTCAAGAAGGGCAGAGGGCCCTGGGACTGCTCCCCCTCTCCCCTGCTGAGGCAGGGCTGGCATTTAGGGGTTCAGAAAATGCCCATGGTTTTCCCTTCTAAGCATGGAAACGGGACTTTCCCGAGCCCCCTCCCTGCTCACCAGCCTTTTATGAGTGGCTTTGAGCTTAAACCTGCTTGGAAGGTGCAAATTATCACTGAGTTCTTCAAAGACAGCGCAGGAATTAAGCACAGGTTTCCTCTTGCTGTTGAATGGGATTCAGTCAAATGAGTCCTTTAAGCTCTTTTGAAGCCCCAGCTCAGCCTCTCCCCAGGCTAATGAGCAGGAACACGGGACAAGGAGGGGTTTTGATGCTGTTATGGTTCCTGCTCTTTGTCTGGGCTCTTTTTTTAGTCACTGGAGTCAGGCGTGAACTTGACCCTGTGCCTGCTGTTCACTCCTCTCGGCTCCTGCCTGCCACTGCCTCGGCACATGTTTATCCTGGTTTGGTGCTTTAAAAAAAGTAGCAATGTGGAAAATGGATCTGGTACTTGCTGGAGCCACACAGTGTCGCACGGCTGCTGTGCTCTGTGGGGCTCCTGCCGTGGAGGACGGGTCGGACATGGATGGGGATGACAGGGGAGGCTGCCCTGGATGTCTGGGCACCTGGAGTGAACTGCTCCAAGCTCAGACCTGAGCCTGGCGTGGGCTGTTGGCTGAGCAGAGCCACGGCCGATGGTCTGGAACACTCTGCACTTGGAGCAGGTCACGGGGCTCCCATGAACCCGGCAGATGTTTTACTCGGGAGCGAACGAAACCCTTCTGAGCTGCCTTCTGCCACTCAGAGCAACAAGGAGGTAAAAAACCCCTAACACAGCACAGCAGGCACGGTCTGTGCTCCAAAGGTCCTTCCCTGCTCTTGGGATGTTGCAAATCCTCAGGACCCAGCAGTGCCTCGTAAAACTCCATCAGCAGACACAATCTGAGCGGATGCTGCATCCCTGTGAATTCCCGATCCTGACCTCAGCGGCTGCAGGGAGCTCAACACAAGGATTGGTATTTATATCAGCAGGAACATCCAGGGATAAATAAAGTAATGTGAGTCAATACAAATTGGCTATAAAGCCGGGATCGTTATTTCCCAAGAGTATGGTGCCCAAAGCCAAGCTCTGCCACCAGCTCCATTCTGCTGGAAACCACTGGGAAGATCCTGAAGCTGTGGCTGTGGGTGCCGGTATGTATGGCTGTGGCACAGCCCCTGCCGGCCCTGCAGGAGCTGTAGGGGCTTTTCTGGATACGAGGGAGCCATGGGGGTGTGTGGTGGGAGAAGCTGGCAAGGTGTTTGTGTTCTCATTCGGTGAGAAGCACAAGGGCTCTCAGGTGGCACCAGGCTTCAGATGTGCTCAGTGCTGGGTGGAGCCAGGCTGGGCTTCTGGCAAAGCACCTGGGGCGAAGTGTGCTCCCCTGGGGCTGGGCAACTGAAGGCTTGACATGGTGCTCGTATTTGACGTGACACAGCTCCCTGTCACGTCAAAAGGCTGAGCAGTGGGGACTTGGCAAAAGGAGAAGGTATGAAGATCCAGATTGTTGCCATCGCCTTATGCCCCAGGAGTACAGGGGGACCCTGTGTTGGGGCTGTTCAGTATGGCCACAGTGGAGTTGGGGCTCAGACACAAGTGCTGGTGCTAGTGGCTTCACTGACAGGTTCAGGTTGAGGCCAGGGTGGTTCCTGGCCACATTTGTGTCCTCCTGCAGCATCTTTCCTCTGCATCCTCCTCTGACCCCTGCCCAGCTGCTGTGGTGGTGCTTGCGGCGTGGATGAGCCCACAGGAGCCAGTGGTTCTCAGTGGGAGCTGGTGTTGTTTGGTGGGAGCTGGTGGTGCTCAGTGGGAGCTGGTGGTGCTCAGTGGGAGCTGGTGTTGTTTGGTGGGAGCTGGTGGTGCTCAGTGGGAGTGTTAGCTGGAACGTGGTAGCTGACACTGCTGGGAAGGTTGGAGCCATTTTTCTTTTCTGAAAGAAGAGGTGGGTGTTTCTCTGAAAAACAAGTGCTGGCCCCACAGCCTGGCAGTGCAGGGATGCTGCCAGCAGCACGTTGCAATGTTTGTCGTCAGGCGTGGAGCAACATCTTGGCCATCTGTAGCTTCCTCTGGGTCTCTGCTGAACTCCAAATGCCTCTTCATTTATATGCCAGATAAGTGAGTAAAATTTCATAGCAAACAGGCACTTCATTAATCACCTGCTTTTACCATTCTGCTCACTCCTGGAAAGGAATTTGGGGTCTTGATAATGGTGCTGTTGTCCAGGCATGTGCCTCGAAGACTGATGCACCTGTCTCGGCAGCGAAATAGCTTTGCAGAGAAATACGATCGCTGAAAACTCCGGGCTCTCCTGACAGCAGGACTCAGATAAGATAATCTCCCTGTGCCACAGGGTAGGGAACAATACTTGCATTATAGATTAGAGCCATGCTCAGACAAAGAGGTTATTCTTACGTTTTCTCCCTTAATAAATGCATTTTGTTTAAAACAATTACAGCTTTTGGAACCAGTTTGGTGCCTGGGCTGTGGAATGAGGCCGAGCCCTGGGGTGAGACAGAAGGCCAGGGGCTGGCACTGGCCACATGCTTAGCCCCATTGTGGTCCTGGGCAGGATGGAGGATGGACACTGCTCCTGGCAGGTCACTGAAGTGGGTCTGTGTGTACCTAGCCCAGAGAGTGAGTTGTCATCATTGAGCTTAAGCAGGTGAAGTGCATACCTGAGCAGCAGTGGGACAGTGCTTACAGGGACTTACAAGGGCACTGTCCCTCCTGCCCTGGCCCCACACGGACTGTCAGTGTCCTGTGGGCCAGCATGCCTGGCCCTGCTCACACTTTCAGCCTTGCACGGGGACATTCCAGCTCCCTGGTAAAGAGCACGTGGAGAATGGTCACTTGTTTTGGTCACCTCTACCCTCCATTTTGGTGTTTTCTGCTCCTGCTGAACTGCCCTGGCACTGGAAGGTCAAGGGCAGTAACTGGGGCTCAAATAAAAACAGGTAATTTGCCATGTGTGACGCCAATGTCTGTGTGGGTGGGGAGGGGACATGAAGACACACTGGGATAGTCAGGATCTCGTCACTTCTGCCAGACCACAGCCAACATTTGGACCCTGCAGGTTTGGTGGAGTTAGGGATGCTTTAAGCAGGACAGGAGCCAGTGTTGATGCAGTGTCTTGGCAGCCACAGCCCCTCACTCCTTCAGCCTCTCAGTGTGAGCTCTGTGGTGTTGGCAGCGGCTCCTCAGGAGCCTGGCAGGCATGGGGGTCACCAGGTCATGGTGCCATGCCGGGGTGACAATTGGGTTGTGGCCCCGAGCCACCCTGTGCCCTCCCTCCCCCTGCAGATGGACCCAGTGCAGAAGGCAGTGATCAGCCACACCTTTGGCATGCCAGCCCCACTCAAGAAGAAGCAGTTCATCTCCTGCAACATCTGCCACCTACGCTTCAACTCTGCGGTAAGTGGGGCCAGAGCTGGGGCTGGGTGTGAATGGGGCACACAGGGCCAGCACTGGGGCAGGGGCATCCCATGGGCATGGGCCAGACACATCCACTGGAGCTGCCAGTGCTTGGTGTTGGGCAGCACGGGGGGCTGTGGGAGCTGCTCTTACCTCCCTGGGCCCTGTGTCCTGGCCAGGCTCTGCCACCCATCAAAGAGCCATTCCAGCCTCGCCATGCTGGATCTGCAGCATCTGGGGCTGGTGCTGCTCTGCCAGCAAAACTCAGTGGTTCTGGGCTTCATGATTGCACTCCACAGCCAACTGACTCAGGAAGGGCATTGCTTCCCTCTTCCAGGCTGCATCCCAGCTGGAAGTGCTGTGCTGGGAGCAAAGTCCCACCACATCTCCCAGTACTCCCACGAGCACCCATGCTGCTGTCCCCACTGCCTGCCCCTGCCCACATCCCCCTGGGTTCCCCCCAGGAGTGTGTGCTGGTGCAGACCCTCACACCCCGTGGGTGTCCAGTGCAGTGGCAGTGACCTACTTCGGCTGCACCCAGCGCTGTCCCAGCCCCCGGGGGCCAGGGGAGTTTATTGTCTTCGTTAATGAGGCACCACGCTCGGACGGGCCCTTGGCTTTCCCATGGACTGGCTGTCAGCCCTGGCCGCTGTTCCCAGCCCTAGGAAAGCCACGGGGGGAGGCAAGGAAAGGGATGGGATGCTTCCCCTGCCAAGCCCGGGAAGCCTTTGCTGGCCCTCGGGAACACTGTGCGAATTAATCTGTGCTGCTCAGGGGTACAGTGTCTAATTCATGCTGGGGTTCCTTTCCATAAATTGCTGAACTGGAGCAGCTTTGGGGGACAATGCGGCATTGTCCCCACTGGGAGGACACCAAAGCTCGGGGGATTTTCTTTTGTGGCTGTTTTTATCAGTTTGGTGCAGACATGAACCCATCAGAGCTGCGCTTCATTATCCAGTGTTTGCTGGGAGAGGGAGCCGAGGGACGTGATCCGTGTGTTGGACACCCCTTAAGATACAGTGGGAGATGTTATTTCCACTGGTGAACCTCTTTATTTCATTTTTACAGCAACAATTCATTGTACGTTTCTGGAGTCATAAATTTTTCTTGAAAGCTGCTTTTAGGAGTGACTTGATGCATTTAATCAGAGCAGGGTCCTTATCTTGGTCATGCAATGTATTGATGTTTTAGAGAGTGACACCTTGGCCCCAATATGTCGGTGTCAAGAGCAGGCTGGGGTGAGGAGGGATGTGGCTCTGTGTTACTCTCCCCTACGAACACCCTGTCAGTATTATACACTGCTCCCAACACCCCCTCTATGTTACTCCCTGCTCCAACCACCCTCTCTGTGTTACACCATGCTTACAACAGCCCCTGGATGTCACCAGAGGAGGTGGCTGTACTGAGTGGCCACATCCCAGGGCTGACCTTGCCAACCACCCTCTCTGTGTCCATCCTTCTGTCCGGCTGCCGCACCAATGTGGTCATCCTGGTCTTCTCCCCCAGAACCAGGCAGAAGCCCACTACAAAGGCCACAAGCATGCACGGAGGCTGAAGGCCATTGAGGCCATGAAGAACAAGCAGAAGGTGGTGGGGGCTGCAGCAGGGACCCCTGGCCCAGACAGTGCAGCTGACCTGTCCCCCAGCTCTGAGGACAGTGGGGAGCCTGGCAGCACAGGTATGGGGAGCAGGGGCCGGGGCTGAGGAGGCTGCAGTCAGCATGGCAGAGATGCCACTGCCAGTGTTTGTAAATGAGCCTCTGTACTCCGCTGGTGTGATGGGCTGGGGCAGCAGCATGGGAAGGGATGGGAATCCAGCCCAGAAACCTGAGCAGTGTCCCAGAGCCACTCCTGTGGCTGCGAGGGGTCAGTCAGTGTTTTCCCTGTGGTTTGGTGTCTCTGGGAGGCATTTTGTGTGGGTGTGGGAGAGAAAGTGATCTCTGCCTCTGGCAGGCAGGGGTGCCGCTGGTGGGAGCCAGATCCCCCAAGCCATGGCAGCCTGGAGCTCACCTGAGGTTTTGTGCTGAGTCTGCCACATGCTGCAGACAAAAGCTGTAACAGGAGAGACCTTGGGAAGAGCCATCCTTGGCAGGGATGGGTGCATGGAGACAGTGCCTGAGACAGTCTCGGGGAGGATGGGGGATGCTCCCTAAAATCCAGAAAACCTGTTCAGCCCATTTCTTTCTCTTTCTGCCCATTTCTTTCTCTTTTGCCCTTTCCCCCTCTCCTTCCCCTCCCTCCAGCTGACTCCAGCAGCCCAGAGGAGCTGGAGGGTGAGGGCAGCAGCCTGGGGCTGGCGCCCAGCGTGGAGGAATTGCCCGTGGAGCTGCCAGGCAGCGTTGCCCCACTGGGCTCCCCACCGGCCTCTGAGCTCTCAGAGGGCACTTCGGATGCCACCAGCGTGGCCTCCTTGTCCGCCCAGGCAGCCGAGGCACAAGCAACTGAGTCGGGCAGCAGCATCAGCTCAGCCCCTGACAGCGAGAAGGAGGGGAAGAAGAGCAAACAGCACCTGTACTGTCCCACCTGCAAAGTGACCGTCAACTCCCTGTCCCAGCTGGAGGCTCACAACACTGGTAAGGGCACCACTGCGGGGACAGGGGGTGGCCCCACCTGCTCTGTCCTTGGGGCTCCAGGCAAAACCTGGCCATGCCCCATCCCAAAACAGCCTCGGGGGAAGCAGGGAGCATTAACGAGTGTTGCTGTAATTAAAAAGGGTTCAGTAAGGTGGCTTTCAGAGATAAGCTGTGGGGCTTTACCTGGGCTTCAGCTTCTGTGGTGAATTTTCGCAAGGTCAGACACTCTCATTGTTCATGTCTCAGTTAAGGACATTTCCAGCTACATTTAATCAAGTGATTGAGGCTACTTTATATTCTATTTGTCTTGAAGATGATAGCCAGGGCCTCTTCCAGACCCAGGATAATCCTTCCCAAAGCAGCTCAGTCGTTTGAGTTTGTCATCCTGTAGGGAAGTGCCTCAAGAATCCAACAAGCTTTGGAGCCCTGCAGGCAGTGAAGGCTCCTGGGCTGTACAGGGCAGCCCCTCGGGGAGGTCATGCCAGCAGGATCTGTGGGCCCTACACTGCCAGCTCCTAAGTTGTCCCTTCCTCTGGAGAATGCTAAAAAGGGATTGGCACCCCAGTTTTAAATGGAAGTCGTTCTGTCCCCCAGTTCAGCACAAACTGGGAACCAGTTCCCCCCACCCCAGCTGCCCGCCAGGGTGGCAGCAGCTGCCGTGTGCAGGGTTGGCTCAGGACACCACTGTGGCTTAGCTGCAGACGTGTCCTTTTGCTTTTGTCAGCTCCAGTTACGAATTCAGGAGCTGATTTGGGGAAAAAGAACAAACAAACAAACATTTGCAGGCTGAGGCTGCTCTGCAGCCATCACACGGCTCCTTGCTTCACGCCTTAAAAAATAGAATGAATTAGCAGGGGCTTGAATTACTTGCTCCCCCCAGGCCCTGCCATGCCGGCACTGGCAGGGGCAGGACAGAGCACCCTGTCCCCAGGTGTGTGGGGATTTCGGGCTCTGCCGTCCCTGCCCGCTGTGACCCGGCCAAGCTATTCCTGGCTCTGCAGTGGCTCTGCTCTGACCTTGGGCACAGCTCAGATGCTGCAGCACGGCCCCACAGCCTGTGCTAACGCCTGGGGACAGGCGACAGGCTCCAAATACACTCAAAATAGCAGCTTCTCCCAAGGTCTGCCACATGGAGGGAGGGGTCTCTGGGAAGCTGAGCATCTCTGGTTTGCCTGTGACATGAGGCTTGGCAGGGTTTGGGAATGGGCTGTGCGGTGCCAACAAGAGTCCAGGCTCCCAGGCAGCTCCCTGTCCTCCTCTGCCTGCAAGTGCTGCCGGGCACAGGTTGGTGGGGGTTCCCCGGTGCTGTGGGAGGGCACCGTCCCTGCTGCCACGGCACCAGCACAGGGCTGGGCTGGCCTTGCTGAGTGTCCCCTCTCTCCAGGCGCCAAGCACAGGTCGATGCTGGAAGGTCATGGCGCCCAGCTGCGGCGAGGCCGGGGCAAGCTGCTCTCCCGGGCAGGGCACAAGTCCAAGCGGATCGGGAACAAGGGCAGCATCAACATCCAGAACAAGGCGTTTCACTGCCAGGTGTGTGAGATCTACGTGAACTCGGAGACCCAGCTCAAGCAGGTGAGGATGCCCTGGGAGTGAAGGGGCACAGGGCATGGGTGGGCGGGGGCTTGGGATAGGTACCAGATGGCCCAAACTACACAGTGCAGTGGGTCTGCCCTCGCTGTCCTGGCTCCCAGTGATCCAGTTGTTTTCCTCCCCAGCACATGAGCAGCCGGAGGCACAAAGACAGGCTGGCAGGGAAGCCACCCAAGCCCAAGTACAGCCCCTACAACAAGCTGCAGAAGAATGCTGCCCTCGCAGTGAGTATTCTCAAGGTACCTGTCTCCCTGCACAGCACCCACTGGGTTTGCTCTTGCTCACTGTCAGCCAGCCCTGCAGTGAGTCACAGGAGCTGCTTTTCTTAAACCTCAGTTCACATCACCACACCTAAGCTGCTCCCCTCGTGGAAGGTGGACTGGGGAGGGGAGTGGGAGGGGTCCAGGTCTTTATTCCTGGGAAGGCCAGCCTAGAGATAACTTGGGAGTGCTCTGGCAGCAGCCTTCACACTGGCAGCTTGTGATTCCTCCTGCTATCGAATGGTCTCATGGAGTATCCTCCTCCCTCCCTGCAGTCCAAGCTGGCTTTGCAGAAGCACCTCACCAAAACCCTGGCGACCCGCTTCCTGCCGAGCCCGCTCACCGCTGCCGCCGTCTGCGCCATGCCTGGCCCCCTCGCCCTGCGACCAGCCACTGCCGCCACCCTCTTCCAAGCCCCGATCCTCGGACCAGCCCTTTTCCGAACGCCGCCAGCCCACGTCCGCACCACACCGGGCCCCATCGTCTTCGCGCCCTACTAGAGCTGCTGGGCCATGGAGGGTCTGGGCTGTGCCACGGGGGCTGTGCAGGGCAGGGCAGCGCTCCTGGCACCTGCTCTGCTGGCTGGTCGGAACCGTAGGCACAGACATCAAACCCAGATTCCCTTTGCTTGGAGCGGGCTCCTGCTGGAGCGAGGTGCCCTGGCAGAGCCCAGCCAGACACATCCCTGCCACTCCCCCAGCCTGGGCACGGAGGAGCCCACCACAGCTGGATGGTGCACGGGAGAGGATGGTGCCTGAGTCAGCAGGACCTTCTTATGGCCAGGGCCTGCATGTCCTGGGTGTGCTGGCTGCTGCTTCATCACGCTCTCAGTTATCAGACTGCAAGGAGAGGAGCAAGCTGGTCCCTGGGAGAAGGAGCATCCCTCTGGTCCCTGCCAGCCCAGTGGGAAGGGAACTGGGAGGGGAGTCTCAGCCCAGCTCTTACTGGGAGAAACACTTGCAGCACAAGCGGGAAGCTGGCAGTTCCCCTCTCAGCCTGGGCTGGCTGTGCCCTTGCCAGCCCTGCACTTGCCTGTGCTGGCCAGGGGTTTCTGTGCCACCCACCAGCCCCTCAGTTCCTGCAATTCCCTACATCCCACCAGCCAAAGAGCCCCTGCGGTGCCGGGCACCAGGCACTGGGCACACTGTCTGTGTCCTCACTCCAAGAGCAATAGCGACCCCACAGCCAGCGCCTCCCCCTCCAAAGCACACGGGCCTCGCTCTGTGGCCCCAGAAGCACAACAGGCATGTTGCTGAGCTGGGCCCCCTCCTGCCCGGTGCTGGCTCCCCGAGGTGACCCTGTGCTTGGCAACTGTCCTTGCCTCTGTCCCACCGTGGGGACAGCCCTGCCCCTACCTCCCGGGAGATGCTGTGAGGCTGAGTGAATGTCCCTAAAGCACTTTCGGTTCTCCAGTGACAGGTCACACCGCTGCTCACCCGCCATGCCCGACCCTCCAACCCCATCCCTGTTAGGAGCTTCCAGGGAGTTACTGATGATTCCCAAAATCAAGGTGTCCCCAGCAGCCTGGACAATCAGGTACGAAGGAGCAGGTGGCACTCGCAGCCTGTGGAGTGCTGGGCTGCAGAGGGATCCCGAGGCTGCAGCTCTGCGTTTCACTGTGCTCAGACAGCCCAGCCGTGCCCCGGTGTGGGACTGTGACCGCGGCGCTCGGGGTGCCCAGTGTCCTGCTGTACATGGAGACACGCAGGAGAGCTGCATCCCCACAGACCTGTCGCTGGAGGAACACCCCACCCCGATCTATGCAATCAGGGGGGCAGCTCGCCCGCCGTGTCAGCCACCTGCGCTTCCCTTCGGTGCTGATGTGTCTGTGTAGTTGAGAGCAGTGGTGGGAGCAGAACCAAAGTGACACTGAACTCTGTCACACCCCCAGCCCAAGGTGCTGGCTCAGAGCTCTGCCGTGGGCCACGTTCCCTCCAGTGCTCGGGAAGAGGCAGGTTGGTGTGTGCACCTGGGAATCCACACGCACAAGCACACATGTCTGATGTCTTGGCCATAAGCAGCATCTGGATTTCAGGAGGATTTTGCCCCAGCACATTCTGCGGATGCTCAGGACAGGTCCTGGCACGGGGAGGTGAACGGGAACCGGCCAGTGACCACAGAGCCATCGCTGCACTCCTGCCATAGAGACAGGAGAGAGAAGGAACCCCTGGGAATGGATTCACCTGCCCAGGGCATCTCTGCCCCAGGGAATGAGAGTGGAGATGGGGCACTGGGTGAAGAGCAAGTGGCCATGGGTAGAGACAATGGAAAGGTCTTGCAGCAGTGGTGGGAGATGTGGCTCAGAGTGCAGCTGAGGAAAGGAAGGCTCTGCCAGGGACAGGGAGATGGTCCTGCAGCCCAGCAGACAGCCTGTGCTGGCAGGGCCCCCAGGTGGCAGCAGGGACATGGTCCCCAGTCCCTGGTGCCATAGTGCCAACCAGCCCATGGCCAGCATGGCTCCTCCAGCTGCCCCTGTCCAGCTCACTGTGCCCTTCCCAGGCCCTTGGGGTCACCTCCAGCCTGGCAGCAGCAGCAGGACAAGTCCTCTCCTGCACTGTGTTCTTCCTGTGCTGTGCCCAGCGCCTCAGGAGCATCGGGAGCCGGGAGCAGCCGGGCTGCAGCCCCCAGAGCCACATGGCACCGTTGGGCCTGTGCCCCTCCAGTTTGTTGCAAAAAGTCTGGAGTGCTGGAGCTGCCGCTGCTCCGTTGCCCCTCACCAGTGGCATCCTGAGATACTCCTGTACTTGGCACTTTAACCCTGTGAAAGCCATTCCTTCTAGTAACAATAATACTGCAATGAGCTGTGTAAGAACCCCCCCATTACAGCATCCCTCTGCCAAATCTCCCTCCTGCTTCCCAAAGCATTTACTGCCTTTGACGTAGCACATGCTGTACTAGGGATAGTCCATAGCATTTGGTAACGTGTGCCCCTCTGTAAATAACCTTGGAGTGATGTGAAGTTTGATTAAAAAAAACCCAAACAAAAAAACCCCAACCCCAGATGGAATCTCCAGACTAGGGACTTGGCCAGTACCCTCCTGTAATGTTCATTGTATATTTTTTTGATGTACTATAACTGTTGGGAAAAAAAAAAAGGAAAATATTTTGATAATTGAATCTCATCGCTTTACTGTGTTACTCAGTAAATAAAAGGAACAAGTATAAACACTCCAGGGATTTTTTTAATTTCTTTTCCTACATCCAGGCTACCTGAAGGGAACTGGTGTTGCTGGGCAGGATTGGGACACCTCTGCCTTGTCCTGTGGTGGTTCTGAGAGGAGGCAGCACTGTGACAGGTGGGCAGAAGAGCTGCCACAGCCTGAAGCATCCTAGTGTGCAAGGTAACCACAGTCCCAGCTCCTCCAAGGATCCAGGTGTTAAGGCTAAGCACAGTCCCAGTTGTTCCAAGGTCATGGCCAAGTCTGCACTCAGGAAGAGAACGGCTGGAGTGGTGGATTTGGGCACCCTGCCCTCAGGAACAGCACCTGCCTTATGCTAGGCTTTCTGTGGGGCAGGATGCCTCAATATTCCTGTGTGTAAAGGAGCAGTGGGCACTGCCAGGTAAGGGGCTGCAGTGCAGAGCCCGCTGGGGCAGAGCAGGAGAGCTGCTCAGCTGGAAGCAGGGCCAGCAAATGGGCTCTTCCCACACGGTACCAGGAAATAGAAGGAGTTGTTCCCTCTGGCCCAGCCACAAAGCTAATCCCCACGTGCTGCCCAGCCTATGCTGTGCCTCTGCTCCTCTCCCAGCCCGCACCCGAGAGCAGAGGGGGGTACTGGGTGAATCCTGACCTTCCTGTAGCACCTCCAACAGCTGCAGAGGCCAGGCAGGGAGAAGGGTGGTCCCTGCCCCACTGCCTCTCATCCTCAAGGACCACTCCCAGCCCTGGGATGACTGTTCCTCCTGCCACCTGCTTCCCATAGGCTCCGTGACACCAGACAGCTCAGCAGGAGGTGTGTGCAAGGGAAGCAGGGAGGTGAGGAAGAGGAGGTGGCAATGGAAGGGAAAGGAAAGAAGGCTCAGCCATCCAGGGACCCGCTGCCCTTGTTCTTGCGGCTCAAGGGGAAGGCAGACTTGCTCTGTGGCTGTGTCATCTTGCTGGCCAGGTAGATGAAGGGCTCGATCAGCGTGCGCCGGTCGGCCACGGACACCTCCCACAGCTTCACCTTCTCACCCTTGGCCCAGTGCTGGGCGGCGTCGTGGTCCACCCGCCGCTGCTCCTGCAGGTCACACTTGTTGCCCAAAACCACGATGGTGACCTGTTCCAAGAGGGCAAGAAGGGCCCCTGAGGGTACCAACTGTGGAGCTGCAGGGCTGGCTGGCTGGCACTGCCATCGACACTCTCGGGGCTGAGCCCCACTGACTCCCCTTGGTGTCAAGACATTTTGAAACCCCAGGGTCACAGCACTCCCTTCCCTCCTCTTGTGGTCTCTGTCTCAAACCAGCCCCAAAGTGGAAGGGGCTGTCGAGCACCCACACACTCAGAGAGCATCCCAGGACAGGGCTCGTGACAGCTGAGTCTCACAGAGCAGGGACCCATCAGCGTCTTGTGACAAAGGTGAGAATGTGCCAAGGGGAGCAGATCCTGTTCCACAGCCCCCACCCCAAGGGGACTCACCTCCTTCTTGTCCTTGCACTTGTCGATCTCCTTCTTGAGCAGCTCCACACGCTTGAAGGACTCCTTGCTGTCGGTGCTGTAGACGAGCACGTAGCCGTCGGTGCAGGAGAAGCAGTGCTTGGGCAGCTCCAGCCCGTCCCGCAGCCCCCGCGTGTCGTAGAAGCGAACCTGCTCCCGCACGCCGCGGTCCGTCTCGATGGAGCCCACGTAGATGTCCTCCTGGGTCTCGATCATCTCCGAGCCTGGCAGGGGGTGCGCAGGTGGCGGGTGGGGGCCCTGCCGGGGTCTGGTCCTGGCACAGCCCGGGGAGCCCACCAGCCACCGGGGTGCGAAGGGGCGACCGGGGCCAGCCCTGCCCGGGG
>JAOXXN010000311.1:1973126-1992583 GCA_026770055.1 Myrmophylax atrothorax
AGCACCTCCTCCCCCTCCTCCTTTTCTGGCCTTGGTGCTCGCAGGGCTGTTTCTCACACTCTTCTTTCCTCACTCCTCTCTGCTGTGCAGAGGCTGGAACTGACTGTGTCCAGCATGGAGCAGCCCCGTGAGGACACAGACCCTGTCACAAAGCCACGCATTCAGTCGGGGGCGTGTTCTCAGCAAAGCACGATTCTTCTTCAGTGTCAAAAGTAGCAAGTGGGGAGCGCAGGGCCCGGGAGCGCAGGAGGCAGAATGAGCTCATTGAGGCTGCAGCATCTGTTTGGGGTGAAACAATCCCCAGTGAGATCAGGGGCTGCAGCTCTCCCTGTTGGAGCCGGAGCTGTGGTAAACAAGGGCTGTGTGCTCTTGTGTGAGCGGGGCAGAGCTGCTTCTGTCCCGGGGCTGGGAGCCTGAGCCAGCCTGGCAGCTCCAGCAGCTCCTTTGCCTTTGTGCTGGTGAAGGGATTTGCTGCTTCTTTCACAATGTTCACCGTTAAACTTCAGGCCATGTGAGCAGTAGAGATCTCTGTGCTCTCCTTTCTGCCAGTGTCACCCGAGGCACTCTGACTTGCTGATACATTGATCTGTGCTGAAATGCTTAAAAGGAAAATGGGCCAATAAAAAAGAGTAGAAAACAGTGATCCTTGGAGGGGGGGGGGTGTTTCTCTGGCATCTCAGAGTACCAGAGCTTTGTGAAAGTTAGTTTTGCCATGGATCTGGTTTTCTGTCTCCTGTTTTCCTGGCTTTTCCTAGCAGTTTGTTGCAAATGGGATGCTCTAGCACCCAGCCTTTAACCTTGTCTATTAGGCAAGGGTTCCTCATGACATGACAGGTAAAATTGAAAAAATACTCGTGTCTTGGGGCCTGCTGTGCAGGGCAGGTATAGTGGTGGCTGAAGTGAGTTCTGCCATTAAGACACTTCACCCTTTTCTGTAGATTGTGTAACAGACACCTTCTGAGGGAAGGAACTTCTGTAGGATCTGTGATTTTCTGTGCCATTTCTGATTATAGAAACAGGAGAACAGTAAAACTGCTTACTGCCCAGGCTGCAGAAGTGCTGAGTATATTTTCCACTGTATTTGGATGTTTGATCTGTAATAGTCAAAGGAGGTGATTTTGTTGGGAAAGATTTTAATCATGCAAACCCTGTGGTACGGATCCATTCCACAGGCACATCCTTGTTGTAGATGGTGTAGCCAGGAGGGTGCTGTGCCACCCTGGGGCTGTGCTGGATGCTGGTTCCTGAGGAGGAGCCAGGCTGCAGCACCTGTCCCAGGTGTGCTGCAGGGAGGGCTGGGGCAGAGGAGGGATCGCAGTGTCCCGTCTGCCATGGTGAGTTCCTGGTGTGCTGGGGCAGGAGCGGGAGGAGCTGACCCGGGAGGCAGTGGGGGCCTGCACTGCCCCCTGCTCTGCCGCAGTTCTTACCCACCCCTTTTCAGCTGAGCTCAGCATGTGGCTCTGGGCTCTCCCACTGCTGTGGCTGGGCCCAGCCGGGGTGCAGCCCACAGCAAAAGTTCAAACTGAAAATGAAGAGCCCAGTGCTCTGTGTCCAGTGTTCTGCCAGCTGGGAAATCTGCGTTGGCTCAGTGAAAACAACCCCTGCATGAGGTGGTTGTGTGGGAACGGCCAATGGCAGCCCAGGCGAGGCTGAAAACATGGGAACTTGTTCCAATACAATTCCCATTGTTCTCTGCCTGGTTGGCCTGTGGAGCATTGCTCGTGTTCCCTGCTCCAGCTCCGTGGCGTGTGCTCCCTCTCAGCCCGCATGTCTGAAAGGGTGAAGGGAAATGGGGGAAGAGGGAGAAGGGCTTCATTTCCCTCAGGGAAGATTTGCTTTCAGGAGTTTAAGGGAAGCTGCTTCAAACCATATGTTGTGTGTTTTTAAATGTCCTAAACTGTCTCTGCAAACGCTTGTTCTTGAGTGTGAGGACTATTTTTGGACCTGTTGCCAAGGCAGTGCCAAGCTTCTGCTGGAGGCTTGCACCCATATTTCTCTTTGATTTAGCTGTCTTTTGAATGTGGAAATTGTTCCTGGGCCCTGGTTCATAAATGCATGGGACTCCTGAGAGAGGCAGTGCTGTCTCTTTGTGCTCTGAGGTGATGCAGCACCTTGCAGGAGGGGGCCATTGGATAGACCCTGTACCAGGGAGTTCTGCTGGACTTTCTGAGGGGACTCAAAGGTGGTTTGGGGCTGCTATTTCGTCTTTGTAATATTTGGCCAGGAAATAAGCATAATATCCCTGTTCATGGCCTGGCTAAAGGGCTGGAATATGTGGGAGCCAGCAGGACATGAGGTGTGCTGCTTCCTCCTGAGCAGTGTGTGCTGAGATCCCACAAGCATTTGGACCATTGAAGAGTTACATTGAGGTGCCTTGAGGAACAAATGCTCCTCATGGTCAGAATCTCTGGTGCTGAATCCCTCTGAAATTGTGCTGTTTTGCTTCCTTTCAGAGAAGCAGAAGCATTCAAGGAACAAGGAAATGCATATTATGCCAAGAAAGATTACAACGAAGCGTACAACTACTACACAAAAGCCATAGGTGAGAAGAGCTGATGGTAATATCAGTCTTTGCCGAATACCATGTCTAAAAATCAGACCTGGTTGTTGATTTCAAACACACCAGCAAGGTTTCGGTGACCGTATGTGCTGGATGGGAACTTCTTGCCTGCTTTAATTACGTTGGGAAATGTTACCAGATCAATAATGCCAGTCAGGGCCAATGTTCTTAATGAGTGCCACAGGTTGTGTAGCTGCTGCATTACCCTGACAATGAGTCTTCCATCATCTGCAGACACCTGTCCCAATAATGCCAGCTATTATGGGAACAGAGCTGCCACGCTCATGATGCTGGGACGGTTCCGGGAAGCGCTGGAGGATGCCCAGCAGTCGGTCAGGTTGGACGACAGCTTTGTACGGGTGCGTGGAGAACTTCAGGCTCTTCATTCAGTACCTTGTCTGCACCTGTTGCAGCTCTTGCAACTCCTTTTTTGTCTGTGTTCCAGGGCCATCTGCGGGAAGGGAAGTGCCACCTTTCCCTCGGGAATGCCATGGCTGCCAGCCGCTGCTTCCAACGAGTTTTAGAACTGGATCATAAGAATACCCAGGCACAGCAGGAGGTAAGAGGGTCTTCAGGTTTAACTGGCCCCAGCAGATGCTGCGGAGGCTGAGCTGGTCTTTCCTCCAGCTCTCCAGAGGAGAAATGCTGTAAGGCAGCTGCCACTGTTGTGTCCTTCTCA
The DNA here is from genome assembly GCA_026770055.1 of Myrmophylax atrothorax. Classification (NCBI taxonomy): domain Eukaryota; kingdom Metazoa; phylum Chordata; class Aves; order Passeriformes; family Thamnophilidae; genus Myrmophylax; species Myrmophylax atrothorax. The sequence continues at coordinate 1,976,366 of JAOXXN010000311.1, forward strand.
CAGGATACATTTCCTGGGCTACCAGTTCAGTCACTTGATTGCAAACTGATTTTAATGCTAGAAAAAGTATTCATGCCATCTGCATTATTGGTCCGTGGTCTGCAGCAGTTTTGGCTCTGACACTTCAGTGGTTGGCTTGGTGGCATTTCAGAGCAGACTGTCCTGCAGCACTTGTATGTTCTTTCTTTCAGCTGAAGAATGCCACGACTGTGCTTGAGTATGAAAAAATAGCTGAAGTGGATTTTGAGAAACGGGATTTCAGGAAGGTGAGATGAACTCGTTTGCTGTGATCTTATATAAGAACTTGTCGTGCAACTGTTTCTGTGCCATGGATGTGTGTAAGGCTCAGATTTAGCCCACAAAAGAGATTGTCTGGCACACTGAGGTCGCTGTTCAGGTTGCTGATTCTTAGGCTAAGCTCAAGATTTTGGAAGAGTGAAGCCCAGCTTTGTATCACTTGGTTCTGAGGAGCAAATGGGATGTGTGGTCAGTCTGAATTTCCAGTGTGTTGGAACTGCCCTGCCTGTATTGCACATCCCTACATCTCTCTCTCACTTCACTGGTCCCACTTCACTGGGGAGGTTCACATGAAACGTGATCTTTGTTTCCTTGTAGCTGCTCCTGCCTGTCCCAGGCCCCTTGGCTCTGGAGCACAGAGCTTTGCACAGCAGGGCCCTGTGATGTCACGGGCCAGGGAGCAGATGAACCTTGGGAAACAATGCCCCGTTCTCATGCAGATGTCCCTGCTGAGAGCAGGGATGGAAAGGACCCATTAGCTCACCCTGCCCATGGCTGGCAGGCCAGTGGAAGATCATCCCCTGTACTGTACTTTTTTGTGTCTTTTCCAGTCCAAACTGTCTCAGTTTAATGAATTTCTGTCCCTCCCAATGGTCTTTATACTGCAGGAAACAGGGGCAGGATTGTCCTTGGCTTTTTCTTAAGGGCTTAGAGTTTAGAAGAGTTAAAGGGGTGGACCTGCTAGAGGTGTCCCTTGAGTCTTGTGTAGTTCTCTGTCATAGTAATAGAGCAGGTGCCTCAGACCTTGGCACACAAACCCCTTTAAAATACAGAAAACATGCACATGGGGAGAATTTTCCAGTGAATGTGTCTCTCGCAGTCGCAGAAGGGGCTGTCTGCACTCTTGCCTTCCTGGGAAACACAAATCCCACACATGGTGCAGCTGTTCAGACTGGGCCACTGGTCTTTGCTGTGCTCAAGCCTGTGGTTTTTCCCACCCCAGGTTGTGTTTTGCATGGATCGTGCTTTGGAGTTTGCTCCCGCCTGTCACCGGTTCAAGATCCTCAAGGCCGAGTGTCTGGCGCTGCTGGGCCGGTACCCCGAGGCTCAGTCTGTGGCCAGGTGAGTGCCCCAGGGCTGGGACTGAGCAACACCTGGGGGTTGTCCTGGCTGCTGCTTGTGCTCCACACGTGGAGTAAATGAGGGAATATAAAAAAGAAATAGTCCTTAATGGACACTGTGAGCAGAAGGAGAAGTCTGTGAATTTATCCCAATTAATCTTCCCGGAAAGCTGCATCCAGACTCCCTTCACAGCCACCTGTCCTGCTCAAGCAGGCTCCTGTCCTTTTGGCTTGTCTGTACCAGGAACTTGATAAAATAACTGGGTACCTCAGCAGAGGAAGGTGCTGGTGGAAGTGGCAATAGGGAAAATGTCCTTCCTTGCTGCAGTGATATCCTGCGGATGGACTCGACGAACGCCGACGCGCTGTACGTGCGCGGGCTGTGCCTGTACTACGAGGACTGCATCGAGAAGGCCGTGCAGTTCTTTGTGCAGGCCCTCAGGATGGCCCCAGACCATGAGAAGGCCTGTCTTGCCTGCCGGGTAAGTGCCGGAAAAGGGACTGCAAAATTACCAGGATCTGGGTTTTTTTAAAGCAAACACCTCACTTGTTTCTACTGCATCAATCCCTTCTCCCTCCCTCAGCATTACCATTCCCAGATCTCCAGGAGCAGGCAGTGTGTCCAGCCCTTCCCAAAGACAACCAGATAAACCCAAGTTGCCAGAAGCTGTTTCTCAGCAGATTCTGATACTTTGAAGCTGCTTCCCTTTCATTCTTTTTTGTTGCCAGATCATCATTTCTAAAGGAACTCCTGACTTTCATATCCAATATCCACCCACAGCCTGACGTCCATTTAACACTGTTCTTTCATCTTGCTCCTTCCCTGGTGTAGTTCTTTGACCAACTTTTTAGATCTGTTCACATGTATAAGCCCTCAAAAAGTGAACTCCCAGTGCTTTTATTTTAATCCATAAATTTACTGTACTGGCATGTTCTCATCTCATTAGGCAACCTTTCTCCTGTGGAGGATGCCTGGAACTGGCACTGGCTGTTCCTTGGTGCTTCTCTTGGGAGAAAGGCGGAGTGCTTCCAGCTCATTTCAGCTGCTGGAGCAAGGCTGTGACTTGCATCCTGCACCAGTGTCTGAAACCAAATCAGAACTGTTATGTTTGAGGGTCCTTGTCCAGGAGAACTAGGTGTTTGGTGCTCCTGATCCCTGAGCTTATGTCCTGACCCAGGTGTGTTTCCTTTCAGAATGCCAAAGCACTTAAAGCGAAGAAGGAAGACGGGAATAAAGCATTTAAGAAAGGCAATTACAAACTAGCATATGAACTGTACACAGAGGCATTAGGAATAGACCCAAATAATATCAAAACAAATGCCAAACTCTACTGCAACAGGGGGACAGTTAATTCAAAGGTAAGGGCTGGACACCTGGTAGGTGTCTGTTGTCATATCCCTCACCATGGCCGTGATAAACCACAATTCAGTTATTCTGGGAGACACAGGCAGCTCTGGCTGCTGGGCAGCTGCATCTCTCTGGGGCCATGGGCAGTGTGTCAGGGATTTGTGCTTGCACAACGCTTGGGTCAGTGCCCAACAGCCAGCAGTCAACTCCTGCAGAAACAAAACTCAAATGCTTGGGCTGCACTGAGTGGGAGGGAGAAGGATGGACGTGCTTTAGATTTGTCCAAGTCAGCAAAAGGCATCCGTGTCTCTATTTGTTTTTTTCCTGGGAATGAGCGGATTTATTTTCTTAATTCTTCCTGTAAATCATGTTTTTCTTTGGTTTTTGATCTTAAAAAAAAGACCTAATTTAAAGCTTCTGAAACTTCTTCCAGTGCTGCTGTTGAATTTTAGTTTTGCACCATCCAGAGAAACAGTCAGTCATGTGGCAGTGGTTCCAGTTCCCACCCCGTGTCCTCTGGGCATGTTTCCCCCTCAGCTGTCCCTGTGTTGATGCTGCTCCCTCATACAGCCACACTTGGTCAACAGGACACAGGCTGTTTCCAAAAGCTGGGAAGTGGGATGAGCTGGAGACAACATAGTGGATGTTTTACATGGCTGTGTCTCAAAACAAAAATGTTTTTTCTGAAAAAGATTTCTTTTAAATATTTTTAAATATATCTTTCTATGTGGGAATTAGCTTGGACACAGAAATGAGATTGTTTTCAGGAAGACCCTTGTTTTTGAGTGCATTTCTTACACAGAAACATCATGCAGCTCTGCCATGTCACTGGCTGAGCTTCTCATATTTTCCTTGGGAACAAAAGCTCAGTGTTTCAGGGGAATTGAAAAAAAAATTTCTAGACACAGAAAACAGTAAGATCTTCCCAGATTCTTTGCACCTTTTATCTGCCTAAAATCATGATGCAGAATTTGTTCTCTGGGATCCACTCACTTGTGTCTGACATTGTAGCTTAGGAAACTTGAAGAAGCAATCGACGACTGCACGAACGCGGTGAAGTTGGACGACACGTACATCAAAGCGTACCTGAGGAGGGCACAGTGGTGAGTACACCTTGGCACTGGGCACCTGAACAGGTGTGTGAGCAGGAACACCCTCCTGGCAGCTCTGAGGGATGGGATCCCAAATCTGGACCTTAACTGGGTAGAAGGTTCTGCATCAAGAGGTCCTGAATTTATTCCTCTTCCTTATGCTGCCAAGGAGCTGAGGGAAGCCCCGTGTGGTCCCTCCTGCCTGCCTGGATCTAGCACTGCCTGTGATGGTGTATTTGTAGAATCATGGAATCATTTAAGTTGGAAAAGAACCCCAGGGTCTTCAGATACAACCTGTAACCAATCCCCACCTTGTCAACCAGACTGTCACATCCAGTTGTTCATTGAATGCTCCAGGAATGGTGACTCCACCACCTCCATGGGAACCAGTTCCAATGCCTGACAACCCTTTCAGTGAAGAAATTCTTCCTGATGTCCAGTCTGAGCAGGATTTACGCAGGATGTGTTCTAAAATTTGACTTACTGTGTTTATAGAAGAACATAAGATGTTCTGTCCCAGAGACACCCTCTCTCTGCAGGTCTGCAATTGCTAATTTACAGTGGTCGGAAAAGATGTTGAAAAAGACCTCCTAGATCAATCTTTTCCAGCCTTCCAGCTCTGTAATTGCTAAATTACAGTGAGTAGTTAGTGTGTGAATAGGGCTGAGAGGCCAGCAGATGGGCACGTGTCCCTTGAAGGCGCCAGGGTTGTCATTTCTGATCGGTGCTGCCAGTGTGCAGCTCTGTACCAGTTCCGACCCTGCACCAGCTTTCTGGAGCTCTTGTTGGCTGGGATCAGTTCCTGCAACTGGATAAAGGAATTACCAGGTCATTAAACCGGAACTTGTGCTGCTGAAGGAGGTTGCAGTCTCCCCTTGAAGCCCAGAGTGCAGGTTCCTGTGCCAGGATTTCCCTCAGGTAGCAGGTGTCTGGGCTCCCAGGCAGTGGCCCTGTTTGGGCTCCTCAGATGACTCCCTGCTGAAGTTCAGGACACTTTTTATTAATCCACATCCACCCAGAGAGCCTGTACTGAAGCCCTTTTGATGTTCCTGTGAAGGCCAACTTGGCCACCAGTGTTTCTTTTCACAGTTACATGGACACAGAACAATATGAAGATGCTGTAAGAGACTATGAGAAGGTTTATCAGACAGAGAAAACAAAAGGTGAGCACATGGGCACTCTGTGCACATTTCCCTTAACTGCCAGTTTTTTTGTTGTTGCTTTACTTTCACCACAATATGCTCTCATTTGCAGCCTTTTACCCTGGCAGGACAATGTGGAGAAGCCCTTGGAAGCACTGGAAAGGCCTGTCTCAAGTCTGATTTCTATCCCAGCACTGAATGCTGTGATAATTGTGCTTGTGACTGAGGCAGTGCACTGGGTTCAGAATATCTGGTTTTGGTTCTCATTTCAACTGTCCCTTGCTTTTTGAATGGCCTGAAGTGAGAAGAATGAAGTAACCCCTGTCCTCTGGCCTTGTGCTCCTTTCCAGAACACAAGCAGCTCCTAAAGAATGCACAGGTGGAACTGAAAAAGAGCAAACGAAAAGACTACTACAAAATCCTCGGGGTGGACAAAAACGCCTCTGAAGATGAGATCAAGAAGGCGTACAGGAAACGAGCACTAATGCACCATCCAGGTACCCACAGCAGGCTCTGTGTGCCCTGCATCACTGGGGAAGGAATGCAGATGGGACAGGGAATTTCTGGGCAAATAGCAGCTCTGACCCCACAGGTCTAGAGCTTGTGCTGGGACAGGAGCTTGGGAATGCTTAATGTGTTCCATTTGCACTAGAAATGAAAAGCTTCTTCCTGCTTGTTTCTGTATCCCCAGACCGACACAGCGGGGCAAGTGCAGAAGTACAGAAGGAAGAGGAGAAGAAATTTAAGGAGGTTGGTGAAGCCTTTACAATCCTGTCAGATCCCAAGAAGAAGGCCCGCTATGACAGTGGGCAGGATCTGGAAGAGGATGGATTGAACATGGGAGGTCAGTGTTCCTTACGATTCTCTGCCATGGCAGCATTTAACAAGATCACACCCTTTAGAGTCTGCCTTATGCCCTAAAGCAAGCCTCCTGTTGGGAATACTTCCATGAATTGATTTGTTTGGTCCCTGAAAGCATTGGGGTGGCAGGGCTGCACAGTGTTTCCAGTTGGGAACCGGCTGGGATACTCGTGGGTGTTGTCCTTGGCCGAGTTGGTGGGCAGTAGCTGCCATTAGGCAGAAATCTATCACAGGACTTGTAAAGTAGTGTCATTATGGATCCCTAAATGCTTCTTATCCAAACCCTTTGGCTGCCCCATGACAGGTTCTCCCTGTGCCAGCTGCTTTTACCTGTTCGCTGCTGCTGTGCTGGGGCTCAGAGCCAGCCCTGTGTCCCTGCTCAGCCCCTCTGAAACGCTTTCAGTCAACTGACAGTTCTTGAACTGTGCGAGTGTAACTGGCTGCTTCACTGCAGCTCATGAATTCCTTCTCTTCCCTGTAGACTTTGATGCAAATAATATCTTCAAGGCCTTCTTCAGTGGGCCGGGAGGCTTCAGCTTCGAAGGTAGGTGAGGTGTCCTGGCAGCCTTGGGTTGGTAAGTACATGGATCCCCTGACAGGGCAGCTGGGGCTCCCAGTGGATGTGCTGCTTGTGGAGAGCATTTGGCTCTTCCACATGACAGTTCTAAGAGCTCTTGGAAAGTTTTGCCTGCACATCATCAGCTGGTGGCTGGTTCTGATTCTTCTGGGTTCAAAAGCCACGAACCCCAGGGGGTTACTCTGTTGGAGTTGTGTGTGGGCTTGGCCATCCATGTGCTGCTTAGGATTCCACAGAACTGTTCTGTCTTTGAGTTTGGAAAGTCCTGACATCTCCCATTTTCTTTTTCAGCTTCTGGGCCTGGAAATTTCTTTTTCCAGTTTGGCTAAGAAGCAAACAAATACAAATCAAACCACACATACCTGATCTGCTTCTTTTAACCTCGAATACGGACAGCCCCAGACTCCTCCTCCATCATGTCTCGTTGTCCTTAGAGCAGTTTCATTTCTGGGTTGGAGCCTCTGTTTGTGTGTTGTGTGTGTGAAGAGGAAACCAGCTTGGGAGGGGAAGGCTTGTGAATTTTGTTTTACTGTTAACTTTATTAAAAAAAAATAAAAATAAAGCTTTGAATCTTTTGGTCCCTCCATGCTGGCCCATGCTTTCAGCTGCTCCTGCCCCTCAGCACAGAGGGTTTCCCGGAATTTTCCTGGAATCTCCATGTGAGAGAGGGTGAAGGAATCTCCTGTTTTGTTTTGGTTGGCTCTGAAGCAGCATGTTCAGGGTTTGGAGTAACTTGTAAGTTATCTTAACCTTTTGCAAATACTGCCAACACTCAATCCAGTTTCCTACAACTCCATTTCACCTGCCAGCTGGATTTTTGGCTCTTTTTATTTCTTTTTTTTCCCATGGTTCTCCCAGCAAGGTCCACGCGGGCATTACCTTCAGTGATAATGTGTGAGCTTACAATTCTGTATCAGAGAAATGCTGCTTTGAGTTTGAGAGCAGCTTATGTGAGAATTCCCTGTGATGCAGCTGGAATTAAGGGCTTTGTGTTCCCAGGATTGTCCTGTTTAAGGGAATATTGAATTTGCTCTGGGCTGAATTCCTACACTGTACTTTTTTTAATTAATCCACTTGAATATTTCATATTTGTGCTAAACTTGATTTTGTTGAGCTTGATGTGTGATTTCCTGTTACTGATCCATGACGTGGGTGAGTCTTTCAGTGCCAAGTGAAGTCCAGGCAGGGATTGTGGGTGGTTTGTCAGTGCTGAGCTCCTGGTGTGCCACAGCTGGACTGGTTGGTTAACCTGAACAAGAGGTTTTCTCCTGGCAGTGATTTACTCATCCAAAGCAGCAAGAAAATGCAAAGCCCAGATCTCAACTGACAGTCTGTACTTGCTTCTCTCATGCAGCAAAGGGATAGGAGCTGGAGGGATGATGAGCTTCTGGCCTAGGGCCATGTCCAGATGGGTTGGTTTTCACGTAAAAGGTGGTGTTGCAGCAGAATCTCAGCTGAGAGAGGGCTCTGCTCCCAGAACCCTCCGCTGCTCTCTGGAGAGTGGAGAACTTTTTGCCAGGTGCTCTGTGAGTTCGGTCCTGTCTGCAGAGGGTCAGCACGGGCTGTGAGGAGAGCACGAGGCTGGAGATCCTGGGCTGGTGGTCAGTGATGGGCAGCAGGGCTGTGGCTGGGGCTCCTGGGCTGGTGTTCAGCGATGGGCTGCAGGGCCATGGCTGGAGATCCTGGGCTGGTGCTCAGTGTTGGGCCGCAGGGCTGTGGCTGGTGCTCAGTGGTCAGCAGGGCTGTGTCTGGGGCTCCTGGGCTGGCCTGGCAGCATGGGGGGCCCTGGGAGACCAGAGTGTGCTCAGAGAAGGGGTGTTTGTGCTCACAGGCCGGGCTGTGTGGAGAGAGAACCTGGCACTGACTCTGGGTAACACCTGATTTACCTTGCATGTGCAGGGACAAACACTGCAGTGAGTTCACTGCATGAGCTGATGGCTCTGAATGCCATGTCTCTGTCTTCCTCCCTCCTGAGGGCTGTGTGTCCTTCCAGCAGGACAGGGACCGGTGTGGGACTGCAAGGCCCCAGTGGTTCCAGCAGTGATGGTGCTGTCATGGTCCTGCTGTGCTGTTTGGGCAGGATTCTTCACACTCTGCTTTCGTAGAGGGAAATTTAAGGGCTTAAATTTTAGCACTGCAGAACAGAGTATTTTACAACTCACTTGAAACTCAGTTTTCCAAGTGAGACAGTGCTGAGTAATACTTTCAAAACCCAGCTCTATTTATTCCAAGGTCCTTCACACTCGTGTGAGGGATGAACCCACCCCAGTGCACCGAGAGCAGTTGGGTCCTGGCACTTTTCAGGCTCCAAAACTGAATACCTGGAGAACTGAAACCCTGGTCTATGCACATCGATCCTTCCCCAGCTCTCCTAGCACCGTAAATCCGTGTTTTACAGGGCCTGTTTAGTAGTGTTTGGATCCCTGATGTCTCATCCTGTGTGTGTTGATGTCACTGTAGGGCCATTTCAGTCTCCCATTGCCGAGCAGAGCTGTGTCCTGTGTCTGTCAGTGGGTTTGTTCTCATTTTCCCCTGCCCCAGGGAAGTGCAATCGGCTTCCTTCCTCCCTTCCTTCTCTCCAGGCTGTGAGTGAGCCACTTCCTTGAAGCACAGGAGTGGGGTGGCTCTGCTTCTGGGAGAGAAAATGTATACAGCAGCTATTTATAACCTGTACATGAATGCATGATTTAATGTAGTTAAATATTCATATGGTGAGTGCCAAGACTTTCTACAGAGTGTTATTACATGAGTCAAAGTGAAGGCAAACACAGAACCACAGAACAGTTTGGGCTGGAAGGGACCTTTAATGGTCAACCCCCTGGCGTGGACAGGGGCACCTTCCACTGGTTCAGGGTGCCCTGAGCCCTGTCCCTGTTTCCCTCTGCACAAAGTGGGGCTGAGCAGGGCTTGGTGGCACCCAGTGCCTCAGGGCAGAAGGAGCACTTTTGTTGGCACTGTAACCTCCACCGTGTCCCAGCAGGGCCTGGAGTCACTGGACTCTGCTGCTTTCCAAAAGATGTGCTCAGGTGAGCGCTGCTTGAGACGTTGCCTCTGCAGATGGAGGTTCTAGGCCATTATCCAGGGTTGGGCTTGTGTGTAGCCATGGGAAACCAGAGTGCCGTTGCTTGGGTATGGCTTTGCCTCATTGTGCTTGTGGAATCATGGAGTAGTTTGGGCTGGAAAGCTGGGAAGACCATTCAGGGGGTTCTGGCCACCCTTTGCCTGGCTCCTTGTTGCTTTGGCTGTACAGGAAGGTACAGGTTGGTTTGTGATCCTGAGAGTGTGCAGTGAGTGGCATCCCTGGTGCTGATGGCTGCTGCCTGTTGTAAATACAGGAATGCAGGTTGGAGAACAGGAGAAAGGAAAAAAAATGTTCAGGGACAACAGTATTATCCATTATCCGTGGAATAGTGGGTCCCTCCACTCTGTATCTGCCAGGATACAAAGTGGAAGCTGCTGTGCTGTCATGGTTTCTGGCACAGAGACTGCTCCCAGCTCTGCTGCTGGTCCCTGTCCAGCCACGCTGGCCCCAACAGGGCCAGGCCATGCACTGCTTTCCATTTCCAAATTACTTCCTCAGTTTCAGTAATAACTCAACATATTCTCTTATCTCCAGTGACTGGTTTTCATCCCATTTAAATTCATGCCTTGTCTCCTCCTCTCCCCTTCCCTAGGGAACAGGATGCCCCCGTGCTGCACCCACCCCATGCCAGTCCCCAGGTGGCTGTGGCAGGGCTATGACAGGGACAGGTGGCAGCAGCTGGGGGCTGTTACTGGGTGTCTCTGTGCCCCAGGCCCTGTGTGACCTCTTTGGCCTTCCTGGCCAGGCCCAGCTCTCCCTGCTCCCACCCTCAGGGATGGGGTTATCCCTTCTCAGGGGAGTGCTGGGCATCTTCCCTTGCCCAGCCTGGAGGGACAGCTCTGCTCCATAGCTGGGACGCTGTGCCTGAGCTGGAGCACTGGGGCTGGCCCAGGAGAGCAGGATCCATGGGGAACCCCATCCCTGCTGCCATCCCAGCCTGTCTGCCTGCCCATCCCATCCTTGCTGCCATCCCAGCCTGTCTGCCTGCCCTGCGCCATCCCCACTGTCCCTGAATGGCTCATGTGGGCAGAGTGTGGTGTGAGGTGGAGTTGGAGGGGCCACATGTGGAGCACCCCAAGGCCCTCAGTGCATGCGAGCTGTAGTCACAACGTTATGGAATAGTCAGGACAAATCCAGGCACCGATGCAAAGCCACTGGGAGAGGAGCTTGTCCCTGCGCTGCCGTATTTATCTGAATTGGAATTCGGAATGTTTACCTCAGTGTACATAGCTCAACCTTTCCCTGGGAGGAAAGGGAAATTGCATGGAGCAATCGCTGTCCCATCGCTTTGCCAAACTCCTCATCCTCTCCCAGCCAGGCTCTGCGTTGGTACTGACTGTCCCTCTTGGACTTTCTAGGATGTGAATGGTAAAAATGTGAATATTTGTTGTTTACTTCCTTAGCAGAACTCCTGATGTGTTTGTATGGGGAATCAGCCTGAGCAGACCCGTATGCAATCAGTTTTACTTTATTATAAACTGTATATGATGTACAAACTAATAAAAACTCAAATGACGACAGTGTCACTGTTGTTCTTGAACAGGCAGATGAGGACAATGTTGCAGCCGTGCATTCCAGTGCTGGAGTGATCTGGGTGCTGAGGGTGTGGGCTCAGCCATCCCCTGGGCAAGTGCTGCCAGAGCTTCTCCAGCTTTGGTGGAACAAACCCTTGAGGTTCTGTCAGGAGAGGCCCTGGCTGGGCACTGGGCACTCGGCTGCTGCCAGTGCAGAAGCTGGAAGGGTTTCTCCATGGAGGGCAGGGAGGGTCACAGGTGCTCTGGGTGGGTTTACAGCTCACTTTCATATGTTACAATGAGAATTTATTATCATCCTTTGTTTTGGAACAGCAGGAACTATTTTGCTTTCCTAGCGGAGTGTTTTGTTCCAGACAAGCCCCAAAGCTCTCCCTGCGTTTGGCCTCAGCATGTGGAGGAGAAACACTTCTTGCCCCGGCAGTGCTGGGCTGAGGGTGAGCTGTGCCCAGGGACAGCCCCAGCCCAGCCCACGCCTCAAACACGGTCAGTATTTACAGTGTTAGTGAGGGTTAATGTCACTCTGCAGCTCCCCAGGCCCTGGGCCAGAGCCAGAGGTTGAGCTGGAACCTGACCTGGGACCAGTAGTGGAGCTTCATGTTAAATAGTGCCCAAGAGCCACTGCCCCACTGGACTGGGAGCCTGGTGGAGCACAAACACAACTTTCAATAACAGAGATTTAATGACAGAAGTGCTGGGTCAGTAACTTCCAGACAGGGTTTAGGTTCTGCCAGACTTGAGTTATGTGGTTACAGTGTCCTTGATTCCTACTCTACAGAGTTACTCCAGCCTAACTCTTAACATTCAAGTGCATTAGAGAAAGGGAGTAAAATCTTGCATGAAGTGCAGTTCTGTACTTCAGACATGATTTTAGTTTCTATCAAATAAGATGGAAAAGATGTTAGTTCATCTCTTCCACTCCTGCTAAGGCAGGATTGTTCCCTACAGGACAAGGACATGGGACTGTGCTGAGTCCAGCCCAGGCAGAGGAAAGTGGAGTGGTGCTGGAGCCACTCTACAGAACTGGCTGCCTGTCCTGGTGTTTCCCTTGTTTCCCCCTAGGTCTGTGGTTGGTGTCTTTAAGACATCACCTGGCACTGTGCCCTTCTCCAGGAGCTGAGCTGGAGCCTGGCTGGGCAGCTGCAGGATAGGCCTGGGATCAAGGCTGCCAGGACCTGCTCTCCTCAGCAAGGTCCATCCTTAGGGGCCAAACCCTTGGTAAGGGCCACCCCTGACAGGAGTGAGCCACACCTGGGTCTTGCTGGTTCTGACCCCGGAATTGGCTGGCCAATGTCAGTGCCTGGTGTGGGAGGGGAGGGACATCCTGCAGTTCCTTTGGCTTCAGACCAGTGACTGGTGGGCTTCGGTCAGTGCCGACAGGTAAAGATGGAACGATTGTGGTTCAGAGGGAAGCAATAAAAGCCCGGAGCTGATCTTCCTCCAAGGAAGAAAACAAGCAGGACAACCCAGCTGGTTCCCCCCAAAACTCTCCCATTAAAATGCATGACAGTTTCAGTCAGGAGTTGCTTGTTTTCTTCCTTGTCCTGAGGCTGATAACTCTCCCCAGAGGCTTCACACTGGGGTGGGCAGAAGGGTTGACTTTAGTAAAGGTACAATTATTTCTCTTTGAAGGTTACAGGAGTTACTTGCCTTTAAAAACAAACTGAGGAGCTGCCCTGACCATGCTCCTAGATGATGGTGCAGGAGCTGAAGGCAGAGCCCCGTTTGTTGGTGCTCTGTGTTGGCACGAGTTTTCCCTTCCCATAGTATCCCGAGAATATCGCCCTCACATCGATCTTTTTAGAGAGGACAAGCATCCACATCCCATTATCAAAATACAGCAGTTTCCCTCCTCCAATTTCCCCCACTTGCTCCCCTTTGTTCCCTGCCTTTTCCAGCTTCACGAACTCCAGCAGGTCGAGCCCTGTCTGCACGGCCTCGATGCCGTTGGCGCACCCAAGGGTGATGTGGGCGCGGCTGCCCCGCGGCAGGTTGTCCGTGGGCAGGATCTTGTCGGCGTCCCCAGGCCAGAGCAGCAGCTGCTGCTCGTTTAACTCGATGCGAGCCCCGACAGTCTTTGTGGTGATGAACAGCGCTGAGATGGAGAGGGTGAAGCCTTTGCCATAGGCAGTCTTCACAGCCTGGAGGGGAGGGAGACACAGATGGAGCAGTCGGTATCTGAGAGTGGGGACTCGGCGCTGCACTGGGGTCACCGTCCACAGGCTCAGGGGATGTGGCTGTTCACAGCAGCTCTGGCTGTGACAGTTAAAATACCAAGTGCAAGGAGAAGATCAGGGCATGACACCCCAGTTCCGTGGATTCGGAGCTGGTTACATCTTTACCCTTCACAAATTCCAATATTTAACTTGGGCTTATCTGCCCTGAAATAATCTGGGAGTGTAAATACCTCAATTCATCATCATTCAGCTCCTGGTGTTGGAGATGATGCTGGAGGGAGGGGTGATGGGGTGGGGAGGTGTAACTATTTTGTTTGGAAATAGGAAACAGTCACCATCTCCCCAGTTCTGAGTTTTCTCCTGCACAGGCCATGTGGACATAGTTCCTTTCCCTGTGTTTGGCCTCTGGCTCAGAGCAAAGCCCATCCCCAGCCCACCCCAAGGCTCCTGGACCACCTGCTGGGGAGGGAGGGACCCTGGGGGTGTGGGGAGGAGTTGGGACCCAGCACTCACTTCCTGCTGTGCATATTCCTCAGCTCCAGCTGCTTTTCCAAACTCTGTGTATTTTGTGGTGCAGTGCAGGACCCCAGGTGGCCTCTTCACAAAGTAGCTGGTGAGATCTATTTTCATTTTGGGATCATCAATAGCAGAAGCAACTGCAAATACAGGTAAAAAACATCACTGTCACAAAGCGATCCCCCCAGTATCACCCCAGGAGCCCAAGTCCCATCTCAGGTCCCCTTCCCACACTGTCCTTCACCTCATCTTTCTGCTGCTGGGGAGCACTCGATGGGTGGCTGAGCCCCTCCCTGCCCCAGGCTCACCTCGGATGGAGCCACCCCCATGATGTGAGAGTCCCAAAGGGATGGGATTGGTCAGCCTTTCCCATTTCTCTCTGACTCTCTGCCTTTGTCCCACCCAACACATCAGAACAGGGGAAAACCCAGGGCCTCATGTCCTGCTGCTGCCACCCGAGCCCAGCACCCTGTGGGGCCAGAGCCAAACAGACTTCTTGGGAAAAACCCTTTAATTAATTTTACTTAAAAAGCAACTTTGGCAGCGATGGGGACCAGGTTAGTAGCTTTATAAAGCTTTTCTTGTTGACACCTTTAACTAGAAGTTGGCTTTAGAAGCTGATCAGACTTGTTAACATTAAGGGGTAAGAACATGGTAAGACAGTATCTATACATACAGTATTTACTCTCCTTTTTGAAGGCTTTGAGACTCCCAAGCTCATCCAAGAAGGCCTGGCCAGCCTTCCTCAGGATCTCCGAACTTCTTTTGCTCAGAAACCACCCAAAATACATGGGGAGGAATTCCTTCTCCAAGCTTGGCTTCATCTTCTTCAGCTCTTCCACAGACAGTTTCCATTGATTCTTGTCCTTCAGCTGGGGACAATCCAAGCGCCAGGGGGTTTTGGGCTCGGCGAAGATGACTTTGTACCGGTACTTGTCGGCAACATCAAAGAGCTGCTCCAGTCGCTCCCGCTCGTGGTGAGTGTCATCCAAAACGATGACGCTGATCTCCCGTTTGCAATAGTCAACTAGATCCTCATCCACCTTGGAGTACTCTTCAGGAATGGAGCTTCTTATTAGCGGTGTAATTTTATAGTGATCAACAGAGATGACTTTGCAGGCATCTTTGTACCGATTGTGGATGGCCTGGGCCAGGGTGGACTTCCCACTGCCAGGCAGGCCCCGGAGGATGAAAAGGGTTTTGGATTCTTTGAGTGTGGAGATGGTGTCTTCATCGTCCAGGAATGGGAACTGCAAACTCTCGGGTCTCTCTTTCGCTGACTGAGTAGACATTTTTCTAAATATTTTAGGTAGGAAAGTGTGACTCTTCTTGGAGAAGCCTCTGTTCTGAAATGGAAGGAGAAAACACTTTGCAGGGCAGGAACCCCAGAGACCACGTGGCCTCACTGGGCCCTCCACTGGGAGAGATGGGATGCAGGGAGCATCTCCTCCCACCTCCCCTCACTCGGGTGCCCTGCTGGGCCAACACCCCCCTGCCACAGCCACCCCAGCTGGACCCACCTGAGGGCTGGAGGTGCAGCCCTGCTCCCCTCTCCACCTCGGCAGCTGCCACACCAGGAAGGGGAAGTTTTACCCACCACGTGGCAGCAGCCCAGGCAGAGCTCCCCCTGTGACACTTTTAGTCTGAACACTTGAGCATCGTGTGGCTCCTTCTGGATGCTGAGAGTGCAGCGAGACCTGGGAAGCCCAGCGGGAATCGAAAGTCCCAGCAGGTTGTCAGAACAGCCACACTCTCGCCCTTTCCCCTGAATCACACGCTCCATCCCCTGGGAAGAGGCTGTTCCTGGAGCAGCTCTCGAGGATGACGCACCTGAGCACCTCGAAGGAGGAACTGGGGCTCCTCTTGGGAAGAGCTACAGAAATTGCTTCCAGGAAAGCCAGACCCCTCCCCGCAGCTGCCGGGCAGAACTCGAAAGTGAAACCTCGAGTGCCGAAGGAAACGAAACGCTTGTGTTTGGCAGCAGTGAGCGGCAAACACCACTGGGAGCTGGCGCGGGCTCTCCCTCCCTTCCCGCCAGCAGCTCCCATAACTGGAATCCCAGACTAATTCCCAGAAGGGCCTGGGAGAACACGGGGCTGGAAGGAAAGGAGGGGTTTCTCCACCTGTGTAGTTCGCTATAGCATCCATGGGCCAGCCACTGTTTTTTGGGGCAATTCATGAACTGCCCGGCTGCCTCCAGGCCAGCCCAGCCAGGGACCCGCTGCAGCCAAAGGCCATGGAGTGATGGCCAAGGAGTGAGTTTTGCCTTTGATGTAAAAACGTAAAAAGCGAGAGGATTTTCATAAAACGTAACAGCTCTGCCCGGGGCACAAAAATGCTTTTCCTCTTTGCGGAGCGATGCTGTTCTTTAAACAAAAAAAATCACTTTTCAGGTGATGAATTTCCCCACCTCTTTGTTCCAGAACAAAAGTGGAGGTGAGCTTTGGTTCCTCGTGCCCGGGGAGCAGGACCGGAGCGCTCCGGGACGGGTGCGGAGCGGAACGCGGGCAGCGAGGACGGCGCCGGGTGCCCTC
>JAOXXN010000311.1:2010016-2030326 GCA_026770055.1 Myrmophylax atrothorax
CAGAAGAAGTGGTAGATGTGTTACACAGACTGCCCAGCAGCAAACCTGGGGTTTGGGAGCAGCTGCCTGAGCTGGGCACCCCCTGGGTGTGGGGGATTTGGGACACCCCCAGGCTCTGAGCCACGTGTTTGGTGGCTGGTACAGGCTCCTGGGATTACACCTCTCCCTGCTGGCAGGGCTGGACCAAAACAGTGTTCGGGGCAGGGGAATGGGGTAGGAGTTTTATGCAACATGAATAGTTCTTGCTTATGAGGTGAATTTTATGACATTACGTTTAATGGGGAGACAGAGCCTGGCTCTGGGTTCGCTTTGGGTTTATGTTGAGGTGGGTGATAGAGAGTTCTTGGCCACAACAGGGCTTTGTTCCTGATGGATTTTTGTGTTTCTCCCCATACAGACTAGGTAGCCATGTCAGCCAAAGCCATCTCTGAGCAAACGGGGAAGGAGTTCTTGTACAAGTACATCTGCACATCCTCTGCCATCCAGAACCGCTTCAAGTATGCCCGTGTGACCCCGGCCACGGACTGGGCACGGCTCACCCAGGAGCACCCCTGGCTCCTGAGCGAGGTGAGGACAGGGATGGCAGGACCTGCCCTCCTGGAGGCCTGAGCTCTGCTCTGGATCCTTCCCGAGGGACTGGCACTGCTGCTGCTCTGCCATGGTCACTCCCAACCCTGATGAAGAAACAAGCCTTGCTTCAAGGCTCAGGGTCACCTCCTGGGAGGCTGATTATACAGGTCCTTTAGGGACTGTGAAACACAGAAGCAGGGAGAGCTGCGAACAAGTTGCTCATAACTTCACAGAAGGTAGAGGAGGCTGATTCAGACAGGGATGTCAGTCCCTATTCCCAAAGCCTTGTTCTCTGAGATCAGGGAGTGCTCTCCCCATGGCTGGCTTTATGTCCACTTAGGACACTGTTTAGTTTTCCTGCATCCAGGCAAAATGTCAAGGAAAACTTTTCTTTTTCAATGCAAGGTCTCTTACATCTTTGTGTCTCATAGCCATGCACTTTCTGTAAATATACCCAGAGATCTTTTATTAGCTGTCCAAGCTGGCATCTTCCAAGTGGTTAATTATATTAAGCTGTTGGCTGGAGAACACGAGTGTCTCTCAGTCCTTGACTGACTGACTGATAGAAGCCCTGCACTAATTAAATGTTCTATGCTCAAGTGCCTGAGTGAACTGCAGGAAGACATCAGCAGTGCTTCTAAAAGCCTTACAGGAAGCCAGAAGGGAGCAAGGATGCTCTTGGGCCTTAAGGCAGGTTCTGTAAGGCTGGAAAGGGCCACAGGGTCCAGCAGAAAGACTGCATAGTGTCCTGTACCTTAACATGGTGTGTTCTGAGTCTACTCTTGCTGCTGAAGTTCCAGGACACATCAGTGGTACCAGAGAATGGCACCCAGTCCTGCTTTGTTTTTTTAATCAGATACTTGCAAGCTATAGCTGAGTGTGTAACCCAGGAGCAGCTTTCCATGGGTATCTTATAAAAAGCCACTGTTGGTTGATTAAAACCTGCATGACCCCTGGCCCTGGCCAGTCTTGTAAGCAGAGTGTAGTGGCAGCAGAGCTTTTTGGTTTTGTGAGCAACTAACTGTGTCTGTCATGACACTCTTATCTTTGTTCATCAGAAAAAGCCGGAACAAACTGCCACCTCAGTCTCTGATGTCTGCTCACAGCTGAGTAGAAACAAGGCAGCTCTTCTTGAAGTTCAGCTTAAAAAAAACCCTGCAGGCATGTTTTACCAGGAGCTGAATTTGCCAAGATTAAAGAAATTCTGCAAGGACGTGTGCCATACAGAACTGATTTAAGTTTTTACTTCGCTATCTACAGAGAACTGTTTGACCAAAGTCACTTTCTAATGCTTCTTCCTTTGAATCTCTTGCCCAACCTTGTAGCGTTTAGTGGTGAAGCCAGATCAGCTCATCAAGAGACGTGGGAAGCTTGGCCTGGTTGGGATTAACCTCACTCTGGATCAGGTGAAGGCTTGGCTCAAGCAGCGCCTGGGCCAGGAAACCACGGTAAGTGTCACCTCAGCAGGAAGGGCGAGGCTGCTTTGTCCTGTGTCTCCTGGCCCTGCTGGTGTGTGGGTGTTTCTCTTGCTTCTGGAGGTTTAAAACATGTGTGATGGTGGTGCCAAAACAGGTGAGAAACTGTCCCACATATGAACTTGCTGCTGGTAAATGAGCACTCAGAAAGGCACACTGTGACAGGGCTCAGTGCTCCCTGTGGCTGCTGTCTGTGTCCGTGCAGGGCTGGTGGGAGCTCAGCAGGGATTGGCACCACTTTGAAATTCCCTTCCCCTGGGAGTCAGCCACTGCTAGCTGGATGCTGTGTTGAGTTGGCTCAGCTGCTTCCCTGTAATACCCAAGACAGTATAAAAGTGTCCTCTACTGCAGCCAGCTCGTGTATTTTAGCTGATGATTGAGTGTTACTTCAGGTCCTTATTTTAACTCGGTGCTGCTCTGTAATATTTATTTTCCTGGCGATGGCACTGCAGTGCTAATGGTAATGAAGTGCCTGCCATCCCTGGTGCCATGTGTTGGGAGCTGATGGAATTCTGCTGCCTCAAGGAATTGATGTCTTTGGCCCTGCTGGGATTGATTTGCCTCTGGCTCCAGCTCTGAGCAGGTGTGGCTGCCTGGAGAGTTGGGAAACAGCAGGAACTGCATCCTGTGTGCTGCCCCTCGGGGAAACAATGGGTGTGGAAATCCCTCCCTTTAGCCCAATACAACAACTGCATCTAAAGCAAGGACTGGGCCACATGCTTGGGACCACTGGTGTCCTTGGGAGCAGGGAGTATCCCCCATGACCTGTGTGGGAGTGTCCCTTGAGCCAGGATAGGGTTTCAATAGCAGGAAAGTGCATACACAGGCCAGTTCCTGGACCTTGCTGTAGCTGTGTGCCCTTGTAGGAAGGGGCTAAAGGGTTCTCTTGCTCTTCCATGCTCCCTAAGACCACTTCAGGACAAGCACTGCTCTGAGGCCTCTGCTCCTGCCACTCAGGAATTCCCTCACTTCTGATTTTTCCAATGCTCCAGGAGCAGCTCAAGCCCTTGTGTGTCTTGCTGTGCTGAGCAGGGCCCTGTGATGGTGCTGTCTCTGGGACAGGACATGAGAGCAGCTGTCCCAGTGTAATTCTATTACCCCTCTGTGCTGTCAGGGATGGGGAAGGTGACTGACTCCTGTAACCAGATATCCTTGGTGGCTGTGCTGGAGAAGGAGGAATGGTTCCCAAGGAGGCTCAGTGGGGAGGTGCTTGAAAGGAGGCAATCTTAGAGCAGTGCTGATTAATTCTCAAAGCTTTCCTTGTGCTGTCACGAATGTGGAGACTGGACAAATGGTCATGGGTGTTTGTCTTGTTTTCTGCTCCCAGATTGCTAATGCGAAGGGAATCCTGAAGAATTTTCTGATCGAGCCCTTTGTCCCTCACAAACAGGTCAGTATAGCAAATAAAGCACTAAAAAGGGCTTTTAAATCCCTTTGGACTTGATGCTTAGCTGGATTGGTACAGTGGAGAAGGCAGAAGTTTGGGAGTGTACTGCTGAGCTCACAGTGTGGGTGCAGGACCCTGGGCAGTGTCAGGGCACTGCTCCTCCTTGGGAAGCTCAGCAGTGGACTCTGGTGCCCCATCCCTGGCACTGGCACAAGAGCTTCTCCAAGGTGTTCTGTGTGTGCCACTGCCTAATGCTTGTGCCTGCTCTGTGGTGCAGGAGGAGGAGTTCTACGTGTGCATATACGCAGCCCGTGAGGGAGACTATGTGCTCTTCCACCACGAAGGGGGTGTGGATGTGGGAGATGTGGATGCCAAAGCTCAGAAGCTGCTCGTGGCAGTGGATGAGAAGCTCAGTGAGTCAGATGTGAAGAAGCACCTCCTGCAGCATGCACCAGCAAACAAGAAGGAGTAAGTACAGCTGCCAGTTTTGGGCAGGACCAGCCACACAGCAGGTGTTCTCCTTTCTCTCAGTGCCACATCCCTCTGTTCTGCTCACCCCAAAGCTCACTCTCCTTGCTGCTATCCAGAATATGCTATGTATCCTGAATTCAAGTTCTCTGACCTTATCTGAGCTGTCTGTAAAACCCAAAAGGAGGGGTTTTAGTGCTGAGCCTTCACTTGGCAGCAGCACTTCTCAGCCTGCTCAGGTCTCAAACTCTGAGACTGGAGACATGTGCTGAATTCTGATCCTTTGTACCAGCATAGAAGCTTCTTTTGTTTAGTGGAAATGGTAATAAGATGTGGATCTGACTGCTAAATCAGAACTGCCCCCTTCCTTGCTCTGGCCTGGTCTCTGAAGTTACTCCTGCAGTTTATCTGTAGATCTCAAGGCTTCTGCATCTTCCTCAATTAGCTGCCCATACCTCATTATCTTAATAAGAGTCATGATTTTTTCAAACATATCATAAACCCTGCTGGCATCATGCAGCACTGAAGGGCTGAAGGAGCCTGTCACTCCATCAGTTCACCGCAGCCTCCTCCCCATCGCAGCCAACAAGGCTCAGATCTGACAAAGATGGGTATCAGCAGGGAGACAACGAAGTGCTTCTGTCTCCTGAGGAGATAAATCAGACTGCAGAGCTCTGGCAGTTGTGAGCAACTGTGTCCTCACAGAGTTTGGTGGAGGGCAATTAAGATGAGTCATCAAGATGTTCCTTCCCTTGAGTCATCACCCAGGGTCCTTCCAGGGAAGATGAATGAGAATGAAAGAAATAGATGCTGACTAGATTTGTCACCAGTACCAATGAACGGAGTGGGCTGTGCTTAGATTTGGCTGCTTTCATTAACTTGTGTCACCTTTTTTTTTTTTGGCAGCATCTTGGCCAGCTTCATCTGTGGCCTGTTCAACCTTTATGAAGATCTGTATTTCACATACCTCGAGATCAATCCATTAGGTAATGGATATTTTTGGGAGCAGAACTTTCTGTTCTAAACTGCTGAAATGTGTTCATCCTTCTCTGCGCTCTGTAGTTCACCACACCAGGTGCCATGTGCAGAAGCACAAAGGTGGCTGTCATGTCTTGGAGCTGTTCATTGAGTGAATTAAAATGAGTGAAGGAAAGGGATGTTAAGGCAGAGGAGGAGAAGAATGTAAATATTGCTGTTAGAACAAAATATCCCCTGAGGCAGAGCCTGGGGTGTGGCCACAGTCACTGGTTAATTCCTCAGGGAACTTGCTGGGGCTGGCAAATGCTGCCCAGTGCTGCAGGGAGCAGCTGTGCCCTGCCTCCAGCAATGATCTCTGTGGCATCATATGTTGGAGTAAACCTGTAACGTGTCCCTGTACAAACCAGAGCTAACTGGGGTGTGTTTCACTGCAGTGGTGACTAACGATGGTGTTTACATCCTCGATCTGGCTGCGAAGATTGACGCCACGGCCGACTACATCTGCAAAGTGAAGTGGGGGGACGTGGAGTTCCCCCCTCCCTTTGGCAGGGAAGCTTATCCCGAGGCAAGTGACAGCCCAAATTCCTTCCCTGTAGTCTGCAGGATGAGTTTGTCATTGCTTGTGTGTGCAATTTCCAGTGGTGCTGTTGTGTTTCCAGCACTTTGGCAGTGCAGTCCATGCTGACCTGTGTACTGGCTGCTGTAGTCCCAGGACTGCTCATAATCACACCCTGAACTGCAGTTGCTTCCCAGTTCTCCTTGGATGTTCTTCAGTTCTTAGATTCAGAATTGATGTCTTTAATTGGAGACTGATATTTAACTTTACTCAGCTGTTTGCCAGAGCTCTGTACCTGTACAGAGGTTCCTTCTGTGGTTCCTGCCCGTGTTGCTCCCCTCAGCATTGCTGTTTTCTGTTGAGCAGTGGTTACTGGCAGCCTTGTGGGAGCTGTTGTTCCCTCAGTGTGTCAGTGACAGTTCTGAGAGCAGAGCAGCAGCTGTGTGCAAAGGCTGCATCCAAGTGTGAATCCAGAGAAAATAGTTACCATCTCTCAGACTTTCAGGTAAGAAGTTAAGATGTTAATGCAGCTGTTTTCCCAAAAAGTGAGGACAAGATGAGACCTGCAGGCAGCCCTTTGTTGTAAAGCTGTTTGTGCCTATTTCCCCCCTGAATTCCCTGGGTCTGTACAGCTGGATGCACAAGCACTGCTCCAGACAGAGCTCCCTGCAGCTTCAGAAGCTAATGGAAGTAGAACTCTCTCCTTAGTTTTTCTGTTACTTATTTCAGGTGACTGTTCTGCTCCCTCCAAAAGGATTTCTGTCCTGACTTTTTCATTTTGATAATTATAATTACGTTTCAATTGAAAGGTTTTTGTACTGTGGCCAGGAAATCCATTTAGTTGTTCCTCTCCATGTAGCTTGCTGGATGCCAACACTCAACTCAATTTGCTCTTAAAAGGA
Source organism: Myrmophylax atrothorax (assembly GCA_026770055.1). Lineage (NCBI taxonomy): Eukaryota > Metazoa > Chordata > Aves > Passeriformes > Thamnophilidae > Myrmophylax > Myrmophylax atrothorax. The sequence continues at coordinate 2,016,353 of JAOXXN010000311.1, forward strand.
TTAGTTCAGGTTTTGTCTGTGAATCATTCCTCTGTGAGTGCCTGGGAAGGCTGTTATGGCAGAGTCTTTGCTGGGAATGTTAATGAACTCTGGTGAAGTGCTGCTCAGCAGCCTGGCATGCTGGGCTGCAGGAGCACCACGGTGAGCCAAATGACAGCCCTCGGTGATTACAGTCCTGGCTGCAGCACAGCCACAGTGGTCAGAATGGGTGTGATGGTTTTTAGATTTCCAGTGGTCTCAGACAAGGTCAGAACAGACTGTTCAGTTCTGTTCAGGTTTTGTGGCTGTTGCATGGTGGTGAGATGGACCTCTGTCCCTTACAAACATGGTGTTTGCAGCCCTGCTGTCCCTCATCTGTAGCTGGCAGATGTGGGAGCTGTGTCCAAACACACCTAGCATTGCCCCTCGGAATGGAAGAGGCAGATGCAGCAGGAAGCTGAGGTTGTGCTGCTCTCCCTGCAGGAAGCCTACATTGCTGACCTGGATGCCAAGAGTGGGGCCAGCCTGAAGCTCACGATCCTGAACCCCAAAGGCAGGATCTGGACCATGGTGGCTGGCGGTGGTGCCTCCGTGGTGTACAGGTAACAGGAACAAGGTTTCCAGAGAAGGGGGTGGTTTTACAGTGCTGGAAAGAACATAATTCTGCAGCCTCTGGAAGGCAGACTCTTCTAAAGCCATTTTTCCCCCCTGACTGTTCAGGATCCCTTCAGGATGAAGGTGTTGTGCAGTTTTCTCACCAAGCTGGAACAGTGTCCCCTGGGCCATTTAATTCTGGAAGGCTGAGAGACAGTTCTTTTTGACTTGGAGGCAGCTGAGGGCAATATTGCTGCTGTAGTGGTCACTGAGTTCCCATCATATCTAGGGAGTATGACAAGACTAATCATGACTGGCACCAAGGGGAGAGCAGCTTTGTTCTCGTCAGACAGCACAGTCCCTGTTCCGAGTCCTACTTTCCCAAGGATTTGGAATGCTCTAAGACCTTTGTAGTGACTCCAATTATAACTAATCTCTTAAATAACTTTTACAGTGACACCATTTGTGACCTGGGGGGTGTGAATGAACTGGCAAACTATGGGGAATACTCGGGAGCCCCAAGTGAGCAGCAGACCTATGACTATGCCAAGACCATCCTCTCCCTCATGACCCGAGAGAAGCACCCAGAAGGTGAGGGAAACGCTGCAATTCCAAAGCTGTGAAGCTGCATGTGGAGGAAAAACCTGAACAAATTGGGACTTTTACTATGCTTAGGCCTCCCTGGCAGAGCTTTCAATGTACTGCACCTTCAGAGGGAAGCAGGGACGGATTGCTGTCAGCTCTTCCTTTAAAGGCAGGACTTGCGGTTTTCTGTGGGGCCTGAGAGATTCTTACCAAACATTCTGGCTTGGTGCAAAACTCTTATCTTGCACACTCTACTAAACACAACTGCAAACAACTGGCTAGTCTGCACTGCAGCTTTGTCTCACTTTGTCCTAAATTGCTTCATGATCTTGGAGTATGCTGTTCTTAAAAACCAGTTTTATTTACACATGTTTCTTGCTTCAGGGAAGATCCTGATCATCGGAGGCAGCATTGCAAACTTCACCAACGTAGCAGCCACATTCAAAGTAAGTGACCAGTCAGAAGCACCAGCAAGCACCCAGTCATCAGCCCCAGGTCCTTCTTCCTGTTGGGCTGAGGCTGATACTCCATCTCTTCCAGGACTTCCTGAGACGATGGGACAGGGTAAATGTGAGGCTGCCCAGGTCATCTGTCCTGTGTATTTCTTTTAGGGCATTGTGAGAGCAATTAAGGACTACCAGGGCCCTCTGAAGGAGCATGAGGTGAGGATCTTTGTACGAAGAGGAGGCCCAAACTACCAGGAGGGGTTACGTGTCATGGGAGAAGTTGGTAAGGACCAAGCTTTTCCTTAAGTTTTGTTCTTGTGTCTTGTTTCTTCCACTTACTTTCTGCTGAGCCTTCTCCAGGTTAAATGTTTTACTTTGGCAGAAGCTCATCCTGTTCTTTCCCCTCACAAGGCTGACTATTGCTGTGTGCCTCCCCAGGGAAGACCACTGGGATCCCCATCCATGTCTTTGGCACGGAGACTCACATGACGGCGATCGTGGGGATGGCGCTGGGGCACCGTCCGATCCCCAACCAGCCGCCCGCCGCGGCCCACACCGCCAACTTCCTCCTCAATGCCAGTGGCAGCCCCTCGGTGAGTGCCATGGAAGGGAATGTGAGGGAGGAGCCTCCCAAAGGCAGCTGCCCCTGCCCAGACAGCCTGGAAATGGGGCTGGGCTGTCACTGTGCTTGTAGGAAGCTTTAGGGAAACACAAGCGGCTCTGCCTGCACTGTCTGTGAGGAGGGGCTGCTCCAGTGCCCACCTGGCTCATGCAGAAAATGTCACCTCTCAAACCATCAATATGACTGTTGTACCTTCTGGGTTGTTAAGGAGTTTTCCCTTCCTTGACTGAGATGGTCTTCTCTTAAAATGAATTTCCTTTGGTTTTCTTTGTAGTAGACCAATGTAGCCAAAGTGGCCACTTCCTCCTCTGTGCTCCAGGCTGTTCCTGGTGCATTGTCCCTCACTGACTTGGTTTCTGGATCTTGCAGACTCCAGCACCAAGCAGAACCGCCTCCTTCTCCGAGTCCAAACCAGATGGTATTGCTCCAGCCAAGAAGGCAAAACCAACAGCACCTCTTGGTAAGTGCAGCCCTGCGCATGCCTGCTGGCTGTGCTCTGCTGCTCCCAAAGGCAGGATGGGCACAAGACAAATGCTTTTTTCCTAGATATAAAGGGAAGCAATTTTGTGGTACCTGCTTTTCTTTGTCTTGAGCGTAGTGAGGTGGTTTTAGCTGTCTGTCCCTTGTTGCTTAACAAAAGCACAACCCAAAAGCCCCAAGTGCTGTGGGACGGAGGGCAGCTCAGCCCCTGCCCGGGTGCCCAGCTGTTGGGCTGGCAGCAGCCAGCTCTGTCACACTGTTGCATGAGTGATTCTCTCTTCAACAGATTCAATCCCAGCCTCGACACCTGGTTCAGGTAGGACCTGTGTGACCAGCTGAATGTGCCTGGCCTTGCTGGCAGCTGACTTTTAGTTCTTGGTTTTGTTGCTGTCTTTTCTCCAAAAGTTTGCCGTGTTGTCTGGTCTTCCCTCCTGCCCAGCATATTTAGCTGTCACCACATGAACTTACCTGGTTTTTCAAGTGTAGATCACATACACCTTTGCACAAACACTTTATTTCTGGGAGAGAAAGGAACTGGTCTTAAACAACTTTCAGTTTTCCTTCCCTTCCGCCTCACACCCATTACAGGGAAGAACAGCCTGAGGCACATTGTGAAAAGTTCTGTTCCCTTGCTTTTTGAAAGGAATCCCTAATTGTGTCCAATAACTGGCATCTTGTTTCAAAGGAAAGCAAAATAGTGCAAGGGCCCTGCTTATCAGGCTTGGAAAGTACAGAAAAGTCACAAGGAACTAAAAGTTGCCTCATAACTTCAGCAAACCATTAAATGTCATGCTCAGTGAAGTTATTTTATATAGGCACTTTAAGATTCTCTTGAGCTCTATACTGGGTGAGAATAAACTGCTGAATCAGTGGCAAAGTAGAGCTTCAAGTTACCTCACTTTATCATAAGGAGGGTCAGTAAAGGGGAACTCTCAGATTACTGATCTGTGCTCTCAGACAAACGGCATCACCTCCCTGAGCCTGCATTTTGCCCTTCCTGGAACACTCATGGTGCCCCCTTGCAGGCACCTGCAAGATAAACAGAATTTTCAGGGTAAGCAAATCCCTAATGACAAGTCTCATTGCTCTTGCACCTGAACTGTGAGTGTGTAGGTCTGGAGAGCAGGGCCTGATTCCTTGTTGAAACCAGAGGAACAGTGTCCTGTTTAATCCCTAACACAGTTTATCTTTGATTCAAAGCCAGAAAGAACTCAACAATAGCCTGAGTTGGCATCAGCAGGTGGATGACTGCTGAGTTTTCACATGTTTTAAAATGAATTCTGCTTGTAATCAAAGGAAGGGACCCAATGTTGTGCTGTGACAAGTGGTGTAAATAGATTTTAAGCCGGCAGTCCATCCTCACTGGCTGAACTGTTGCCTCTCCTGTGACTCTGTCTGCAGAAGCCAAGTTTTGTGACATGTATAAGTTCTTGGAGCCATCAAGTTTATGTTGGATTCTAGTCATTAAAAAAAATACAAATTGAAAAGAAAAGCCGAGAGCATTGATCTCCTTTACCTTCTTTGGCCCCTCTATTTCCTGCTTTTCTTTTTATTTCCTATTGTCCTTCTGTGGTGCTCTAACAAACTTCCCATGGTTCTCCCAGACTGTGAGCCACATCCAAATAAATAAATGAAATTCAAAGTTCTCTTCAGCTTTGCAGAAGAAAACTGGGAGGAAGATGAATGGCCCACGAGAGGAGAGGAAGAGGCAGTTTTCACTTCTCTCCTCTCCTACACCAGCTCCCCCTGCAATTCACTTGCCCATTTAGTGAACCCCAAAACCTGGCTGTTGTGTTCAGAATCCAGGGAAGGGGTTGCTGCTTAATTTAGTTTCTTCCTTAGTTTGGACAGTGTGGCTACGCCATCCTGCAGTTCACATCTTGATTCAGTTTGGAGGGAGGGAACTCTGCTCCCTCAGGAGCCTTTCAGCAGCCATTTGGCGAAGTTGCAGTTGTTCTTGCTCAGATGTGCAGTTTGACCATGGTTGGGTTTGTTCCCCTCTCTGGGCAGGTAAGGCCACGACGCTGTTCAGCCGCCACACCAAGGCCATCGTGTGGGGGATGCAGACCCGGGCGGTGCAGGGCATGCTGGACTTCGACTACATTTGCTCCCGGGACGAGCCGTCCGTGGCTGCCATGGTTTATCCCTTCACGTGAGTGGCCTCTTACTGCATCATTTGGGCTGCTTCCCTCCACCTCTTCCGTGGGCTTCTCTCTCCCAGTCTCTGCAGCTCTTTAGTGGAGCTCTGCCCTGGTCTCCATCCCTGCTGGAACACCTCCTTCTGCTCTCCGTTCCACCCTTGGGTTGGCTTTGCAGGCTGCTCCATTTCCCCCAAACATTGATTTTGGGCTATGCTGTTAAAACAGCTTAATGTTCACCACAGAACTGAAGCTTCACTTCATGTGCCTTTCAAAGGGTGTCCAAGTTGTGTTCTTCACTCAGTAAGGCAGGTGTGACTACCTGGGCTTACAGCCCCAGACTGGGCAGAGGCAGACAGGCTGTGTAAGGCGCCTTCCCCGCATCTTTTCTTTGCCATGTGCTTATCTAAGACACCTTGATTTGGGCCTGCAGCAGCAGGTATTTCCTCTCCAAATATTAACCAGAATCATAGCAGCTGTGCTGACAGACTAAAGCAGTCTGCTGCCATGTAGCCAAACAAAATTTTTAAAAAACTAAAATCTTGTTCATACTCTTTCCAATAGCAGCAGTGGTTCATTAGGAGACAGGAAGCCTGTGGATCCTTCAGTGGGATAGTGTTCCCTTGCAGCGTTCACTCTCTTTTACTTGTCCCTATGGGGATGAGAGGGACTGTTGGGTGTTTCAAATCACCCTCAGGAGGAACTGCCAGAGCATGGCTGTGTGTGAGCTGTTTTATTGTACCTGCTGAGTGTGGGGGTCTCCCTGTGGAACAGGGCAGGAGGGAGAAGGGAGGCAGTGGCTGTCCCTTCCAGTACAGTGAGGTGGGAGCCCAGAGCCAGGTAGGAGCCCTGATTCATTCCTGTGCTATTTACAGACATCCTGGAGAGCTGATGTCTAATCAGCCTCTGTCTTGCAGAGAATTTCTCCTCTTGACAATTAAGACCTTGTACTGTTACTCTGGAGCTCTGATGGTAATTGCAGCTCTGTAATAACTTCCCAGCAAGTGCAAACCTTGGGGTGCTGAGTGCAGGCACAGCCACGTCTGCATGTGAGTGGCAGCCCCTGCAAGCTGTAGTTGATTAAGGAAGAAAAAGCATTCGAGATTAAAGTTTAAGGCTACCTGTAATTATCTGAGTCTGCTTGACCTTTTGGAGGAAGCCAGGCTGGCAAGACCTGGAATGTTCTGTCATGAATGTACCAGTATGGGAACACAGCCAGTAACTCTACCCTGTTAAATGACTGCACAGTCAGACTGAAAGCGGTTCCAGTCAGTGCATCTACTGTGTACAAAATACCCACAGTGAAACCTTCTCAGGTGCTTCCCCTCCAGTGACTGTGGGGTGGACAGTCTTACTGGCTCTCCCATTGCTGTCCTGGCTGTTTACCAGATACTGGTTTCCTGTCCCCCAGTCTGGTGTTTGTTCCAGCCCAGTGACACAGCTTTGCACGCCTCTCATTCATTACTCTTTCTGTGCCTCATTCTGTCTTCCAGCTTGGAGTAGAGTTAAGGCTCTGGTAACCTCACTGTGGGAGAGCTTATTCATCTTGCTGGATGCCTCTGTCCCCATTAGCCCGTCTCCTTCCATATGCTGCTCTGTTCTATCCTCTGAAGAACCTTCTGCTGTCACATGGTCCCTCCCCACACACGCTCACGTGCTCGGGAGTGTCTCAGTCAGTCTCGGGGGCTGAGAATGGGGTTTGTAAACTCCTCTGTCTGCATGCACTGTGTCCCTCTGCCTTTCCAGCAGCCTAAAGGCCAGGGCTTTTGCATCCTCTCCTCCACAGCGGTGACCACAGGCAGAAGTTCTACTGGGGCCACAAAGAAATCCTGATCCCAGTCTACAAGAACATGTCAGATGCCATGAGGAAGCACCCAGAGGTGGATGTTCTCATCAACTTTGCCTCTCTGCGCTCTGCCTACGACAGTACTGTGGAAACCATGAATTATCCTCAGGTGAGCGTGGGATCCACAAGAACCCCAAGAGAAGGAGGAAGATCCTGTCAGCAGGGTACCAGTGTGCCTTAAACCGTGATGGCTTTAGGGAATTGTCTTGATCTTCCACCTTGGCAGATAAGCACCCCAATTCTAAGCCCTTACAGACTGTAAGGAGGATCCTGGTGTTCCATGGCAAATCCTAACACTGGACTTGGAATTTTTGTAAGGGGAACTTGGTACCTTTTGGTTAGGAGTAACTACTTCAGGCTGATTAAATTATAGTGCTGCTCTCATGTGCAAGGGGGAGAAAATTCCCTGACCAGAACACTGAGACTGCTGGGAAGATCACGGCAGCCTGAGCCTTCCTGGGTGAGAGTGCACGGAGTGATCTCCAGGGGCCTGACAAGGGGCAGCTTCTGAGGGTAGTGATGGTTTCCTTCCTCTTGCTGCAGATCCGCACCATTGCCATTATTGCCGAGGGCATTCCAGAGGCCCTGACGCGCAAACTGATCAAAGCAGCTGATAAAAAAGGAGTCACCATCATTGGGCCTGCAACTGTGAGTACTGATGGCCACCTTCCCCTATCTTTCTTAACCTTTTGATGAGCTTTCTCCAATGGATGAAGTGTGTCCTACTATGCACTTTGTCTTGGTCACAGGAGGTGTGTTAGTCTCTCATTTTAAGGTCCTTGCTGTCCTCCTTTGTCTGCCCAAATGCTGACAAGGCTTCCTTACAGAAATGGTCCTCAGTTTCATGGTATTTTAAAGGGCTTTACATCTTTCTCTGATTTTTTTTTTTTTCTTGCAGGTTGGTGGGATCAAGCCTGGCTGCTTTAAAATAGGCAACACAGGAGGCATGCTGGATAACATCTTGGCCTCAAAGCTGTACCGCCCTGGCAGCGTGGCCTACGTGTCCCGCTCTGGGGGAATGTCCAATGAGCTCAACAACATCATCTCCCGAACCACTGACGGGGTCTATGAGGGGGTGGCCATCGGAGGAGACAGGTATGGGTCGGCATCTTCAGCACACTCTGGTTTTCAAGTCAGTCAACAGAAAAATTGTTGGTAATTTGGAGGAAGAAAGGCACGATGGCTGTTAGTTTTTCTGTCAGAAAGGTTTATGAAAACAATTTCCACCATTTTCCCTGTATTGCACACAGATATCCTGGCTCAACTTTTATGGATCATGTCTTGCGTTATCAGGATACTCCAGGAGTGAAGATGATTGTAGTACTGGGGGAGGTGAGTGGGGCTTCACTCCTACCTGAGAAATACCTGTGTGTGCTTTTGTTTTGGGACCACCTGACCTGGCTGCAGGGATGCTAAATAGCAGCTACTTACACTGTTCTTGAATACCTCAATTTTTATTCCTTACTGCTTTCATCAAAAGAAATTGCATGTATTCCACAGCCAAGAGTAGTCTTCCCTACTTAAAAAAAAAAAACCAAACCAAAACAAAAACAAAAACAAAACCAGCAAACAAACAACAAAATAACCCCAGCAAAACTCGGGAAGCTTTGTTCTGAGACTTCAGCTATTACTCAGTGAAAAAGGAGGAAAACTCCCAGCAAAACCTCTGTGTGTGTCTCAGAGCTGGTTTTGCACAGAAGTGCAGTTTGGAACCATCTACCTCTCCCTGCAGATTGGAGGCACAGAGGAGTACAAGATCTGCAGGGGTGTTAAAGAAGGCCGGATCACTAAGCCAGTGGTGTGCTGGTGTATTGGTACCTGTGCCACCATGTTCTCCTCAGAGGTATGTGCAAAAAAGGGGAAAAATATATAGAATAAGGTTAAATCCACAACAAGAAGAAAAACCCAACTTCTCTCACTGTGCCTAAACCTCCCAGAATTGCCAGTAGCAACTTTAATGTGCAGAAGTTCATAAATATAAATGATAAAAGCTTTTTGTGCTTCTATGGTGTGTCATGGGAGACTTCCAGGGGATTAGAGTTACTTGAGAAGGGAGCCCGAAGATCCCAGGGAATGCAAAAAATTCCAAATGGAGTGGGAGTGGGAAAGATCCATGTTAAGCAGCTCTGGAGTGGAGGAATTTAGGGAGGCAGAACATGAATGGAGGAACGTGGAGTGATTCCAGGTCAGAACATCCCTGTGATTGCAGTGCTGGCTCTGCCCACCACCAGGAGTTCATGAGCCCAAAGGAGGCAGATGTGCAGTCACTGCTGTTCCCAGGCAGGGCTTTATTCTGGTCCACTCTGCAGGTAACAGCCTGTGTTCCTTACTGCTCTCCCTTCTCCTGTTTGTAGGTGCAGTTTGGCCACGCAGGAGCTTGTGCCAACCAGGCCTCAGAAACTGCTGTGGCAAAGAACCAGGCCCTGAAGGAAGCTGGGGTGTTTGTTCCCCGGAGTTTCGATGAGCTGGGAGAGGTCATTCAGTAAGTCACACTCCAGAGCACCTTCAGCAGGGACCAAAGCAGTCAGGGCACTGACTCTGGCCTGACAGGGAATATATTCCTGCCTAAGGAAAGCAATTGTTACTCATGGTGGGGTTTTAAGGTCTGGGTTAGGACAACCTCGCTTGGATCCCTTAAAAGGACCGAAGTTACTGAATGGATTCTTTCCCTAGGTCTGTGTATCAGGATCTTGTGGCCAAAAGAGTGATTGAACCAGCTGAGGAAGTGCCTCCTCCAACTGTGCCAATGGATTACTCCTGGGCAAGGGTGAGCTTTTGGGTTCCGTGGAACCAGACACGGCGTTTGCTGGGATTGTGGATGCCACGTTGGGGTGACACCTTGTGCTTTGTAGTGTTCCTTGTGAGCTGGGCTGTGCTGGCTCTTGACTGTGGAAGCTGCTCCAAGGGCAGGCCTGAGGTGTCGCTGTTTGCTCTGCCCTGTTGCTGCCCCTTGCTGGTGGTGTGGGTGTTTAACATCCCACCTTTGCACTGCAATTCCAGGAGCTGGGCCTGATTCGCAAACCAGCGTCCTTCATGACCAGCATCTGTGACGAGCGAGGGCAGGAGCTGATCTACGCTGGGATGCCCATCACGGAGGTCTTCAAAGAGGAGATGGGAATCGGAGGGGTTCTGGGCCTGCTCTGGTTTCAGAGGAGGTGAGACAGCTCTTGTGAAAGCTCGCAGATTCTTTGGTTTGCAGTTTTTCTTGTTTATTAATAGACTTTTAAGCCAAAAAAAGTAGCTCCAGGATTCATTTGTGAAGGTCGATTCACTGGAATGCCATCTCTGTAGTCCCTCCTTGAGACCATGTCAGCATTTCAGGCTATTACAGGATGTTTTAGTCTTGGGATGAAGTTTTTCACAAGTTTTTTGGTGTATTGAGAACATTTCTCTATTCTAGGCCAGATTCACACTGGCTGACTACTTGTTTATTGTGTCACCTCAACTCTGGAGAGACTGGGGGACTTGACAAGCATTTGCACTTGTGTTCTGTCCCCTGACTGATGTGCTGTCTGTGCCCAGGTTGCCCAGGTATGCCTGCCAGTTCATTGAGATGTGCCTGATGGTGACAGCAGACCACGGGCCGGCCGTGTCCGGAGCCCACAACACCATTGTCTGTGCCAGGGCTGGCAAAGATCTCGTCTCCAGCCTCACTTCAGGCCTTCTCACTATCGTGAGTACCTGACATCCAGGGGTTTTAGCTTTGTTACTCGTTACTCTTCTAGGTTTTATTACTATTAATTCAAGATTTGCATTGGATACAGAGCCATGGGCTGGTGGTGTCTGTTCACTCACACCTTGAATTTCAGTTCTAATAGTTCGGTGCTCCCTGTTTCAAACTGGATCCATTTTCCTAATGAGCCAGACTAGTTCATCTCATTTGAGTCTAGAAGTATTTTGTAGCAGCCAAATTGCTGTCAGTGTTGTCCCCGTTTGGTTGCTTGGTTTCTTCCAAGACTGGCAAGTAAAAATGTGACTTTTTTGGATTGCATTTTCCCCCACACTGTCTCTAGCAGGGATGTGCTGGCTCCATATGGGCACTTGTGTGAGTTATGACCAGATGCTTTCTCTGATGTGCCCGCCCAACTTTAATGTCATGGGTGCCACAGAGACCAGCTGGGTCAGTGGGGGAGATAATCTTGTGCTTGTTTTGTACCTGGACTGTGCAGTCCTTTGCTGTAATTCCCTTTGTGTCCTGCACCCAGGGTGACCGGTTTGGGGGAGCACTGGATGCTGCAGCCAAAATGTTCAGCAAAGCCTTTGACAGTGGGATTATCCCCATGGAGTTTGTGAATAAGATGAAGAAGGAAGGGAAGCTGATCATGGGCATTGGACACCGAGTCAAATCGGTAAGAAAACTGTGGTAGGATAAACTGGAGGGATTTTTGTGGAAGGTGGGGCAGAGCAAAAACAAAGGAAAAAAATTGGCAAGTTTAAGGCAACTATTGAAGAAATTGTCCCAAACCTACCAGGGGCAAAGCTGATGTCCAGTATCTGTGTAGGAGGCAATGTCAGTGACTGTAACATGCTCTGAACCTGCAGATAAACAACCCTGACATGAGAGTTCAGATCCTCAAGGACTACGTGAAGCAGCATTTCCCAGCCACTCCACTGCTGGACTATGCACTTGAAGTAGAAAAAATCACAACTTCCAAGGTGAAAGGCACCAGTACTGAACTGCTCTGAGACTGGTTCTCATGGGAGGGAAAGTCATTAAGGTTCATGCTGTATTTTAAGTGCGTGTTGTGGTGTTGTGGTAGAGTTGAGGCTGAGTACAGCTGCAGTTTGGAAAGGCTCAAAGGCATTTGGATACCAGGAAAACGCTGAAGAAGCCAAACTATCATCTGTGTGGCCACTGTGCACACTGGCACTGCTGGATGTAAATCCAAGGCCACTGGCACGTGTGTTAATCCATGGCAGACAATCTCTGTGGCTTGATCTAACCTTTTTTGGGGCTGGTTTTCCAGCATTCCCATTAAGAGCCTGTGGCTCTTGCTCAGGCTGCTGAGCAGCCTCTCCCTCACTGGGCTGTTCCCAGTTATAGGCAAGTCACCCTGGGGGTGGAAGGTGCCAGGTGAACACCATTTGCATTGTTAACACCTTCTCTGGTTTGTGTTTTCATTTCCTGCAGAAACCAAACCTTATCCTGAATGTAGATGGCTTTATTGGAGTGGCCTTTGTTGATGTACTCAGGAATTGTGGCTCTTTCACACGGTGAGTAGGGAGGGGGCTGTCCTTGGATCATGGTGCTCTGAAGTGGTGGGAGCTGCTCTGCCAGCTCTGAGGGGCAGAATTTCAGGACATTGAGAAAGAAACAGCCAGAAAGCTGTTATGTGAATTCATGTGGCTTCTGGTACCAGAGCAGCCTCACAGCCTCTCTGAGATGGATTCCTTAAACAGATCACTACCAGGAACTATTTAATTTCTTTTGTTTTGCAGAGAAGAAGCAGATGAATATATTGATATAGGAGCTCTCAATGGCATCTTTGTCCTAGGCAGGAGTATGGGATTCATTGGTGAGTTTTCCATGTCCCCACCCCTTCCCTCCTCCTCCCTGCCCCAGGAACACCAGAAAACCTGAACCTCAGGGAGACTCGGTGGGCTCCAGAACTCCAAGCTGTTTCAAAGCAAAGACTGGGAGGAGGGAAGGGAATTGTGTAACATAAACCACTGTTATTTCAGGACACTACCTGGACCAGAAGAGACTGAAGCAGGGTCTGTACCGTCACCCCTGGGATGACATATCCTATGTCCTGCCGGAGCACATGACCATGTGAGGAGCTGGTGTTGCTCTGGGAAGTCACTGCACAAGGACAGGAGCCTGTCCAGGGGACAGCCACGGCAGGACTGTGATGTATGAAGGCTGTGGGGACAGAGAGGTCAAGCTGCCTGGTCAAACTGTGCAAAGCGACTGTTTTATAAGGATAGAAATTTACTCTAATAAAACCAAAACTTGCGCTATTCCCTCTGTCACTGCTGTATTTAATACTGTCTCTCACCCTTTCATTTTTTCTACTCTCTCATTTCATTTTGTTTCCAGAAGAGATTAAAGGGTTTGTGGGGAGATTTTGGCTCATAGGCACAGTCTTACTGAACCTCACGCTGGTAACAAACTGTGCCTTTCCTGTGAGGGGAACGTGCCCGTCATTCCCATAAGCCATGACTTGGGATTTTTGTTTTTTACTGTGTTCTCATCCTCGGTTTGACTGTACCTGAATCTTGGGACCACTGCTGATGTATAACCAATGTTACTCAAGCTCTGGTGTAGTAATTTAAAGTGTAAAGTTGTAACATACTGCTGTGAAAACTGTGAAATCCCTGTGCTCTGGTGTCTGTATTTATGCAAACAACCTCCTTTCCTCTGACTCCTGCTCTGTGCACTGTCACTTGTTACCTGCAGCTGCAAAAATATCTCAGTAGTAACTTCAGCGTCCTCCTTGTCTGTGTTTGTAACCAAACTCAAATAAATACACATTACTAATTTACTCTCTTTCCATTTGTGGTTTCTGAAGGTTGGCCCTAGACACTGTCTGAGGGGTATGACAAGCTGGGAACAGTCACTTAACAAAATACCAACCCTCAAAGGGGTTACTCCTTAGGGTCTGTGTTCCAGGTGATTTAAAAGCTAAAAAACAGACTCAAAATGCACACAGATACCCATGCGTGTCTCCATGTAGGTCAAAAAGAGGAAATTTAGCGAAGTAGAGAAGGAACATAAGGAAGGAAACTAGTTAAAATTGATACAGGATTATACAAGAGTTAGGGAACAGGGAATAATCAACTACAGCTCTCTTTGCTTTAATTAACAGAAAACCCCCTGTACCTTGGAGTGAGCAGCCATTCCTCAGGTGCAGTCCCTGCCCAGCAGCTGCCTGGGGGAGCAAGGGGAGGGAGGGAAAAGTGATTGGAAATGGGGCCTGAGGCTCTGCATGGAGCCAGGTGTGTGCCTGGGCTGTGGGACCTGAGCAGCACAGGTGTGTGCCTGGGCTGTGGTACCCGAGCACACACAGGTGTGTCAGTGGTACCCGAGCACACACAGGTATGTATCAGTGGCCCCTGAGCACACACAGGTGTGTCAGTGGCCCCTGAGCACACACAGGTGTGTGTCAGTGGTACCCGAGCACACACAGGTGTGTCAGTGGCCCCTGAGCACACACAGGTATGTATCAGTGGCCCCTGAGCACACACAGGTGTGTCAGTGGCCCCTGAGCACACAGGTCCGAGCTCCCCAGGCCCCCCCCCCGCCATTCCCTGCAGCGCTCGCTGTCGCCGCCAGGGGGCGCC
>JAOXXN010000311.1:2031118-2067249 GCA_026770055.1 Myrmophylax atrothorax
CCAGGGCCTGTACTGCGACATCACGCTGGCGTTCGGCGGCGCGGGCGCGGCCCGCGAGTACCGGGCGCACCGGTCCGTGCTGGCCGCCGCCACCGAGTACTTCACGCCGCTGCTCTCGGGGGGCTTCGCCGAGTCGCGCTCGGGCCGCGTGGAGCTGCAGAAGTGGAGCTCGGAGGGCGGCCCCGACCCCGAGACAGTGGAGGCCGTGGTGGGTTTCATGTACACCGGCACGATCCGCGTGAGCCCCGGGAACGTGCACGAGGTGCTGGAGATGGCGGACAGGTGAGCGGGCCGGGGCCGGGGCCGGGCTGGGGCACGGACCGGTGTGGGTGGGAAGGGACCGTAACGCTCACCCAGGTCCTCAGGCAGGGCACGATCCCCAGCCCAGGCTGCTCCACGCCCCGTCCAGCCTGGCGTCGGACACCCAACACTTGCAGGGTGTTCTGTTCTTGTCCTGCAGGTTTCTGCTGACCCGGTTAAAGGACTTCTGCGGGGAGTTTCTGAAGAAGAAACTGAACCTCTCCAACTGCGTGGCAGTTCACAGCTTGGCACACATGTATTCCCTGAACCAGCTGGCCCTCAAAGCGCAGGATATGATCAGGAGAAACTTCCACAAAGTCATCCAGGACGAGGAGTTCTACACTTTGCCGTTTCACCTCGTCCGGGACTGGTTCTCGGACTCGGAGATCACAGTGGACTCTGAAGAGATCCTCTTTGAGACTGTTTTGAAATGGGTTCAGAAGAACCCTGAGGAAAGAGAGAGGTACTTTGAAGATCTCTTTAAGCTGCTGCGGTTGTCTCAGATGAAGCCCACATACCTGACTCGCCACGTCAAATCCGAGCGGCTGGTGTCGAGCAGCGAGGCCTGTGTGAAGTTGGTGTCCGAGGCCGTGGAGAGCCATGCCCTGCGCTCCGAGAACCTGCGGTCAGGCACCCTTCAGCACTCGGCCGGCGCCGCCGCGCTGCTGCCGCGCTTCGGGCAGAACATGGACGTCATCATCGTCATCGGCGGCGTGTCCGAGGGCGGCGACTACCTGAGCGAGTGCGTGGGCTACTTCATCGACGAGGACAGGTGGGTCAACCTGCCCCACATCCACAACCACCTGGACGGGCACGCTGTGGCTGTGACAGAGTCCTATGTGTATGTGGCTGGCTCCATGGAGCCAGGGTTTGCCAAGACTGTGGAAAGGTACAATCCAAACAGAAATATCTGGGAGCAGGTCTCAAATCTAATCACCAGGAAGCATTCCTTTGGCCTGACTGAAGTGAAGGGCAACTTGTACAGTATTGGGGGACACGGCAACTTCAGCCCAGGCTTTAAAGATGTGGCCATTTACAACCCCGAGCAGGACAAATGGCTGAACCTGGAGTCGGCACCCAAGATCCTGCGGGACGTCAAGGCGGTGTCGGTGGAGGACCGGTTTGTGTACGTGGCAGCGCGGACCCCGGTGGACAGTGACAGCGAGGACGGGCTGAGGGCCGTCATCACCAGATATGACACTGAAACCAGGCAGTGGCAGGACGTGGAGTCCCTGCCCCTCATTGACAACTACTGCTCCTTCCAGATGTCCGTTGCCAACACCAACTTCTACCACACGGCCTCGTGCTGCCCCAAGAGTTACCCCATTGACAACGAGGAGGCCAAGGGGAAGATCTCCAGCAGGGCCTCGGATGAAATCCTGGAGTCCCTGCCCCCCGAGGTGCTGAGCATCGAAGGAGCAGCCATTTGTTACTACAAAGATGATGTGTTCATCATCGGGGGGTGGAAGAACAGTGATGACATCGACAAGCAGTACCGGAAGGAGGCCTATCGCTACTGCGCCGAGCGCAAGCGCTGGATGCTGCTGCCCCCGATGCCACAGCCCCGCTGCAGAGCCACCGCCTGCCACGTCAGGATCCCCTTCAGGTGCCTGCAGGGGACACAGAGGTACCCCATGCCTCAGAACCTCATGTGGCAGAAGGATAGAATAAGGCAAATGCAGGAAAGGCAGATGCAGGAGATCCACCGACACTCGCTGACCTTACGGAGAATGCCGCGCTCCCAGATCGAGTGTTAGTGTCTGGATTGCCACTCGTGATGAGCCTGAGAAATAAACCCTTTTGGTAGGCTTGGTATGTCTGTATATGAGGGTGTGGATTAGATTTGATGCATAAAACCAGCATCTTTGTGTAATTCAGAAGCTCAGAAGTTGAGGATAGGTGGGAATTGAGACACTCTGAATCCAGCAGTATTCCTTAATTGTGCCCAGGGAAAAGCTGTAGCCTGTATCGGGCTGTGGAATGTTCTGGGAGCATTAAGCCTGTTCCTCCTCTCTTCAGATCTTTGGTTCCGAGCGTTTCTGTAGAGTTGGTCTCTAACAGTTCTCCTTTGAATATCAAAGATCTCTCTCTTAATAATTTAGTGGTTACATTTGTGTGTGCTTGAAAGCACCTATTTTATTTGCACTTATCTCTTGACATTCCTTTGATTCTCTCCTCAGTGACTAAACTTCACAGGATTGGTGTTGGTGTACTTGGCTTTCCCAAGCTGGAGGCAAGTGCAATAGTTCTGTATGAAACAAAAGCACAATCTTTCTTTATGAAATGACTTCAGGATGTTTCTATGTGTATTAAATATTCTGTATCTGTGTGTTATAGAGAGGCTGCAGAGTTTGTTTATAAATTAATGATTGGTAAGACACAAGACACTTGGTGAAAGAGAGAACTTGAGGCAGGGGATTTTATTTCAGGTGTATCTGCAGGTTTGAGTCAGTGTTTGACAGCTTAGTTATAAACTTGGGTGAACAGCCTGAGACCAGGAGTGACAACCAGTGACGAACCACCCAGCCACACTGGCCATTCCCTTCTGTCCGTGTGGATCAGTGAGCATGGGATCACTCCATGGGAATAGAGTGAAACCTGAGGTACATGTAGGTCCTTTCTCAAATGTTGCACATGTTTTAATTCTAGTGAAAAGTGATTGAGGAGCCCCTGCTGTTCCCAGCTGTCTATGACAATCAGAACCCTTTGCCTTCTGTGTACTGTCCCAAGGAATTCCCAGCTGCAGCTCCACACTGAGCCCACACGTGTGCTCCTCTGGGGAAGAGAGGTGGGTTTTCAGTCTCCAAACCTCTGAATTTCCCCACTTGCTTTGGGGGTGAGATTTAAACTCATTTAAACACCTTTTAGCATTCTGAGGTGATTTTACATCCAAGTACTCTGGCTGGCTCTGGGTTTCTTCCACTGAGCTCCCGGGGAATAGAATGTGGAATATTCCCTTTGATCTGTCCCACTGAGCACTCCTGCCCAATCCGAGGAGCTCCAGGACCTTCAGTTTACCAGCGGTTTCAGTGCATCCTTCCTACCTCCTTTTCTCTCCATCCTTCCCTGCATTTGAATGTTCCAGGTTTTCCCATGCAGCATAACTCAGGATCTTAGGGAAGGGAATGGGAGGAGTAATCTGAGTGTTCCAAAATTTCTGTAGACAAACCTTGTTGGAGAATCTGTTACTGTTCTTGTTCATTGATAGTTGCTGGTGGTTTTGATGTGGGCATCTTCACTGCAAAAGCAGTTTGAGGTTTGTTTTGTTTTCAGTTGTTTTGCTTTCTGAGCTGCTCCTTCTCCTTTTCCAGTTCAGCAGGCAGCCCAGATTGTATCTGAAACTCGGGGTAAGTCCTTCTGCCACTCAGTGTGTAAAGGTTGCTCTGATGTGTGTATCCCCTAACTCTCCACTTTGCGGTTCACAGGCCACTTTGGCATCAATAACTTGCCTGTTTGTGAGTGAGTCTCCAGCCTTGGTTGAAAAACCCACCAAACTGACAAAATCTGAACAGCTTGTCTCCATTTACTCCTCTGGCATAACCATGTTGTTTTTTCTTTGCCTGTTGGGTTGTTGGAGCAGGTGAAGTTTACTCTGCTGGCCTCATGCAAGAGGAAATAGGTGAGTTTCAGGTGATGTTTGCAGGTGACTGTTGCCAAACAGCTCCTGCAGGCCTGTAAAGCAGGGGCTGATCCATGGAGTTTGGCCCACAGGCTCTTGCAGGTCTGGCTGGAGGGGGCTCAGAATTGCTGCCCCTGCAGGTTTGTGATTCCATGCAAATGCCTCGCAGCTCGAGCGATGTAACAGCTATTTGTGGGAGCTGGTTTTAAGAAACTCTCCCAGACTTTGCACCAAAGCAACTGAGAGGAGTTCATATCTAAAGTAAACAATTTAGATAATTGTTCTATACACGGAGGAATAAGGACCCCACGCGCAGACCAGTGTGATCCAGTGAGTGCCACTGATTACACACAGCACATGGTTTATACAGGGATAAGGCCACATTCCATTAGGGTTATTTAATGCATGGCAGTGTGCAACAAAGAGGCATGAGTAGACCTTGCAGTCTTGCTTTTTCTAAGCAAAATTGATATTGCACTTCCCAGGAGGACTTTGGGCTGATGGACAAGCTGTGTCATTTACTAAAAGCACTCCCCTCAGAGACAGGGTCAGCCCAGCCTGTGCCTGGACAGGTAACATGTGTGAGCCAGCCATGTGCTGTGTGTGCCGTGTTGTCCGTGTGTGCTCGGTGTGCATGGATGGCCCTGGGGGGCCCTGGCAGCAGCATGGGCTGCTCTAACCTTTGCCAATTCTGGGGTGGTTTTAAGCATTGGTGTTTTTTAGCCTTGACTTTCAGTGGACTGATGGCCTCGATGTGGTTTGTGACTGACAGGTCAAATTATCCACCATGGGACAACTGCATTCACGGCTCTGGCTGTAATTTAGCCCATGAACCTGTGAATCCATAACAATTCCTTGTGGCCCTTGACCACCATAGCTTGCTGGGTGTTTATCAAATGATGCTGTGAACAAAAGCCTGGAATTCTTTCCCTGTGTTTGCAGTGGCCGGTCAGCTGTCCGCAGGACCCCGTGTGTGTGAGTGAGAGGGCTGACTGCTGGCCTCACTGTCCCTGGCAGGCACCACAGTAACTCCCAGGGGCCATGTGTGTACATAATGCTTTATAACTACCTGGACACTCCTTTAGTAGCCTGGGGAGGTCGGTGTTTGGGAGCCTCCCTCGCACTCCAGAGATGAAGCAAACAGCCCAGCAGTGCAGGTGCTGTGCCGGCTGGGCCGAGCATCCCCTCAGCTGTTGCAATGGTGTTTGTTCTGGTAAATGTCAACATCCAAACTCTTGGCTCAGCATATGTGTTGTGGAATAGCCTGGTGGCTGCTGACACACCAACTCCTAAGGAACTACAACTTTTTAGGTTGTTCTTAACCTTGCAACAGCATGTTGTAACATTCAATGGGTTTTGAAGAGCAAGCATAAAGTAAGTGGTTTGTGGCTTGCATTTATTTTCAGCTCTGTCCACCTTAGGTTGGGGTACAAACCGTCTCCTGTTTGACAGTCTGGGGTGGAGTCTGATAAAACAGGTGCTCCTGAGGGTCTAACCCTGTTACTAATATGAATGTACACTGTGGAACTAACAAACTGTTTGTAGACCATAAATAGTCAGATCCTCCTCATGGGTCTGTGTCACTGTGGGTGATGGCAGCTCTGCCCTCCTGGGACATTAACAGAGGGGCAGCAGATTTCTGGGGAGCAGCACTCCCGTCCTTACCTATGAGGTAAAGTAGCGTGTGTGATAGGCCCTTTGAAACAGATCCTGCTGTCATGTTCTTGACCTTAAATACACTGTACTAAAGTTTATTGTAAGAGGTGAATTAATGAAAATAAACCCTTTATTTCTCTAGCATTCTGTTGTACCTTTGATTTTTTACGTTGCTGTACAGGCTGTGGCCAATAACACATGTTCTGTGGTGCTATAGAATGAAAGCTTTAAATCCTAATGATTCTTTTGGGCTGAGCAATTGTTTCTATTTTAGAACAAGAGAACACACTCCCTTCCTGCTCTGAAGACTTTGTTAGCCAAACCTGACAAAGCACAGGCATCCAGTGATGGCTGATCACAAGATGTAGCTAATGGGAACTATTTACAACGGCGAGCTCTGAGTTGAAGTGGTGAACAAGATGTCCATGGAGGTGTTGTGCTCGTAGTAGTGTTGCCTGGCAATGTACTCCAAGACATTGGAGAGTCCTGGCACCACACAGCAGCTGACAGCGCTGCGGGTGATGCTCATGCTGTGGGCGTCGTACCACTCGTTGGTGTCCTCCTCGTAGCACTCAGTGGCCACAGTGGTGCTCAAGCCGTTAAAGCCCCCGACCACGAACAACAGGCCGTCCATCACCTCGATGCCAAAGTTGCTGCGTGGGTTTAGCATGGAGGGCACAGCGTGCCAGGCGTTGGCCACGGGGTTGTACGCTTCCACGGTCTGGAGCCGGCTGTTCCCATCAAACCCTCCGACCTGCAAGGGCCAAAGGGACAGAGCTGAAAGGGGCCCTCCCTCAGCCGAATCCTGTCATGCTCTCATGAGGTGGGAACTGCTCCTGCCTCCCTGGCTGTGGTGTGACTATGGCACAGAGCACGGGACTGCAGAACATGGTGCTGGTTTATTGCAGTCTGCGCCCTGCTCTCTGGGGAGCTCCCCAAGGCACTTTGTGCAACTGTCAGATTTGACTGTTCTCCAGAGGTTGGATGCAGTCCATGGAGAAGATAAACAATGGATGAACAGGCTACAACCCTGCTCCGAGCTGCTGATGCTGTTGGCAGTGGCAGAAAGTAAGTTCTTTCCTGCAGCTGCTTAAACATTGCCCACATCTTTTTCTTACCAAAAAGTCCATCAACTCTTCCAGCTCTGACTTCCCTAAACCTCACATAAACACATGGACAGCCTGGAGTTCTGGGAGCTGCAGCCATGCCCAGGACTGCAGCGCTGGCCGGGGTCAGCCCTTACCGCATACACCTGGTTCCCGTACGCCACCACCCCGACTCCGCTCCTCCTGCTGCTCATCGGCGTGATCAGGGACCACTGGTTTGTGGCCGGGTCAAACACTTCAGCTGAGGTCAGGCACTGGTCACCATCAAACCCACCACAGATATACACCTGGAGACAGGAGAGAGAAGAAAGTGTGAGGGGAGCAGTTAGTCCATTGGTGAGAGAAGGTGTTGGAGAGAAAATGCATGGTGTGGCTGGATTTCTGGGGCGTTTGGTTTTGGTTTATAATGGGAATGATAATGTCATCCTGGGTTTGAAGTAGCAGCAGTGCAGGGAGCTGAAGGCAGTGGGATTTATATCCTTGATTTCCTGAACTGCATGAAGCAGACAAGCCTGGTATCACACCTGTGGCCAGGAAAAGGGCTGTTGGGGGACAGCAGTGGGTCACATCTCTGCCACACCAGGTGGGTGCTGCTTTGTATGTTCAGGATTTAATGAATTGTTACAAATTTAGTGAAGGTTTATGTGAACTTTCTTCATGCTGCAGCTCCCAAGTGCTCTCCATCTTCTCCCCGTTCGTTTACCTTTCCATTCAGCGTGGTCGCGTTGGCATCGCTCCTCTGCTCATGCATGGGGGCGATCAGGGTCCACTGGTTGGTGTCTGGGTCGTACCGCTCCGCTGTGTTGAGCCGTATGTACCCGTCAAACCCTCCCATGGCATAGATGAAGTTGTCCACAACGGTGACGCTGATGTAGCAGCGCCGCGAGTGCATGGGTGCCACCTGCTGCCACGTCTTCTGCAGTGGGTGAAACCGCTTGACGATGTTGAAATAATCTGTGCCATCGAATCCACCGATAACGTAGACATGGCCTTTCAAATAAGCTGAGCCATGATAGGCAACAGGGCTCTCTTGCTCCCAGGGAATGTTCAGCCACTTGTCAGTGCGGCCGTCGTAGGTCTCGATGGCGCTGGTGGCACCACCGGTGCTCCAGCCCCCGATGGCAAAGAGGATGGCGTAGGGCAGGCGTGGCCGGGTGAGTGGGTTGGTGTTGACAAAGGAGCTCTGGTTGTGTAAATTCAGGTCATAGATTTCTGACAGGGTGCTGATGATGAGATCTTTGCACTCAGCATTGTCCTTCACATACTCGTGAGCTTTGACGTTGGTCATGAAGTAGTCGGGTTGTAGGAGTGCCAGTCGAACCTGGAACATGCAAGGAGGGGGTTAGAATACTAATGCTGATGGTTTCCCCCTCAGTAGCCTTTGGGAACAGCTCCAAAGCGGTGCTGCACCCACCTTGCCCAGCAAGCAGGCGATGTGCTGCCTCCTGTTCTGCGGGTCGTGAGCGATCCACCTCAGCACAGCCTCAAACACGGCTTCTTCTCGCTTCACATTGAGCTCGTCCTTCTCAATGATGTGTGCCAGCTCCTCAGCAGAGAGGTCTAGGAACTCCTCAGACACCTGGGACACCTCCTCGAAGTGATGCAGGATGTACACGCAGGCGGCTGCGCGCAGGTCGGGGCAGTGGTAATAACTGGTGAGTCTGCATATGCCAATGCAATTCTCAAAGCACAGACTGGAACTGAGGAACTCGCAGCACAGGTTGACAATGCCCATGATGTTGAACTGGTCTGCTGCAGCCAGCAAGCTCTGAATATTGTCCTCTGTGATTGGTACTGTCCCAGTATAGGCGTAATTGATGATGAGACCCATCATTTCAGCTGAAACGCCGGGGATATGATAGACCATTTTGTCTCCACTGTCCCAGTTGGTAAACAGAGTCCTGCAAACACAGCATTGCTGCATTTAAACCCTGTCCCTGGATCCCCTGTGCTTCCCAAACCCCCAGGGTACCTGTCTGGGCACTGGCAGGAGCAGTGCTGGGAGGCCCTGTAGTTTATTAGTTAATGTTTTGCTTGCTGGTTGTTTGAAAAAGGAGACACTGCCTCTGGCTTGGGACAGGGAGCACCAGGACAAGGCCTCCGTGCCTCTACAAGAATCACAGAATGGCCTGGGTTAGAGGCAATCTCAAAGATTGTCCCATTCAAACCCCTGCCATGGTCAGAGACACCTTCCTCCAGACCAGGTTGCTCAGAACTCCGCCCAGCCTGGCCTTGGACACTTCCAGGGGTGGGGCCTGGAAGTGTCACAGCTTTTCTGAGCAACCTATGCCAGTGCCTTACCACCCTCACAGGGAAGAATTTTTTCCTAATATCTACTATAAACCTCTGTCATTGTGAGGCTATTTCCCCTTGTCCTGTCACTCCAGGCCCTTGTAACTAAATCCTTGTGTTTCTAGTACTGACTGACCTAAAGTAGATACTGCAGCAAGAGAGGATGAGCTTGTGAGCCTTGAATTCCACCCCATCCACGCTGATGATCACATCACAGAACCTCCCTTCCAGGCGGAGCTCGTTGGAGATGCTGCAACTCCTGTCACTCATCTTCCTCTCCATGCTGGAGGATGACTATCTGGTGGGTGCTGAGCTATCCCCCACCTTGGAGTCAGAGCCAGTGGATCTCACTGACATGTGTGGAGAACTCTAGTGTTGCCCGCAAACATCCAGCATGAACCCACTCGCTGGCTCTGGACTGTGCCCCATGATGACATCACAACCCCGGGGGCGACCCAGGCCCGACATTCCATGGTTGCCCCCAGCCTTCACTTCCCTTCAGCCCAGGTTGTGTTGGCCCTGGGTCTGCACTGTGTTGGTGGTTGTTTGGAGCAAAACCAGCCGTGAGATGCCCCAGCAACTCCTCAGTACCATTTGTGGGGCTGAAACAGCCCCCAGACGTGGGCAGCGACTGCCGAGCGGCTCAGTGCGGAGCGCTGCGGGCACGAACGGCCCCGCCGGCGCCTCTTTCACTGGACGCTTTCCTTTCTCTTTCGCCTTCCCCGCTCGTTGCGGCGGAAACGAAACCGCTGCGGGCGCGGAGGCGCAGCCGGAGCGCGGGGGGTCCCCCGGCCCAGCACTCACCGAGCACCCCCGGCAGTCCCGAGCCCTAGGTGGCCCCGAGCAACCCCGGCACCCGGAGCAGCACCCGAGCATCACCCGAGCATCTTCCGAGCACCCCTGAGCATCCCTCGGCACCTCTGAGCATCCCCCGAGCAACCCCGGCACCCCGAGCATCCTCCGAGCACCCCCCGGCACCCTCGAGCATTCCCTGAGTATCCCCGACACCCTCGAGCATTCCCCGGGCACCCCCAGCCCCTCTGCCCCCCGCGGCCGCGCTTCCGTCCCGCCCCCGCTCCGGCTCCTCCCCGCGGCTGCGCGGCCCGGCGGGGCCCGGCGGGGAACGGGATTGGCAGCGGGATCGGGAGCGGGAGCGGAGCGATGGTGCGCGGGGCCCGCGGGCCGGGCCGGAGGGACAGCGGAGGCTGGGGAGGGGGGTCTGGGTGCCCCCGGAGCTGGGGCGGCACCGAGCGCTGTCTGTGCCCGCAGGTGCCCGAGCTGGAGAAAGCCTCGGTGCGGATCCGGCAGCCCGAACGCGTGCGGAGCATCATCCGCTGCCTGCGGGAGCAGGGGGTGGCCAAGCTGCAGGTACGGGGGCTCGGGGGGCACCGCCCGGGGCTTGGCTGACCCTTCCCCACCTGCGGCGCCTGTGCGGGCGGAGGGGGGAGAGCCCCGGGGCAGGACGGGGCTGTGGCTCCTTTTGGCTCCCGTTAGGAGGCTGGAGTCCCGCACCGCCCCTCCGTCCGTGCTGACAGGAGCTCCCGGGTGGGAGGGCGAGCACACCCACCTGCCCTGTGGCTGCCAGAGAGCCACGGACACCTTGGGCTCCCCCTGGCTGGGGAGTGCGCTGGGACACACAGAAATTTGGTTTTCTTTCCTCTCCCAGGTCATTTCTGACTTTGACATGACGCTGAGCAGGTTTGGGTACAACGGCAGGCGCTGCCCCACGTCGCACAGTGAGTGGAAGCTGCTGTTTTTACTGTCGCTAATTCTCGTTTTGGAAGTGCTGGCACTGAGCTGCAGGAGAGCTGCTGTTAGGAAGTCTTTTGATATTTCTGTGCTGCAACATTGGTGTTTTATTGTGTTTGCAGATATCTTCCACAGCAGCCGTGTTGTCAGCGAGGATGGCAAGAAGAAGGTGGGTGCTGTGTGCCAGGCACCGTGTCTTGGCTCGGTGGCTGTTGTCCCTGTCACCCCTCATCGGGAGGTGGCACTGGCTGGTGTGGCAGCTCTCCCAGCTGTACTGGCTGAGAGGATGGAGTGGGGAAGCATCCAGGCTGCATTTCAGCAGTAACAGAGGAGAAGTTAAAAAGGGAAATCGAATTTGCATGTGCAGCTGTGGGTGTTTCAGCTTGATAAGAGGAGAAAGGGGAGGGCTGTCTGTACTGCAGCGTCTGGAGCAAGGTGAAGGTCAGTCAGGCTGCCAAGAGCTCCAGGTGTGATTGGAGGGAAGCTGCTCAGTGACACAGTTTAGTTGCATTTTGGAACTTTAGGTTGTGTTTTTGATGCTTTGGAGGACTTCAGTAGTGCTGGTTTTGTTGTTTACAGTCTGTTTAGAGGTGATGTTGACTTTGTTCTTTTTCCCTCTGCAATGCTCCAGCTGAAGGATCTGCTGCACTATTACTATCCCATTGAAATTGATCCCAACCGGACCCTGGAAGAGAAAGGTCCCCTCATGGTGGAGTGGTGAGTGCTGTTTGTGATGCTCTTGACCTTGTCCTGACAACCTCTTGTCCCCAAGGACTACAGGACACAAGGCTTGGGCTGTCCCTGGCTTGGTGCTGATTCTTGGGGATTTAGTTGTGTTTCTGACTGCTGAGGACCTCTGCCCCAGAGCTCACTGCTGCCTTTCCCCAGGTGGACCAGGGCCCATGAGCTGCTGGTGCAGCAGAAGATCCGCAAAAGTGACATAGCCCAGCTGGTCAGAGAGTCGGAAGCGATGCTGAGGTACAGACATGGGGACATGATGCTGAGATGTGGGCACAGGGGTGTGATGCTGAGGTACAGGCACAGGGCTTGGCTACCCTTAGCCCTTCTCTCCTGCCTGTGCAGCCTGGTCTCAGTACTGTCACCATGCTCTGTGCTGCAGCATTACCGATGCCAGCTTCCCTCGCTCACTCCCTGGCTGCTCCTTTCCTGCTCAGAAACCGCCTCCCCCTCCCTTGGGCCTTGGTGAGGAGCAGCTGAGGGGCCGGCGCTGGGCACAGCTCTCTGTGCAGGATGGAATGCGGGGGCAGCTCCCTGCTTCCAGCAAAGATTTGTTCTCTGCACTGGAACTGCAGAGCCTTATCCAAGGCCTTGGCTCAGCAGCAGATTTCACCCACAGCACAAAAACATGCTAAAACTTGCTGCTACAGCTGTCCTGGCAGCGGTGGCCCTAAGGCTGGCTCAGGGACCTGGGCTTTGACTGTGTTGCCAGGCTCAGGAAGGAGATGGCACCATATGTCTGAGTTTTCATGAGCCCAAGTTCCCTTTCTGCATGGAATTGTGTCCTGGCAGACTGAGGCTTGTCACAGGTCAGTCTGATTGTCCTCCCAACAGTCTGACCTGTTGCACATCTCCCACATGGTTCCTGGCAGAGCCCACTCCATGGGCACACTGTGCCTGTGCCCCCACTGAGCAGCTGATGTGTCCAGGAGATGCCATGCAAAGGGCTGGAGTGCTCTGTGTTCCTGTGAGCACCCACCTGACCACTGCACTGCACCCAGAACTGCACAGGGAAGGCCACGGGAATGCTGGTGCCACAGAGAGCTCGTGCTGTTTGCAGAGCTCACCCGGGCGCTTCTGCTCGGGCGCTGCTGGGTGGAAAGGGAGCAGGGCTGAGTCCGGACACCACACCGGGAGCTGGCAACACAGCCCTGTGCCATGGACACTCCTGCTCTAGGGATGGCTTCAAGGAATTCTTTGATCAGCTGCATAAGAACAACATCCCCCTGTTCATCTTCTCTGCTGGCATTGGGGATGTCCTGGAGGAGATTATCCGCCAGGCTGACGTCTTCCACTCCAATGTCAAGGTGGTGTCCAACTACATGGACTTTGATGATGACGTGAGTTTCTGCACCACATTGGTGTGGGGAGGGGAAAGATGTGGCCTGGGACCAGGGTTGGGACATGATTAATGGTGACACCGCTGGGTTAAGAGCTGTCTGTCTGTCCTGCCTGCTCAGGGAGTCCTCATGCACTTCAAGGAGCCCCTCATTCACACCTACAACAAGAACAACACGGTGCTGCAGGGCACAGAGTACTTCCAGCAGCTGAGCAGCAGAACGAGCATCATCCTGCTGGGGGACTCCATGGGTGACCTGACGATGGCAGACGGCATTCCCAGCGTGGAGAATATCCTCAAGATTGGCTTTCTCAATGACAAGGTGGGTGTGAGGAGCAGTGTTGTGTTTCCCTGCCAGCTTTCCCCAGGTGCCAAGCTTGGGGGCAGCAGGGAGGGGCAGGTGGCTGCTCCAATAATTTGGGGATGTGAGAGCTTTGCATGAGTTCCCCTGGGGTGTGTGGAGGGAGCTGTGAGTGTGTACTGAGCTCCTGCTGCGTGTGGGGCATTGTCAGAGTGGTTATTGACCCCCTTTTTGGTAGTGAGGGCTGTGGGTGTGGTATCTTCACTCTCAGCTGTTGGTGTTCAGGGCCTCCCCCCTCCTCCCCACCCTGTCCTGACGGGCTTGCTGCAGGTGGAGGAGCGGAGGGGGAAGTACCTGGAGGCCTATGACATTGTGCTGGAGAGCGACGAGACCCTCGATGTGGTCAATGGGATTCTCCGGTACATCCTTACTGAGACCTGAGCCGGGAAGAGGCTGCCCCACAGCAGTCACTGGGCAGGGAATGTCCTTCCTGGGACACAGCTGGAGGGGATCTCCTGGTACTGGCTGGGCTCCATCCTGACCTCACTCATGCACTCGGCCCCAGAGCAGGAGAGGTGAGACAGAGGAATCTTCTGCACTCCCTTTACCCCAACTCTGCCTGGCCCAACTGATTCCAGCTTGGATTGACTTCAGTCCAACTCAGACTTCATCCCACTGGGAATTCATCCCCACCACCTCCTGAGGCCACAACAAACTATTCCATGTTTCAGGCAGAGACATTCTGCACTTAGTTCAGCAGCTGAGTGTAGAATGGATATGGTTTGCTGTGGGCTGAGGACAGACCTGCCCTAGTTGAAGTTTTAGTGTCACTGTGTTCCTTGCTAAGAAAACAAGTTTCTCTCCAGTCCTGTTTTCCGTGGGCTTCAAAGCTCCTGGGCCACTGCTGGGATCCTAGAGAGATCCTGGGCTCTCAGAGCAGCAATAGAATACCCTCTTGTTTCTGTGTAACCTCTCGTTATGTGGGACTTTGGGAAGTGCACACTCTCTTTTCCACGCTGGAATAAAGATGTTATTGGCTAAAGCTCGGCTGTGGCTGGTTTGTACCCAGTGCCAAGGGGCTGGAGCTCCTCTGCTCTCAGGGCTGGTGCTGGCAGCTGCCTCTGCTCCCCAGCTCTGGGTCCCTGCATCCCACCAGAGCCCCCCAGCCCTCACTGGAGCTGAAGCACCAGCAGCTTTGCTGGAGGATCCTAGTGGGGGGGATTTTGGTTTCTCCTGCTGGGCCCAGTAGGTGCTGGAGCCTGGAATCCCATGGTCCCTGCCCAGGCTGGTCCCTGCACTGCTGCCCCAACATGCATAGGAATGGCAAAGTAACCCAACACAGGCAAACCCCTTGGGAACCAGGAGGAATGATTTATTTGGTGGAAGGTGGATTCACCGTGTGAGGGGTTCGCTCTGCCCTCTGCTCTGCTGGGTTCTTGCATTTCTCCATCCCTGTCTGCAGGACTGACTGTGCAGAGGCCTTGGGAGCTGGTGGGTGTTGGAGCCCTGCTGGTCCCAGCCAGAGAACATGAGCACCCCGAGGTTGTGACCTGCCTTTAGGCATCAAAACAAAATAGGGCTGATTGGTCTCAGTCACTGAGGGCTGTGGGGTGGGGAGGATGTGGAGGGGGATGATGCTGCTCCCTGAGGCCTGGAGGAAGAGAGGATCTGTTTCCCTTCTCCCAGCTTGTGAGGGGTTTGCCAGGTCTCATCCCTGCAGTTTTGGGGGCCCAGACTTTTGGCATGGCAGATGCCTGGGGGCTGTCAGGCTTTCTCCCCAAGAACTGAGTCCCCTCCAGCCTCTTGTCCTGGGGAGGAGGCAGCGGAGACAGAGCAGGGACTGGGACACAAGTCCTCTCTAATTCTTCTATCTATAGAATTTTAAGTTTGTATATAAAAAAACACAACCCCCAACCCTAAACTACAAAATGCTGGGGTGAAGGTGAGGAAGCCCCACCCACATCCCTCCTGTCCCCCAAGACAGCAAGGCTGGGCAAGGGGGCTGGAGAGGGACCTGCAGTCACTGGCGGATGATGAAGACATTTGGGGAGGGGGCACCTTCTTGCCTGGGGTTTTTAGCTGGGGGTTGAGTTTTCCTGCCCAGGAGGAACACATCAAAATACCCTCAGTTTAAAAGAAAGGGGAAAATCAAAATCTGCCCCCCTGCAGGTTTGGGGAGGGACAGGGGCAGATTCCCAGGGCAGCTGGGATGGGAGACCAGCCATGGAATGGCTAGAACTAGTCCTGTCTCCAGGAACAGCAGGGTCTGCTCCTCAGAGCTCTTCGTGAATCCTCTCCTGGTCCTCATCTGACTTCAGCTTCAGCTCCTCAGGTGTGATCTTCCCATCCTGGTTGCGATCCTGGTTCTGGAACATGTCGGCGATGACTTTCTCTGCGTTGGAGCTGGGCATGAGGCGGCCTTTACCCTCTGCCACCTGGGTCTTGATGAAGGTGGAGAACTGGAGAGGAAGAGATGGTGCTCGGCTCCACACAGCTGGCACCGGGTAGGGCAGGGGGACCACGGCCCACGCCGAGCATGGCAGGGAGCAGAGCACCTGCCTGCAGTCTGTGGGTGCTCTGTGCCCACTCACCTCGTCAGCAGGGATCTCCCCATCCTTGTTGAGGTCCATCTGCTCATAGAGGTTGGCTGGTGGCTCCCCGTGCCAGATGAAGAGGTAGCCCTCAGGAACCCCCTCCTCCATGGAGATCAGCTCCACCTCGAAGCGCAGCACGGCACTGCCAGGCACTCCCCGGGCTGGAAATACAGCAGAGGCTCCAGCACTGTGGGGAGCACAGCCCTGACCCCCCAGCCCCAGCGGGGCCAGCAGGGACAGGACCCTGCGGGGCTCAGCAAGGCTGAACTCCGCAGTTTGTCACTGCTCCCCTACCTCCACTCTCCCCGTGGCCCAGGTGTGGGGGGATGATGAGCACCCGCCTCTCCCCCACACACATGTCCAGGAGGCCACTGTTTAGCCCCTCGATCACCTTGTTGGCCCCCAGAGTTACCTCCTGGGGCTTCTCATAGTCGTGGCTGCAGGAGGCATAGAGAAGACAGTGCATGTGAGAACGCCCGTTGGATCCAGTGGGCAACTCTGAAATCCCAACCCCTCCATCCCACCGTGCCCTAAAATCCCACATACTCCATCCTGGCACGCCATGAGGTTCCTACCCTCCATGCCCCCCCCACATCCATCCCACTGTGCCCCCAAACCTTGCACCCTCCTCCCTGCTGCCCCCTCCGCTGCCCCATGGCTGATGCTCCGGAACTGCCCATTGCAGAGCAGTCACTCCTGGTGCCCGCCCGCCCCAGCTCAGCACCAGCCAGGATTCAGCCCGGGAAGGACAGCTGTGCCCAGGGCACGCACGAGGAGAAGAGCTGGGTGCCATCCAGCAAGGAGCAGTTGTAGTGGTAGCGGACGAAGTCGCGGTCGCGGGTGGTGACATTGCAGCCCTCGGGCCGGAACACGGTCTCGATCTCCACCGGGTCTGCGGGGTTGTGGAAGTCGATGATGTGGACATCAAAGATGAGCACAGCTGAGCCGGGAATTTTGTCCCCTGGAGGAGGAAGATGAGGAGAGCTGCTGGAGTGCTGCAGGGCTGGAAAGGCCTTTCCCTGCTTCTTCCCACATCCTGTGATGTGCCTGTACCTGGGCTCTGCACAGTTACCTGCACCGTTCTCCCCATAGGCCAGGTGTGGGGGGATGACCACCCGCCGCTGCTCGCCCATGCAGACCCCCTGCAGGCCCTGGTCCATGCCGGGGATGATGTAGCCCTTCCCGATGTAGGTGTTGTAGGTCTGATTGCGGGAGTAGCTGCAGCAAGAGAAGCCCCTGGTGCCATCAATCCCCCTCCAACCCCTGCACCCCAACCCACAGCTCTTCCCCAAGCCCCTCCTGCTCCCCCAGGAGCCAAATCTTGTTCCTGGGGTTGCAGCAAACAGATGTTGTCCTTTTTAGCCTATTTCATGGCCATTACCACTCTCTCCTCCTCAATTCTCTCCTTGCAGCAGTGGGGCAGGACAGGATATAGGGGGGGTCTCCCCATGCAGCCACTTCCCCCCACACCTGGAGTCGAAGAGTGTCCCGTCCATGAGTGTTCCATTGTAGTGGTACCGCACAAAGTCCCCGGTCACAGCCCGGCGCTTGCAGGGCTCTGGCACCTCCAGGTGCTCCAGGAAGACTCCATCCTTGGGGTTGTGGAAGTCCACCAGCAGCACACTGAACACCAGTGACGCCTGTGGTGGGATCACAGTCCCTGGGGAGGGGACATGGGTCAGCCCAGACAAGGCTCCTGCTGCACCACAGGGCCCCTGGGCAGAGCTGGGAGGGAAGGGGCCAGGACGATGGGGTGGGGCCTGGCTCACCATAGCCCTTCTCTCCATAGGCCAGGAATGGGGGGATGATGATGCTCCTTTTCTCCCCAGCGCACATGCCCAGCAGCCCCTGGTCCATGCCCTTGATCAGCCACCCAGTGCCCACGTAGGTGTCGTAGGTGCTGCCCTTGCTATAGCTGGTGGGGGAAAACGAGGGTGGGGATGGCTCCAGGCCCACACCAGCACCCCCAGCTGGGCCAGTGCCATGCCAGAGGCTGGTTTGGGGGCCATGGAGAGCATCGAGTGCCCCATGTCCCAAGGTCAGGGGCATCCCAGCACCCCGTACCTGGAGTCGAAGGGGGTCCCATCCAGCAGTGTGCCATTGTAGTGGTACCGCACAAAGTCCGAGTTCTCCACTGTGCGGTTGCAGCGCTGGGGTTTGGACAGGGTGGTGACCTGCAGCTTGTCATTCTTGTTCCAGATGTCCAGCATGACCACATCGAAGTACAGGGTGGCGTCTGGGGGGATCAGCCCCGCTAAAGAGGCAGCAGTGAGGACAGAGTACCTTAGGTGAGACCAGCACCGAGAGCAGGCTCTGTCCCCTGGAGCCCTCCTGAGCCCACGCCAGCCCCTGGGAAAGCAGCAGAGCTCAGGCTGGGGACAGGACCCTCATTCCCAGGGAAGCCCTGCTTCAGCACCACTTGCCCTGGCATGGAGCTGCCCTTTGGCCCCTTACCCACGCCGATGCTGCCGTAGCCCAGGTGGGGTGGCACGATGAGGTGGCGCCGCTCGTTCACGCACATGCCCTGCAGCCCCCGGTCCATGCCCGTGATCAGCCGCCCGACGCCCACCACGCCGGCCACTGTGGCCCCTCGGTCGTAGCTGGGGCGAAGGGACAGACCCATCAGAGGTGCAAAAAGGATGAAGCTCCCAAAACTGCTGGTGCTGGTAGGGCAGAGTGGGGGAACAGGGCTGCCTCCTCCCCAGGGTGCAGGTAGCCCACCACAGCCTGTGAGTCCCTGTGCTGCAGGCAGAGCCCACAGCTCAAAAACATGGATCCTGATGGGCTCAATCCTGCACTGCTGGGGGGAAGCTGCCCCATGTGGCACTGGTCAGGGCTCCAGCCTGGCCTTGCATCCCCAGAACCCATCCACACCCTCCCCAGATTTCACCCACCAAGCTCGGTTGGAGGCCAGCAGCTCCTGGGCTTCCTGCTGCTTCCAAATAATTTTGCATATGGCACATTGGTGCTTTATGCAGAAAGCAGGAAAAACAACACCCTGGCCTCATTTTTGAACTGCAAATTTGTTTTTATTTTTAAATCTTAAAATACTCCAAGAAGTAACTGAGGGCATCTCAG
This sequence comes from Myrmophylax atrothorax, assembly GCA_026770055.1. Taxonomy (NCBI): domain Eukaryota; kingdom Metazoa; phylum Chordata; class Aves; order Passeriformes; family Thamnophilidae; genus Myrmophylax; species Myrmophylax atrothorax. Next base: position 2,049,891 of record JAOXXN010000311.1, read on the forward strand.
ATAAATTGAAACCAATAATCCCCCTTAGCTGGCGGTGGATGCCTTCTCCTGGCAGCTCCTCAGGACAAGGAATTATTTTAGCAGTGGGTGTCCCCAGGCTCTCACTGGAGTTACTTTCTCCTCCGTTGCTGCTCACAAGAAAGGTAAGACATGTTGAACTGGGGAAGAATCTTTTTGCTTTCCAGGTCTCCGAAAAACACCCGTCTGGGGAATTTTTGTTGCCTCATGGGGTTGTGGCTGAGCCCCTGCACAACTCTGGTTGTTTCTGTGTCCCCAGTTCTGCCCCTGCTCACGGTGCTGCAAACCAGAGGCTGCCCTGTCTTGGTTCCCCGGCAGTGTGAGCAGAGCAGGTCGATGCCAGGCCGAGGGACACTAAGCCTGGTGGCACGAAGGCCCTGGGCTAATGAAGGGTTTTGCCGCTGCCACGTCTCAAAGTGTTTTCCTGCCTGTGCAGCACATGCAGATACATGTTGTGAGCCAGAACGCCCCACTTAGGGCCAAATCCTGCCTGTGCCTGGGCCAGGCTGTGCACAGCAGCCGTGTGCAGGCTCCCCAGGGGCTGGGGCTGCTGGGGCACCGGGCAGGGCTGTGGAAGGGGTTGTGGGCAGGGGCTGCAGCCCGGGCTGGGGGTTCCCTGAGGCCATTAGGGTACCCTAATGGCCCAGTAGCCCAGGCCCCCCAGGCTGACACGTGTACAGGGCTCCCCTGCTCCACGGGCTCGCCCCGGCACCCCCCGAAAGCCCCCGTGGGGTCAGAGCTGGGGCTCTGCGCACTGTCTGGAGCGGGCAGCTGCCTGCCCTGGCCTGACTGCCCCTGCCCCGGGGCTGGGGGACACATGCGGGGTCCCCGCGGCCGCTTGCCCACCCCGGGATGCCGCCTGGGGGCTGGGGGCGACATGCAGGGTCCCGCCGCCGCTGCCCCCCGCATGCAGCCGGCGCGGAGCCGCGGGCGATACCTGGAGTCAAACTTTTTGCCATCTTTAAAGGTCCCATTGTAGTGGTAGCGAATGAAATCCCCCATCTGGACTTCCCGCAGGCAGATTTTGGGGATATAGTATCTGTCTATCACCACGTCTTCCAGGGGGCCGGGGTCGCCCAGCGCTGGGGCCCCCCCGATTCCCAGGAGCAGGAGGAGGAGGAGGAGGAGGCAGCGGCTGCCCGGGGCCATGGCCACGGCGCTGGGGCTGCGGCGGCGGAAGGAGCCGGCGGGGAAGGCGGAGAGGGGGAGCCCGGGACGCCCCTTCCCTGCCCGGGACGCCCCTTCCCTTCGCTTTCCCTCCCTTCCCTTCCCTTCGCCTTCCCTCCCTTCCCTTGCGCTGCCCCCGCCCAGCGCGGCCCTCTCGGAATTTCTGTAGACGTGTCCGCTCCCCCCGCAGCGCCGGGAACAGACACGGCGGTAGCAGAGGACGAGCCGCGGCGGAAGGGCTTGGTGTGGGGGGGGGGGGGGGGGGGGGGGGGGAGCCTTGTCTTGCAAATCTCTTCAATTTCTATGACAAATTGGAGACAGATTGCATATCTCACTGGAACTTTCAAAAGGCTTTTAGAAAATTCCCTCACCTTGGTGGCTAAAAAGGACTATGGCAGAAAATAAGAAAGTTCATCACCTGGATTGATACCAGACTGGAAAACAGGAAAAAAAGTGGCAGGGACAAATAGTCAGTTTTCATAAATATAATAGCATCATTTCAGTTGTATGTGACCTATAAAAATCATCTGCCTGACCACTTCAGCACTGATCAAAATTAAAGTTTGTCATTAAGGGCACTGTCCAAATGCCTCTTGAACACTGACAGGCTTGAGGCATCAATCACCTCTCTAGGAAGCCTGTTCCAGTGTTTGACCATGCTCTTGGCAAAGAAATGCTTCCTGATTTCCAGTCTAAACTTTCCCAGGTGAAGATTTGAACCGCTCCCACACGTCCTCACACTGGATCTCAGAAAGAAGACATCAGCCCCTCCCTCCCCTCTTCCCTTCCTCAGTAAGCTGTACAGAGCAATGAGGTCACCCCTCAGCCTCCTTTTCTCTAAACTTGGTAAGCCCAAAGTCCCTGACCGCTCCTCACAGGCCATCCTTTCACCAGCTTTGTTGTCCTCCTCTGGATGAATTTACACACCTTTCACATCCTTCCTAAACTGTAAGGTCCAGAACTGCACACAGCACTCCTGGTGAAGCTGCACCAATGCTAAATAGAGGAGGATAGTCACTCCTTTTTCCCAGCTTGTGATGCTGTCTCTGATGAACCCCAGGATGGGGTTTGTCCTCTTTGGCTGCCTGGGCACAACTGTTGACTCATGTTGATCCTACTGTCAGCACTCCCAGATCCCTCTCTGCAGGGCTGCTTTCCAGCCACTTCTCTCCAAATTTTCACTTGTGCCTGGCATTACTCCATCCTAGACACAAAATCCAGCATTTTGATTTTTAACTTTCATCTCATTAATCATCTCCCAATGCTCCACGCTCTCTAGATCCATTTTTGTTGCTGTTAGCAAAATCCCAGATGTATCTCTGGATGCTCCAAACATTCAGAAATTATCTCTAAAAACTGTAGTGAGGAAAGGAACAAAATTTTCTGGTTATTGAAGGTAATATAACTGAAGAGTCTCCTGACATTGACTGAACAGTTTAAAAATGGCAGGTGAAATTTACTGCCAGCAAATATTATGTGAGATACTTGAGGAAACAAATTTCCAACTTCATACACTATTGGCGGAGACTCTTATGGAACTAGTTGTTACCACTTAGGCAACAGTTTTGAAGCTGAAAAGCTCTAAGTTCTGAAGTTTTGAAGCTCTAAGATGGCAAATCCAATGGCCAGGGGCAGAAAATTAGCAGACACAATTAGAAACAAACTACACAGAAAAAAAAGAGAATGTCATGAATGACATGCAATATATTCATACCTCAGATACCATTTCCTTCTTGTCTGTCTGTGTGAAAACAACACCACAGAAATTTAAAGGTATAAAAACAAACAGCAAATGTGGCTGAAGTTATACCATGACTTATTGATGAGTATCAAGTAAATAGACAAAATTCTCCATCCTGGAGAAAGACAACTTAGATAAGATAGGCTACAGAGATGTTCAAAACATGTAGGGAGTGAAGATGAAAACACATCATACTTCATATTGGTCAAGAAGGATCATCATGTCCATGATGAAATGACCATAGGACAATCTCAGAACAAACAAAAGGAAAACATTTCCACTTACATCTAAACTGTGGAACTTTTTGTCAGACAGTTATATAAAGAGGCAGAAATTACTTAGGTTTGAAAAGTCAGTGGGTTACCTAATGGAAAAACATGAGGGTCTATAAATTGCAGATACCATATCTCTGGCTCAGGAACTACATGAGGTGCAGATTGCTTGAGGATGGGATGGTTTCCTGAAAAAGTACAATTACTTTCTAGAGTCCTTTGACACATTTATGCTTCTACTACTACTAACTGCTGAAGACTGGATACTGAGCCAGAAAGATGCCTGGTGTGATCACTATGGTCTATTATTACATTCTTGTGTGGAAACAGAGAAGAGCATCTCTGGAGACAGAACATAGAAAAATGATAGAGTCATAAATTCTTTTGCAAGGTAACAGCTATTTTTTCTATTTTCCAGTGTATAACAACTAGATACTGTCACCTTGTTAGCATTATCTTAATACGAAATAGCCTATTCCTACTTGTATTCCACAATATTGTTCTCTTTGTTTTGTTTATTGAATGCATACATGCACACTCAGGAAAATACATGCACACTTTCTACCCAAACTAAAATGCCACTACCAGTTTACAATATAAATTTATTAGCTAATATAATGTTGCAATGTAATTCTAAGGAGACTGTTTCTGTAACAGAAGTCACACTGCCTTTTGATAGGGCATGTGCTCCTCAGTCAGCAAGAGGCTTTGAAAACTTAACTTCAGTGCCTCTTCCTGCCTTAAGCATCAACAGCAGATTCAGGATTACAGAACATAAAATCCCAACAATTTATTCAAAGGGTATTTTAACACAATAACAGACATCAGTGTAATATAATTAATAGAGAACCTCAAATCACTAGTTCCAGATGCCTTCAGCTGCCTTCACACTTTGCAGTGTGGAGGCTGAAAAAAAAAAAAAGGAGTATTTTTTTTAAAACAAAGATCATCTATTTCTTGTCCTGGAAACATGCTAAAATGTTAACTTTTTTAAAAAAAATCCACACCTTATTTTCTCTATTTTTTCAATCGTATATCAGCATATAAGGTGCAATAATTTTATGGATCACTTTCTGTTATCCCACAAACTAGCAACAATCCACAGTTCATAACTGAGATACAATGCCTTATAGCACTCCAAATGGAAATTGAGACAGCAAATGGCCAACCAGGACATTAAAAGGCTGATTAATACTTTCAATTTTGTTGATGAAAACATTAGGGACTCTAAATATTATGTATAGGCATCTCTTTAAAAGTATTACAGCTCCTGTAAATAATCAATATGGATATTGACAAAGAGTGTATAGTTTGATTTGAAAGGTTCCTTTTCAGCTTGGAAGAACCCTGTTTATATGCTGACATTTAGGTTTCCAGCTTACAGAGCCAAAGCCAGAAGGTCTGGAAATTACCATCACACTGGCAAGTCTTCTGTGTCAGGGCTGCTGAGGGAAGATGATCCCACTGTGATGGGCAGTTGAGCTCTTGGGAGGAGAATCCTCAGGGATTTATGAAGGAAACAAATTTCACCAGCAATCTAGAGCCCAGAGATGAATGGTGTAACTCTTCCACTTAGGTTTGGGGTTTTTATTCATTTAGATGACTCACTAATTAATACAACTATTTATATTTGAAAATATAAAAGCATGAACATTTATAATACATCCTATAAGGATACATGCTTAAAGAACTGCATAACTCCATAAAACAAATTAATTCTTTTCATTGCCAATGATAAAGAAATAAACACACAGTCCTTTGATAGTACAGCTGGTACTGTCAAGACACGAGAAGCCTCTCCAGACAAAACAGATGGAAGAAGTAACCTCTCTGTTACACCACATTTTTGGAACCCCACCATGAAGTCCCTAACTCAGTGACGCATCAGGATTAGTTTACATTAAATGCCTGGGACTATATATGGACTGGCGATGCTGAGGAAGACTCCACTCAGCTCTCTCCATTCCCAGAGCTTACCTCACAAGACAGACCACCTTTGCAGACAGTCTGCACGCATCCTGATCAAAGCTAGGTATATTGCCAGGAACTCTGATTCTGGATCCCTCCAAGGGCAGCTTCACTGCCCAGTGACCATGGGCAACCTTCCCAGCCATCTCACAGCCATGCAATGGACACCATCAGACAGAAAGCACAGTGATGCACTAGCACAGAGGCATCTCATTAAAATCAAAAGGCATGACATATGGCACACTCCAGAGTTCCCACTTCCACCCAGAAGCAGTCACTCTTATGTTGGTTTGGATGCATCAGCATGATGGAGACACGGACAGGCTGCTTCCTGACCCAAACTGGGTCTTCTGCAGTTCTTTGGGTGCCCCTTCAGTAAGGGCTTTAGGACCTCCTGGGCAATGCAATGCAATATTCTCTGTGACCTGTGATAGAATAAGGGTCTTTCAGACATATGAAGAATAAATTCAATTTCTGTGGACCCTCTAAGGAAAATACACTGTATCCTGCATAGAATAAAATTTCAGATCAGATAAGTTTGACAGTCTCTCCTTATCCAAAGTATATCTAAAATAGTATTATGAAACCACTGAGTGCAAAAACTGTACAAAAAGCATGCTATTTAATGAGATAAATTTAAAAAAATCGTAGTTTGGGCTTAAGCTTCTTAACTCTTCAAAAATTATTTTTTTTGGGGGGGGGGAAGAGAGAATGTATGAGATACTATTGTATTCGTAAAATCTGGGGGAATGAGGCATTAAGAAAAAAAGAGTATAGCACTAATAAAAATATCTTGGTATTATATACAACCACACTACATGTTAGGGGCTGCAGCTCTGAAGAATACATGTAGTTGCATTTTTATGCCAAGTATTAAACTTTTCAAGCGAAATATTGAGGAAGAAGAGGAAGAATAAGTAACACTTTCAATAAATTGGCATATAAAAGTTATAAAAAAGTTATAAAACCTGCCTATGGCATGAATAGTTATGCCACAATATCCCAAGGAGGCCATGCATTCTAATACATTTAGTGTGACTTTGTATAGGAAAAGAATACCATGTCCTCATGCTCTAGACTATGGGATAGTCTTGCAGCAGCCACCCACACAAATTGAGAGCAAGGAAGAATTCTGTCAGTCTGTCAGACTTTCTCTGAGAAGTCTGTAACAATGTGTGCAGCAGACCTGTTACCAGAAGCAGAGTTGCCACACTTTAAATCAGATGAAGAGCACAAAAATTCCTCCACAGACAGCCTGAACACACAGGTACTCACAGACAGTGTGAATACCTGCTGGCTGGTTTGAAGTTCCCGACATTTCTCAATTTTCAGTGGCTTACTGTCCTGCTTCTGTGTTGTTCTCCATCTCCCTGTCTCTGTACTGAGGGGGAATCCTGGAAATGAAGCTGAAGCACCTCTTTAATCTTCTTTTTGTGACCTTCAGCAGGCAAAAGATCAGCTGTGCCAAATTTTTTTCTTAATCTCTCCAAATATATGCTGGAGCAATGCTTAAAGAGATAGAAGAGGTTTTTTGCTATAGTTTAAGTAACCCCAAGAAATTACATGTATTCTACAACTACATAATAATGGAATCTATTAGTATGAGATGATGATGATGATGATGATGATGATGATGATGATGATGATTGATGATGATGATGATGATGATGCTTCACATAGGTAAGACCTTTCTGATTCTTAGTAGCCTGATGGGCAAAGGTAAAGTACCATTTCCACCTCATGGTAGCAAAATTGCTTTTCAAATAGAGAACTGTAAGGGGCTGTAAGGTGTAAGGAGGTGCATTTTGTCCATAACCTTACTCTCAGAAATGTGGTGCTTTTTCTAGAGGAACATGCACACTAAAATTTGCCTGGGGCCATGTCCATGAATGAGAACATTTCAACAAAAACAGTCAATAGCTCAGAACCAACCACATGGTTCACAAGTTTAGACAGCCTAAACAATAGATAATTCTGTCAGGTTCACCAGAATACATAGGTATTTTAAAAAAACCTTTAAGGCAGCCCAAGTATTTCAGGATAATTTTTATTCTAATCTAATAACTTCAGGCATTGAGCATAGCATCACTCTCTAAGGCTGCCCTGTCCTGACAAATATATTTACTGGTTGTGTCTTGCTTGCTTCCTCCAGATCTATTTTCCCTTGTAGGAGCTGCTGTATGACGAGGGAGGTGGATGGATAGTCTCAGTGCCAAGTTATGCTATTAAGTAAAGGCTAATATATACTTCCTGCATTCAGAACTCACTTCTCAGGATACTTGATCTGTCATAATTCCACTTCTATCTATGACACTGTAAAAGTGATATATGCAATTATTCAGCTTCCTCACTAGACAGTTATAATATCTGTAAAAACTGACAAACTTTAACCTGGACAAGATTATAAATATTTTGTGACTACAGAAAACCACTTTAGAGGAATAAAAACCTGATGTTTTTACCCTCTTCTTGTTTCACATGCTCTATTTTTTGCCTTCTCAACTCTGAAGACTCATGGCATATAAATAGGAAAGCATCTCTCTAGGTAGTTGAAGAGACTTGGGGATTGTGGATACCATACACAGTTTCTTATTATTCATATTCAATGCTTAGAAAATAAACAAGGATTTACATGCAAGGTACACATCCCAGTTTTAAAACTAGGCTATGTGTCTGCAAGTCTCAGAGAATGAGAAAAACATCTGAAACTTTTTTTCTACTGTAAGTAGGACAAGTGCCCTGCAGTAGATTGGAAAGAAATATAAGCAAATATCACCTGACTTCTCATACTGGGTGGTTGCTGCGGTACGTGCATAACACCAGGTAGAACTTCTCTCAACTCACCAGCAATCATGGAGTGAGGTTTGATGTGTGAGAGAAGAGGATCAAAGGCTCTGCCTACCCACAGTTACAATATTTAAATAAATCTTGAGTCCTAAAATCAGGCTTTTAAATCTCATTGATGAGGCTTTAATAAATGCAACCACTGATGCATATTTACTATGTTTAAGCTACCAGTTTGAGTATGAAATTGGCAGGATGAAGCTAATAGTATCAATTATGAGGCTCTTGTATGTTCTTTACATGTCTCACTACTTGCCTTCCCTCTGGGTCTTTCTCACTTATTCTCCCTGAAAAATATTTTTCTGTGCTGGACTGGCAGGGATAACAGGCCAATAATTTTTACTCAGCCAATTCCCTTCTCGTTCTTCTGGGATAGAGTTTCTTTTTTCATGACTGCCACAAAATGGAAGTTTGGCCTCGTAAATTACTGGGTCATAACGACAGAAGATAAGACCATTTACCTGCACGTATCGGGGCCCCTTCAAGCAATGTGCTGCCCTTGCCTCACTACACTGTGATTGTCTGTTAGGTTCCCTCTGCCAGATTCAGAAAGATTTTCTCCTCTTTCACCTTTAGTCTTTGAGCATGAACCTGCAGGGTTGCATGGAAGGAATGCACAGAGGGTCCTGAGGACAAGAATTACTCTCAAGAGAAGACTAAATGCCATCCCAACTGTTCTCTGCTGACAGAAGCAGAGATCAGTGCTCCCATCTTGGCATTCTAGAAAGCTTGGCCCTGATTAAGTGTGACTGCACAGACACTGTTGTAATACAAATAAACATCAGGGGGGTTATATATATATATGTATATATATGTGTATATATATGTATATATATGTGTGTGTATATATATATATATACACACACACATATTGCTAGAAGAAACACCAGTTACTGAGTTCTTGAGATTTATTCTGTATTAATTACAGCTGCTACCTTTTTCAGAATGCTATGATTTAGGATCATCTCTGTCCACCTGCCTCAAGGTTCCTGCCAATAATGGATTCTTTATGGAAACACGTTTTATAAACAGCCTCTCCCATTTATGTACAAAGAACTTCCTCCTAAAAAGGTTGCAACCTGTGACACATAGTAGCTTTTTAAAAGATAAAAGCAGGACTGAGCAATAGGTTATGAAGTGAGAAACCCCATGGATGTATTTTGCTGCAACAGTTGAGTCTAACAAATTTATCTGGAGTTTGGTTAGGGTACAGTTCAGCATTCCTCTTCCTGGTAAAACTACCATGTTATCTGTGGTGATTACAATGAAATTCAGTGTTATGTTTCATTCAAACAGTAACTCGGCAGTGCAAAATGTCTCACAGCTTCATATGGTAACACTGGTACTTTTTTGACATAATCAGCTAAACATTTGCTTTAATTATTTCCATAGCTGTGTACAGCACCTGGACTGTCCTTCTGCATGTCTCGTATTCATAAAATACCTTTAAGTCCTGACAACATCATAAAGCATGAATAGCATGATAACACAGGCATTAATTTATGCAGCGCACAATAATATATAGATGTATACATCTGCTTGCCATCAGATGTAGCTCGCTGGAATGGCCTATTTGCACTGAGTTAACATTTTAAGGAACAATCCAACAAGAGGAGGGATGTAGTGGATTTAACTCAGCAATATTAAAACACAGGTGCAGTTACTTTGACACCAACAGACATTTTATTTAGTATCACTAAACATTTAGAGTGGCTTCTTCATAAAAATGCTGTGTTAAAACATCATGCTTTAGAATAGAAAGTTCCTGAGAAACCTTTTCTGTAATGTAGGGTCTGAACTCTCCTTTTAAAGATCTGCTGTAATATCTTGCTCAAAAAAGCACATACGTGTTGCATAAATTTTGCACTTTTTCTACTAAAACACTGAGAACCAAAACTATATGAAATGAAGTTGCAAAAATAACTTGGATACAATGATCAATTATTTTTCTGTACAATTGATAGTTGATAAAATTTCAGAAGATTTATATAACTATGAATTTTACAAAATATTTCTAAAACTTTTAGATAAAATGCTTATGTAAGCAAAACAAATATTTTGAAGACTCCTAAATCAAACTACATTTTATACATTTTCATTAAAAAGCTAAAATATATGCATTAAAACCAAAAACTCATTAATCAACAACAAATCACTAATAGTAATACAGATACTCAACTAATAATAACACATTACGCTATATGCAAATACCATGATGCTTGTACAACTGTACAGATAGTTCATGAATCACTCCATTTTGAGGATGTATGTTTGCCATTTAATGAAGAACATCACTTCTAATTAAAAAAAAAATTAAAGCCCCCCAAAAACTGTAATACTGGGTTTGGATGTTGTTGTACTTGTTGTCTGTTCGCTTTCTTTACCCCAAAGCAATTTTAATAGAAACTTGGTAGTATAAGCTCTGATTACAGCAAACACATATATACATTTTTTTTTCCTGGATTATACTCATTTATTTTATCACTGTCTATTATTGTGGGCATTTTTTTCAAAACTTACATTTTTATGTCTCAATGAGTTATTAATTGGATTTAATGGCATCCAATTCAGGAACATTCAGTAGTGTCTTGTTTTATGACAGCTACATGAAAGTTTCCAAGAGCTACTCACATTTGCTATCAAAGGACCCTACAACACTTTTGCTTTAGTCAGAGAATCATTGATACTCCAATTATAAAAGCATACTTACTAGTCAAACTTCTCCAGGATCTCTACATTGCAGCTTATTCTTTTCTCCTATCGTGTTGATTTGCAAAATTTACACATCATTACTGCCTCTAGATGTAGTTTGGGATAATTGAATGTAAAATTCAGAATTTCAGTATCTCCTTTTCCTTTCCCTCTCCTTTTTTAACGCTTATTTTTCAGTGCTTTGCTTACAGTCCTGTAACAAATACTGCTACCATGCTGGCTAAAATCTCTATGCATAACAGCTAATTGGCTTTCTAAGACATCTTCTTTCAGCAAGCAATGGTTATTAAATAGAATACAGTGGTATTCTTGGAAAGGGAAAAAAAGAGAAGAATAATGGGCACTAGAATGACAATAGAAGAAGAGAAGAAATCTCAGATTAGCCCAAACTCCCAGGCCCTAATCACTGACAGAAGAATCTGGTAAATCAAGGAAAAAGACATCAACCCATTCAAACAGGATTAAAGGTTTAAACTGAAAATGAACAAACTTGTCAGCCTTTGTGGGAAAAAATTTGCATCAGTATTTCTTTAGAGATGAAACAGACGACTAAAATATTTCCAAATACCTATTTAGTACCTCATGTTAAGGAGAAAGAAAACTATACCACAGAATATAAAATCAATGGTAATGCTTAAGTCAACTGACTCACATGAGAATGTTGCAGAGTGCAATGACCAGATAATCATTAATATTTAAAGCTGTAAGATTATTGCCATTAAAATAAACGTTCACTACTAAATGTGTTTGTCAATGAGACCGCACCTTTGTTAACAAACATACATATGTATATGTTTCTTTTGTAGACTTTCAATATTCAGGTTGGAATTACAAAGTTCAGGTGACAGTTATTAGTGTTCTTTGCCCCTGAAAAAAACCTGAGAGAAACTGCTATGACAGATTTCTTTCTGATTACAGAGGAAAGTTACCAAATTTGTTTTCTCTCATTGTTTAGTGGAAAAAGAAGAGACAGTTGTCATACAGTCCAGTTTATGTTATCCTTTCTTCTCTCAGCATTGTGATTATAATTTAAAAGAACATGCAATGAAAGCATTAAAATAGAATTTCTATGCCATATGCAATACTGCTACACCAGCTTTGTATCATTGTTGCTGATGATTTTCCAAATGAAATTGTATTACAACCATTCTAAAAAGAAGGGTTTGTTTGTTATACAGCTCTTTCTATTTTAATGAATAGATAAGTAAATTTTCAGCCAAAGTATTAACTATAGTGCCTGATCCATGAATGTTTTTTGACATACATTTGTATTCTTTCTTACTACTAGAAACCTTTGAAAAAGAGGTTTAGAAATCATGATTTTAATTCATATGTCTTTCACACCAGTAATTGTTTATCTATGTCAATTGCTAGTTTCCTGGTTTTTAAAACAAGTAAAACACATTGTCAATTGCTAGTTACTTGTTTCTTATAATTATTGACAATAGTGAATCCATTCCAGTTGAGGTGCCCATAACTTTGAATAATTATTTGATTTACTCTCTGCTTATAGTCTCTCTAAATATCCTCAAGGAAGCTTTTTTCCAATAGCTGCATAGTAGTGCATGTCTTATTTACTAAATTTACAGTGGACTTCTCCAATCCTAGTCAGCATATACAGTATGCCACAAATTTAAATAATTACATTCTTTGTGTAACTTGTTATTGGACTGGGGATATTTGACCTGGAATATCATTAACTTATACATTTTAAAATTATATTTGAAATGCTGCAAAACTAAGATTGTAGTGAATTTAATTTCAAAGTCATTTTGGATATCCTTTCAAACTGTATGTGGTAATCCTTGATTTTTGCACTGATGCTAAATGTTAATGAACAGAGCCACAGTGTACCATTTCACCTACAGCAATGGAAACATTAAAATCTCTTTAGAAGACTGAATAAAACTTTATTTTATAAATATAATCCTTGTTGAAGCTTTACCATTTCACTGTACTTTTGAAATAAGAGCAGATGGAAAATATGGAAGAGTTCCTTTGAGATAGCTAACTAAAGCTACAAAATGAGCACGGTACAGTATTTCCAAGGAACACGGTTCAAAAGTTGTACGATTACTACTAAGGTTGTTTTATTCTTTACCACATTTGGAACAGGAAGTCTGTGTTGTTCTTGAAGAATTCTGAAAAGCAATGTCACAGTCTGATGACCTCTTCTCCTCATTAAAACGTTCCCAAAGACAGCTCTCTGCATGATGTTTTGTAGCTTCAGCAGCCATGAACTAATTTGTACCTCTTATTTTGATCATGCACTGGTGAAAGAACCAAACAATATTTTTCTTTAAACACAGAGAGGTCTTTCAACAGCTCAGCATGCACTTCTACCCTCTTTTTAATCTTGGAGCACCTATTTATTTGCTCTTTTCACCACTAAATCTTCTTTGCTCCTTTCTGCCCCCCTGCAAAGCTGCTAGTTAAAATCTTCAGTGTTTTTTCTTCATAGGCTTAAACCATTAGAAGGGTATTACCATAAAAAGGGAGACAAGGACTTAGAGACATGGTGCACCAGAATTTGCATTTCTAATTTTTAATCCAATTAAACTAAAATAATATTTATTTAGCTACAACCTTTCCATAATGGATATAAATTCACTAAAGCTAATGGAAAATTTTCTTCCTGGAGGAAATTAGTTATAGGTGTTCACTGTGATAACAGATTGGTTCTGCATACTGAGTGTCTCCAGATTTTGCATATAGGTAATTAGTATTCAGCCAGTTGATGTGTTTATTTTGCACACCTTCTTTTTCGTGCATGTGCAATTCATTATGCAAGTCATTTTTTGCTCTACATAGTTGATTCAGTATATGCAAATTATTAGAAGGTACTCTAAGGGCATTCACTTTTAATACATAAGGCATATACCTGGAAAGAAAGGCTGTTTGGGTTGGCATATTTGCGCTATAACCAAGTGTCATTTTTTCAGACAGCTACTGAATAAAAGCTTATGGCATTATTACTTGTATTTCATTTTCAACCAATATATTTTAATCAGTAATGTATACTTGGCATACACAGTGTGCCTTTTGTAAATCCAAACCTATCTAAATTCATGGAGAGCCTCATTCTGCTCCAACTGATTTTGGTTCAAGTAATGAAATCAGCATTGCTTTTAGCCTCTCAGGCTTTTCTAGTAAGGAGAGAACAGACAGGAACGTCTTAGAGAGAAAGTACTAAGTCTTGTCTTTTAAGGAGAGAGAAGTTCAGTGTTCTGACTCATGAGCCCAGGGATAGCTGCAAAATGGGAAATTCTTTGCCCAGCAGAACTTTCTCCTGCACTCCTGTGTCTTCTCTGGGCACACATGTGTCAGGGTCCACTCCATGCCTAAGCAGACACTCTGTCCATGGGGACTGCCAGCATGCCACCTCTGGAGCTTTGCAGAACTAGATCCGAGATATCCACTCTTCTTTGAGGGAAGTCTGCTGTAAATCTCCATTCTTGCTTTCACATCCTGGGTACCCATTTCCAGAACTTTGTGGTCCAAACTACTCAGGGTAGTCACGGGCTCTGGGAATGTTGGAAAGGATGGTAATAGCACAGAAGCAGAATTACCTATATCCATAGCTCCCATCAATGGCTAGTCACCTGCAGAAGCAAGTGGGAGAACTAAGGATGAAGTATTTCACTCATTTATTTCATATTTTACTGGATGTTTTCTTGAAGCATGAACATTCTCTTATCTGGCGAAAATGAAGCCATAGCCAGTTAACCATTCCTGGTTGCTGCTGTGCATTCTACAAAGCAAGGAAATTCATGGGTTTAGGATATAACGTTACCATCTAAAAGATTATTTTCCAAATTTTGATTTGATTTCTTGGGCTACAGGGAGCTTTCCAAAAGGGTAAACAAGAACAAAAATAAAATTTAAAATAAAACCAAACAAACAAAACCCAAACAAATTCTCAGCCAACTCTTGCATTACCCTTGGTGTAAATTTTTCAAATCCAAATTATCTTAAATTTACAGGAAAACTTTCTACCTTGCATTCTACAAGAAACAGACACATAAATACCAATAACATTTTTCAGAATCCCAAATAAGTAGGTAGAGTTATATTAACAACTTCCCTACTTAGTTGTAAGTATCCTGTGCAGATGTATGGCTCAGTGAATCATCATCATCAAGCACTTTCTTGGTGACATGTGTTATTTCGTATTTCTACAGAATTTCTACATGTTTTATTCAGTCCTATTCAAAATGAAGTTAATGTTCTTCTAGCATATTGCTCAGGAGACAATTTTATATTATAATATAACTCCTCTTATGTTTATATGAATAAACAAGCTTTGTTAGAGGATATAATTTATGCATTTTACTTTGACTGGGCTTATGTCTTCCATAAGAAAGAGAAGCATCATTTGATTGGATCTTATAGTGGGGCATTTCTCTTTGATCTTTAAAATTAAGTCTGAAATAAAAAATATGGCCTACATTAGATTCTAGCCAAAGAAAAGGCTGGTTTGGCAACACATCTTCAGCTGAAAATGGCCTATATACCATTAGACTGGTCCCCCATTGCACTCTGGCAACTCTTGTTACAGCATTTTTCTGGAGAAGCAAGACTTTCCCTTGTTGGGAAAGATTGGATTAGGAAACATTTAAAACACTGGACACACATAAGTGCATGTGATTTAGTAGTGAGGCCCTTCTTGGTTATCATTCCTAGAAGAAAGCAAATATCAGTACTACCTCCAGGGAAGGAGGATACAGAGAGAAACAGACTGGTCAGCCTCACTTCAATGCCCATGAAGCTGATAGAGAAAATACTTCCGGAAGACATTTACAAAGAAGTGAAGCATAGAAAGGGGACGGAGTAGACATCGTGGATTTACAAAGAAGAAAAAAAAAATCTGACCAATCTGATAGCCTTCTGCAGTGACATGACTACCTCATGGACAAGGGCAGAACAGTGGATGTCTACCTGAACTTCAGTAATTTTCTACCTCAACTTTCACAATTGTCTGACATAGCATATTCATAGATAAAAGGATGAAGTTCAGACTACACAAGTGCACAGTGAAGTGGACTAAAAATTGTCCAAAATGTTGGACTCAAAGTGGCACAAAGTCTAGCTGAAGGCCAGTCTTTAGCAGTGTCCCTCAGGGTTCAACACTGAGTCCAATATAGTTTAGCATCTTCAACAATGACCCAGACGATGGGACAGGCTGCACCTTTGTCAAAACTGAAGATACAAAACTGGGAGGAGAGGTTGATACACTAGCTAGTTGCGCTGCCTTTTGGAGGGACCACAGCAGCACGGAGAAATGGGTCAGTAAGAAGCTCAGGAAGTTCAAATAAAGGTAAAAAGCCCTGGGAAGAAAAACAGCATCTACTAGTAAAGGCTGGAGGATGATTAGTGGGAAAGGAGCTTTGAGGAGGCCCTGGATTTTGTGGTAGGCAATGAGGCAGCAATGTGCACTTATAAAAAGGAAGGCTAATAGTCCCTCCTCATCTGCTTCAGGAACAGAATCCGATTGCCTGCAAACCAAGGGCATGATCTCATCAGCTCTTGGAAGAACGCAGCTGGAGTGCTGGCCCAGTCTTGGGCTCCCCAGTTTAAGACATACACAGGCTTACTGGAGGGAGTATGGCAGAAGACTATGAAGATGATTTAGGGATTGGAGCACGTGAGCTACATGAAGAGGCTGAGAGGGCTGGAACTAGTCACCCTGGTGAAGCCTAAATGCCTGATGGCAGGGAGTACAAAAATAGATCCAGACTTTCTCAGTAGTAGAGACAGTGGGCAGAAACTAAAATATAGGACATTCCAATTAAATATAAGAAAAAGCTTTTGTTTACAGTTCAAACATTGGAGTAAGTTGCCTGGATAGGTTGTGGAGTCACCACCTGTTGCCGTTTTGAAATCTTTCATGGAATTTTTTCTATCTCTTACCAGCAGGGAGGTTTGGGAGCTAGGGCCCTGCCTCCACTACCTATCCTTGGAGCCAGCTAACAGAGGATGGCTAATGGCTCTGAATCCAGCTAGACTGTTGGGGAGGATTGGTAGGTGTGTTGAGGCAGAGTGTGGAGAGAGGTTTTTGCTGTGTTGTTTGCCTCGCTTCTTTTCGGTGGCTGCTGTGGGTGGGAGCCACCATTTTGCTGGGCTGGTGGAAGCATCTTGGAGGGAGCTCCTTTGGCTTGGCCCTCCAACTCCGGGTGCCCTGCGCTGTCCTTTGGAGAGAGAGCAGCCACCACTACCTGGATTCACTGCAGACTCCCTGGAGGACGATGTTATATGCAGAGGAGCTGCTAAACCCTACCTTCCCCCAGTGCTTCAGACAAATGATGGGAAAAGGGTCTCTACACTGCCCAAGGGAAAGGTTTCAGCCTGTCCCTGTGGCCACCATTTTCCCACGTGAGTTTTTCGGAACGAGCACCTCACCCCAATCCCGTCTTTGCCTCGCCAGAGCTCGTGAGTGACTTAGCGCAGCATCGCCCCCTGCTGTTCGTAAATAGAACTGCACCGAAGGGGCAGAGAACTTAATTAGTTTGACAGTTTTGATTTCAGGGTTGCTGTTTGTTCTGTTATGGTTTTGGTAAGATGATAGATAGACAGACAGACAGACAGACAGACAGACAGACAGACAGACAGACAGATAGATAGATAGATAGATAGATAG
>JAOXXN010000311.1:2082781-2096834 GCA_026770055.1 Myrmophylax atrothorax
TCCCTGCGAGCCCCGCGCTGTGCCTGAGCTGGAGCGGGGCCAGGGCCGCGCGGTCCAGCCCGGCGCAGGAATCGGGGCCGGCGCAGGAATCGGGGCCGGCGCAGGTGGTAATTAGGTTGTTTGGAAGTGGGTGCTGCTGCTCCCAGGTATGCCGGGCGGCAGCTGCGCCCTCCGCCGCTTATCGCCTCTGAAACTGTGACTCATCCCGCTCCCGCGCGGCCGGGAAGGGGCAGGAATCCCGCTGGGTGCCTGGGTGATGGGTCAGCGGCGGCACGGCTGGGCGGGCGCTGTCGCCATCCTTCCCTCCGTCCTTGCCTCTCTCCATCCCTCCTGGCCGTGCCGGGGGCCTGGATGTGGGGCTGGTGACTCAGCCCTGCAGCCTCCACCTTCGCCCTGCTGAGCTCAGGCATTAAGCCGTGAGCCATCCTCCCTCCCCCTGCGTCCCCAAATTAAAGACAAGGAAAGCCCAGCCCTGCTCCCGGCAACCTTGGCTGGTTTGTCCTGAGTGTTGGGATGTGCCGGGTTGCCCTGTCCCGGCACTGCATGGGGAGTGCCGAGCCCCAGACCACGCTGTGGGTGCTTGTGGTGCTGAGCACTCACAGGAGAGCTGAACTGGTGGCTTTGTCTGCTTATTTTTAGGCTGTTTAGGAGCATCCCAGAGAGCTTCTAAAAAGGTTCATTTTATTCTTGGAGCTCTAGCCATGTGGAGCTTGGAGCTCCTGGCATGTCCCCAGCTCTTTGTAGGTCCTGTCTCTGGAAAGGGTCTTAAAAAAGCTCATGGGTAGCCAGGGGACTCTGGAGTGGAATATCTGACTGTGGGATTCCCCTGTGCTGGGCAGAGCCTTCCCACACCCTGGTCATGGTGGTGGTGAGACATGGCCTTAAGACGCAGCCATGGTTCATGTCTGAACATGAGCAGCAAAGTGCTGAGCTGTGGGTTCGTCATCCTGGTGCTGCCTTTCATCTGCCGTGGGGGAGGAGAGCAGATAGGGATCGGCTCCATCTCCTTGTGGGCTGTGCAGAGGCTGGCTGCCCCGCTGTTCAGGGCAGGAGAGGGGCAGGAGGCTGCTGTGGCAGCCTGGACTCTTCTGAAGGCATAAGCTCTCCCCTCCCCGCCCCGCAGAGCAGCCATGGAGGTGATGAACATGATGGAGCAGCCCATCAAGGTGACGGAGTGGCAGCAGACCTACACCTACGACTCTGGAATCCACTCCGGCGTCAACACGCAGGTGCCCTCTGTCAGCAGCAAGTGCCTTGGGGACGATGACGAGGTGTATGGGAAGCAGTACACCATCAAGAAGACAACCACCACGAGTTACTGCCAGGGAGGGAGCCAGGGCCAGAGCCAAGCGCAAGGTAAGGGCTGTGAGGCCCAGCACATCCATGGGCTCAGCTGCTCGGCTTCTGCCTTCCTTTTCCTCCCCCGTAGCCATGCTGCTCTGGGCACTCCTCCATGCCACCTTCTGCACCCCAGGAGTTGTTGCTGCCTGAAATATTCTCCCTCCAGTCCTCCTTCCCAGCGCCAAGAGGCTCTTGCGTGGGGGCGGAGACGAGCGTCCCGCACCGGTGCCGAGCTGCGCACACATCCGAGTGCGCCGGCGGGTTGGCTTGAGTTGGGAACAGCTGATCCCTGCCCACGGATCTGCCACCTGCTCTGCTGCCTGTCTGCCTGCTGGGAAACCCATCCCAGCGTGGCTGCCAGAGCTGCCAGCGTGTGCCGTAGCGCCACACCACCAGCCCAGCTTCTCCTGAGGCGAGAGCAACGCAGAGCTGCAGTTCCAGAGCAAAGGAAATGCTTCCCCCAGCTTTATCCCTGCAAAGTGGGGTGGTTTGCTCTGCTCACCTCTGTGGTTTCCTGTCAAGGAGTAGACCCTGGAAGGTTTATTCACCAGCTCCCCCAAGAGTCAGAGCCCCCCGAGCCCCGTGTGGTCCCTGTGCCATAGAGGTGGGGACCATGGGGGGTGCCACAGCATCTCGCTTATCTCAGCATCCTTGATGGGGAAGGCCTTGGTGTCTTCCTTTTTCCCAGTGCTATCTGGTCTCAAGTTGCAAATATCCATAATTTTTTAATTAATGGGCCTTGTGTGACAACTGCCTCATCATGCTGCCTAATTGAGTGTTGTCTTATCTCTGTGCTGCCATATCTGTTTACGCTTTGAAGCTGCGGCTCCATGCAGAGTGTGCTGGCACTGCTGACGTGGCCAGTGTTGCTGCGCTAAGCTCTTGCTCATCTAGTTGGGATTGGGAAGCAGGGCTGGGAGTGCTCCTTGGAGAGAGCCTGAGGCTAATGCTGCTTCCCTGTCCCCCTGCAGCAGACATGGAGGCTCAGCTGGCCATGACCCGTGCCCAGCGCGTACGGGCCGCCATGTACCCCGAGACGGTGGAGGACCGCTCGCTGCTCATCACCACCCAGCTGGAGGGGCAGCAGACCAATGTGCAGCGCCTGGCAGAGCCCTCCCAGATGCTGAAGTCAGCCATCGTGCACCTCATCAACTACCAGGACGATGCTGAGCTGGCCACGCGTGCCATCCCAGAGCTCACCAAGCTGCTGAATGATGAAGACCAGGTAAGGAACTGCTGCATGTGTCTCTGTGCTTCCAGCTGCTGCACTGATGGGATGCACTTCCCTGGCACAACTGGGCTCTTGTCCCTATGGGTCTCCATGGCTGTGTCTGGCTCCTTCCTCTTGGCAAAACTCTGATTGTCTCTGCCTAGCACCAGAACTGAGCCCCTCTTCGCTCATGGTGTTCCCTCACAGCCTGTCCTTGCTGTGAGACCCTCTCTCGCATGCTGGCTCCTCTCCCCCCAGGTGGTGGTCAGCAAGGCAGCCATGATTGTCAACCAGCTGTCCAAGAAGGAGGCGTCGCGCCGCGCGCTGATGCAGTCGCCGCAGATCGTGGCAGCCGTGGTGCGCACCATGCAGAGCACCAGCGACCTGGACACGGCGCGCTGCACCACCAGCATCCTGCACAACCTCTCGCACCACCGCGAGGGCCTGCTCTCCATCTTCAAGTCTGGTGGCATCCCAGCCCTTGTCAGGATGCTGAGGTATGTGGTGGAGGGGTGGGGGCTCCAGGGTGGATGGCAGAGCCAGGGGGTCCCTCCTGGGCTGGGGTCAGGGGACGGGAGGACTCATGCTGTCGCTCCATGTGGGTTTTCCTGCTCACCCAAACAAGGGAGTGGGAAACTGTGAGCCTGTGAAAGTCCTCAGTGTTTGCTACATTTGGAGCCTGCATGGGGGCAGGAGGAGGGGAGTGGTTCCCTGCACTGTCCTGGCTGTGGAGATGGGGCTCAGGCTTTGCTCTGCCCTGAGCAGGGGGTGTTCCTTCCCTGGGACCACAGAGCGTGGTGGCCTGGCACTGGGTCCTGCTGAAGGGTGCTTGTGGGCTCAGGACAGCGCTGTGGGCTCCACCTCAGCCCAGTGAGCCCAGTGTTGCTCCTGTGCTGATGTGGCTCTGCCACCCTCCCACAGCTCACCTGTCGAGTCAGTCCTTTTCTACGCCATCACCACCCTGCACAACCTGCTGCTCTACCAGGAGGGGGCCAAGATGGCTGTGCGCTTGGCCGACGGGCTGCAGAAGATGGTTCCCCTGCTGAACAAGAACAACCCCAAGTTCCTGGCCATCACCACCGACTGCCTCCAGCTTCTGGCCTACGGGAACCAGGAAAGCAAGGTGGGATGGGGACCCAGCCTTCCTGTGGCGTGGGGTCCTGCTGGAGGGAGGCTGGGGGGGCTGTTACCCAACCTTACACCTCAGAGATGGAAGCCTGAGAGGGAGCAGTGGAGGCTCACCCTGTTGTGTGCCACTGGCAGGGTGACCTGCATGCTAAGGGGTGCCTGGTTTGTGTCCTGGCATGATGTGGGGACTCCAGAGGAGGGATCCAGACAGCCCAGAGCTGCTGCATGCCCCAGCCCTGCATTTTTGATGCCCCATCCCTGGAAGTGTTCAAGACCAGGTTGGATGGGCTTGAAGCAACCTGCTCTAGTGGAAAGTGTCCCTGCCCATGGCAGGAACTGGGACTGGGTAGGCTTTAATGTCCCTTCCAACCCAAACCATTTTGTGATTCTGTCTTGTAGCTGATTATTTTGGCCAATGGAGGACCCCAGGCCCTGGTGCAGATCATGCGCAGCTACAACTATGAGAAGCTGCTCTGGACCACCAGTCGGGTGCTGAAGGTGCTGTCGGTGTGTCCCAGCAACAAGCCTGCCATCGTCGAGGCTGGTAAGAGGGGCTTGGGGCTGTGGCAGAGCTGCCAGAGGAGGAGGAGGATGGTGGTGTAAGGGTGATGCAGCTGAAGGCGCATCCCACTGTAGGTGTGTGGGATGGGCAGGTGTCTGGCACAGCCAGGTGAAGCCACCTGTGCTGGCCTGGATTCCTGCTCTGAAGGCTGCTGAGGTGCATTCCTGGCACCATGTGTGGGCAGAACCATCCCAGCTGTCCGGGAGCTCTTTCCACTCCACATTTGGCCTCTGCTGAGCTGTGAGGCCGCCCCAGCCCCGTGTGTGGGAGCATCGGCCAGTGGTGTCCAGCCCATGCAGAGCTACTGCCTCTTGCTCCTCCTCCCTGCTGGGACAGCTGAGGGCACTCACAGGGGTGCTGTCCCCTTCCCTGCAGGTGGCATGCAGGCACTGGGCAAGCACCTGACCAGCTCCAGCCCCAGGCTGGTCCAGAACTGCCTCTGGACCCTGCGGAACCTCTCTGACGTGGCAACCAAACAGGTGAGTCTGCAGGAACCCAGGCTGTGCTTCAGCACAGCATTTTGGAGGCGTGTCCATGCCAAGTGTAGGGCTGCCCATGCCAGGCTGAGTCTAAAACCACATGTCCCCAGTCCCATGAGCTGCAGCAGCACATGTGCCTGGCAGGGTGAGGGGATGCCCCGCTGTGCCCAAGCCCCCATGCAGCGTCATGGGGGGCTGCTCACTGCCCATGGCCCTGCCTGTGCCAGGT
This sequence comes from Myrmophylax atrothorax, assembly GCA_026770055.1. Taxonomy (NCBI): domain Eukaryota; kingdom Metazoa; phylum Chordata; class Aves; order Passeriformes; family Thamnophilidae; genus Myrmophylax; species Myrmophylax atrothorax. The sequence continues at coordinate 2,087,731 of JAOXXN010000311.1, forward strand.
GGCTGCCAGCGCTCCTTTGTGCCCCCAGCATGGGGCTGAGGCCACCACAGTCACTCAGTGGGCGTTGCTGGGGTTTGCTCTGGCTTGGCAGCCCTTGGGAGCTGTCGGTGGAGCCACTGCCGAGGTGGTTGTACCCTGCAGCTGGTTCAGGAGTGGCCCCGACCCTGCTGTGGCGTTGCTCTCCCAACCCTCTGCTACCTCCTGATGCGTTTCCTCATCTGCTGGGGCTGCTTCATGTGGATTAGAGGCTGATGCAGCCTGGAAACTATTTTGGCTGTCATGGAATGTCCCAGGGAAGATGGGGGGATGTGGTCATGGCACTTTAACTCATTCCTGCCAAGCTGCTGGAGAATTAAACTCTGAGTGAAGCTGCAGCTGTGGGAGTGGCTGCAGCTCATGCTGTGCCAGCACTGTGGAGCTGCAGCTCCAGCTGTGGGGAGACGGGAGAGGAGCTGTGGGGGAGTCAGGAATGCTGTGGCCCCTCCATCGCTGCCTGCTGGGGGGCATGTGTGGCCAGGTGTGGGGCTGCAGCCCAGCCACTGGCTGAGCTCATGTCTGGCAGTGGGTGTTGATCCAGCCTCTCATCCCCACTCCCACAGGAGGGCCTGGATGGTGTCCTCAAGATCCTGGTGAACCAGCTGAGCTCCGATGACGTGAACGTGCTGACCTGTGCCACTGGCACTCTCTCCAACCTGACTTGCAACAACAGCAAGAACAAGACGCTGGTGACACAGTCCAATGGGGTGGAGGCCCTGATCCACACCATCCTGCGGGCGGGCGACAAGGAGGACATCACCGAGCCCGCCGTGTGTGCCCTGCGGCACCTCACCAGCCGGCACCCCGAGGCCGAGATGGCACAGAACTCGGTGCGGCTCAACTATGGCATCCCTGCCATCGTCAAGCTCCTCAACCAGCCCAACCAGTGGCCACTGGTCAAGGTAAGAGGCTGGACGTGTGTTGAGGGCCAGAGAAAGCTGATGCCTGGGCTTCAGTGAGCCCCCAGCTGGTGGCCCATGGTGGGATGTGCTGCTGAGGGAGTCCACAGCTGGTGCTGTGCATGGAGTGATGGGGGCTGTTGCTGCTGCAGCCCTGGTTCCATTGGGTCATGTCCTTGGAAGCACCTGATGGAGGAAATGGCTCGTGCTGGTGCTCAGCCTGGCAAGGGGGTGGATCCGGTGCAGGGGAAAGCTGGAATCAGCCTGAACCGCAGCAGGTGGTGGGACAGATGGGGAGGGGTCCAGCCATCAGGTCTCTCAGGGACCACACGCTTCTCTGATCCACAGTCAAGATGAATCTCTCCTTCCTCCCTCTCTCCCAGGCTACCATAGGCCTGATCCGCAACCTGGCACTGTGCCCTGCCAACCATGCCCCACTGCAGGAGGCCGCCGTCATCCCCCGCCTGGTCCAGCTGCTGGTCAAGGCTCACCAGGACGCCCAGCGGCACGTGGCTGCCGGCACACAGCAGCCCTACACGGTGAGTTCCCACCCTTGTGCCCGTGCTGGGGTGGCCGTGCCCTGGCATGGGCAGCCCTGGTTGAGTGCTTGTGCCCCGGCAGGATGGAGTGAAGATGGAAGAGATTGTGGAGGGGTGCACAGGGGCACTGCACATCCTGGCCCGGGACCCCATGAACCGCATGGAGATCTTCCGCCTCAACACCATCCCTCTCTTCGTGCAGGTCAGGGCTGGGGGATGTGGGGGTTGCGCTGGGGCACCTCCCACAGCCCTGGGCTGGGGGCTCTGTGCATTAGGCCATGCCGGGAGCAGTGGCTCCTCACCAGCTGCTTCATGCAGCCACTGATGTCTCCTGACAGCTCCTGTACTCGCCTGTGGAGAACATCCAGCGCGTGGCAGCCGGTGTGCTGTGTGAGCTGGCCCAGGACAAGGAGGCAGCGGATGCCATCGATGCCGAGGGAGCCTCGGCCCCCCTGATGGAGCTGCTGCACTCCCGGAATGAGGGGACAGGTAAGTGCCACCGTGCCAGGGTCTGTGCTGGGGTCTCTCTGCTTCCTGGCCCTATCCCGCCTGGGGCTCTTGGGGCTCCAGTGCCATGTGGCACTGGGAGCTGAGGCTGCTGCCTGTCCCTACAGCCACCTACGCAGCCGCCGTGCTCTTCCGCATCTCGGAGGACAAGAACCCTGACTACAGGAAGCGCGTCTCCGTGGAGCTCACCAACTCCCTGTTCAAGCATGACCCAGCAGCCTGGGAGGCGGTGAGCATCCCAATGAGCCCCTTCCCCTGGGAAAACCACAGCTGCTGGAATGGCTCTGTCCTGCTCTAAAAGCTGCTGCCGGCACCTCTGATCTGAGCTCAGACAGGAGCAACGGGCAAACAGGGGAAGGTGGGGCTGGATGGGCTGTGGCCTCAGCTCCTGGGTCATGGCACCCACTGCCCAGGATGGGTCTGGGCACCACAGAGTGCCTGAGCATCATGCACACATGAGCATGAATCCCTTCAATTGTGCCACCTTCTTCCATAGGCTCAGAGCATGATCCCCATCAATGAGCCCTACTCAGATGGTGAGTATGATGCCAGCCCTCCCTGTGGGTCCCTGTGGGCTGTGCTCTGGGTGGGCAGTTGCCTTATCTCACCAAACCAGGCTGGTTTTAAAACATTTCTCAGGTGCCTGCCAGTCAAGCTAGCTGGGGATGATTGGCAGAAAACTCAGCTACTTGAGAGCACAAACAGCTGCTGCCCTGGGTGCCTGGGCTGGCCCCTAGGCTTGGGGCCAGGGTTGGCAGGTAGCCCTGGTGTCCTTTGCAGCACCATGTTCCACACGCTGCCCCTGGCAGGGGGACCGGGAAGAGGCGGTTGAGGTGTAGAGAAATCTCTGGCTGGCAGGAGCTGACGTTGCTGTGTCCCTTCCCTGCAGAGCTGGACCCTGGCTATCGCCCCATGTACTCGGGTGACATCCCCCTGGACCCCATTGACATGCACATGGACATGGACGGGGACTACCCCATGGACGCCTACAGCGACGGTGTCCGAGCGCCCTTCGCTGACCACATGCTCGCCTAACCCGCCGCAGCCCCGCGCCAGGTACCGCCGTGGCGGGGGTCCGGGGGAGGTTGGGCTGGCCGATGGCACCTGGCATGCCCAGTGTCCCTGGTGCTGCCATCAATTGATGTCCCCATCACCCTTAGGCTCAGGAGCTCTTTTCTCCTCCCAAATCCCCCTCGGTGGATGATGGGAGCTCCCTGCCATTGCAGGTGTTCTCTCCATGCAGAAGAGGGTGGCCCCAGAGCTGAGCATTCGTGAGAAGGACTTGGGAGACAGAAGTGCCTGAGAACACAAATCTTTTCCATTCCCACAAGAGGTTTTATTTTTCGATTTATTTTCTTCGCTGTGGGTCTGTGGAGAAGGTCCTTCTTCCTGGGACTGCTTCGAGCACCTACTGCCGCATCCAGCATCCAAGATACTGTTTCTGAAGCTTTAAAACACAAACCCTGCACCGTTAGACCTTTCATTGGCAAAATAGTCTTTTCTATGAATATATATTTCTTTTTTATTTTTAATATGGTGCCAACGGCTTTTGCCGTCTTTAAGTTTGTGCATTCTAACTTCTCTCAGATTTGTTCTGCGTGTTAGTGTTCTAGGAGAGGAATCTAACATGGGAAAACCTTTTGCTTCCTGTGAACTCCAACTGAATCAGGCCCATCCAGAGTTTGCTGAAAGCAAAGGGTCCGTGTCCCAGGACCTTGGGTTTAGCTGTTGGGGTGTCTGAGGTTTAATTCTTTCCCATCAGCTGTTGGAAGCTGACTTTATGTCCCTGCCTGTCCTGCCAGTCCTCATAGAGGAGTGATTCCAGCATTAGGAACCGTGTCCTTGTACTGATCTCTGTTGCACATTTTAACCCGTTTCCCTTCTCTTTGGTGAGTGGTGTGTTTCCGTCCCTTCCTCCCTTATCTAATGCATTTTTTAAAGAGGCTCTGGATCTGATGGTGGTTTAACACTCCGGCTGGAAAGGGATGGACAGTTACTGGAGTGTGGGTCAGGAATGGAAAAATTTTATTATTTCTGTAAGTTGTTTTTGTATAGACCAAAGCAAAAAATAAAATAACCCCTGCAGCCCTGTGCTGCCATGAGCCTGTTCTTCTGTTGGCTGGGGATGGTCGGCAAGACCCTCTGGGCAGCTGGGCGAGGGTGGCCATCGCCCTCCGTGGGGCAGGGTGACCTGGGTGAGGTCGTTCCCACGCTCAGCACCTGCTTTGCCTGGCGCCAGAGGTCGGCAGGACACGGAGGTTCCCGTGCGGTGCCCGGGACAGAAGCGAGCTGGGGCCAAGGCAGCGGGAGGCGCTCGGGAAGTGGAGAACATCCTGCCCGAGCTCAGCGCTGTGCCTGCAGCCAACCCGAGCGCTCGGGGATGTGGAGCCGCTTCCTGCCGCAGCCCGGGCCAGGACCAGCACAACAACAGCAGCTTTCCGGAGCCCCGGCAGAGCCCCGTGCCCTTCCCGAGGGCAGCGGGGCCGGGATGAGGCGGGTCAGGCAGCCCTCACCCAGTCTGCTCTGGAGCAGGAGGCGATGAGCGACGGCCGTGGCTCCAGCCCTGTGTGCCTGTGCTGGGGCTTCGGCCACGCCGAGCTCGGAGCCGCCCTCGGGGCTCGCAGCTTGCCCTGCTGCAGCATCTTCCTCCTTCCTCTCCGGAGTTGCGGGGCAGGATCCGCTGGGCAGGAGCTGCGGGCGAGGCGCTGCAGGGCAGGAGCTGCACAGCCACCTGGGCCGGGTCGAGCCGGGCCCTCGCTCCACCTGGCCAATGTGCCACCCGTGCCCCGGGGCCACCCGGCTCCCGTGGGACAGGTCCCAAGGCCATCGGCAGCAGAACCGGCTGCCTGGAGGACAGTGGGGTCGGGGGCGGTGGCAACGGGGGGGCGATGGGAGCTGCTCGCACGTGTCTGAACATGCTTCCCCCAGGGAGAGAGAATGTAGGTGCAGGAGCAGGGCCAAAATCAGCCGCAGGGCTCTGGCAATCCCGGCTGAGCTGACTCACTGGCCGGGTCCCTCCCTGCAGCCAGCGGCAGCACAGCACCTCGGCACGGTGGGTCCCCGTCCTTCCCCGGGGAGAAGAGGGGCTGGGGGTCGGGGCTGGGAGCTGTTCTCTGGGCAGCACGGTGCAGGATGGGGCCCCGAGGGCTGCTGATCCCGGTGCCATGGGATGCAGGGCTGGGGGCTGGGGGTGTTCCCTGCAGTGTGCACATTGCCTCTTGCCCATCTCGTGTGCCAGAGCGGTGCTGAGTGGCCTGGCCTGGGTGCTGTGGATGTGGCAGGAACTGTGGGCTTGCACAGGGGCACCTGCCCCACAGGGCAGAGGGGCAGCAATGCCCGCAGCCCGAGTCAGGGCTACTGGAGGAAGCAGGAGAGCAGGGAGGGATATACTGGTTTTATGACCTGTCTCGTGATGTGTTTATGGTTGGGATGGGGCAGCCACAGATGCTGCCCAGCCCTGCCCTGGGTGGCAGGTGAAGAGAGTCCCTGCTCCTCATCCTGGTGCTGACAGAGGATCACAGACGGACTTTGCTCTCCAAGGTGGAGCTCCCGAGGGCTCTTGCTGGCACTGCAATTGTGTTTCCCCATTGCCAGGCAGCTCAACGGCTCCTTCCCTGCTCATTCCACAGGCAGAGACCCAGCAAGGATTTTGAGGGGAGCAGAGGCCTGCCCTGTCCCTTCAGAGCATCCTCTGCCCCGTCTGGCCCTGGGGCTGATCCAGAAATCACCGAGTGTCTGCTTTGGTGCTGAGCCCCCCACGTCAGAGCAGCTGCCACAGAGCAGGTACATTGACCCCTCACCATCCCCAAACCTGCCCCACGTTTGGGGTGGGAGCCAAGCTGGGGTCTGACCCCACAGCCCCCCTGTCCCAGTGGCAGGGAGCAGGGACACCTGAGCCTTGGCTACACCATCCAGATCTCACCAGCTCCCAGCCTGGCAGCTGTTGGCCCTGGGAGGGTGTTTGTCCTGTGGCAGGATGCTGGGGAATATGGAGGTGCAGGATGTGTCCCTGGTCCCTAAAGTGTCACCTGAACAGCTCCTTCTCCCCAGACAGGGGCCGGAGAAGGGAATTTGCTGCCTGCCAGCGCCGCTCAGGAGAGGCAGGGTGGAAGGTGCCTCTCCCCATGGCAGCCGGGCCCCCATGTAACTCCAGCCAAACTGGACACCGCAGTCCCACAGGAGACCCCCGCCGGCCAAAGCCCACCCGTCTGCCACCTCCGGCCCAGCCCGGGCTCAGCTGTCACTGCCTGGCCCCACAGTGACCCGGCATCTCCCGGGTCAGGCACGGGCACATGCCGTGATGCTGCAACCATCACCGGTGGGTAGGGATGGGCAGTGCCAGCGGGTGGGCTGGAGGAACCAGGGTGAGGGGGCTGAAGAGCTGGGGCAACTCTGGGCAGGTCCTGTGTCCTGCCCTCATCCCGTGAGTGAGACTGTCACTGTCTCAGCATCCTTCACCCCACACCGCGTCCCGTGCCCCTGTCCCCAGCACCGCTTGGCCAGGCAGAGCATGGCCAGGAGATGGCAGCAGGACTCTGCCCGCAGACAGCAGGGTGGGCCCGAGGGGGGAGCAGGACAGAGCTGGGACGGGGGGCCCTGTATGCCACCCTGCGGGGGAACCGCCAGTCCCCACAAGAATGGCTTTGGGGGCAGACCCATCTGGTGGCACCAGCGCCAAACCTCGAGGGGACAGACTGGGCTGAGGGGTGCAGGAAGTGCTCCCCTGCCAAGGCCTCCATGCACCCCACTGTCCCCATGTGCCCCTCACGCTGGGCTGACACCGTGCCTGTCTGTTCCCAGAGCTGTGCAGTGGGGATGGTCCCGAGGTGGAGATCATCAGCCTTTTGGCCGAGCAGCTGCCCCGCTACACACTGCGGGCCGACACTGTCTTTGGCTACGACCACGGCGACTGGCTGCAAGCCCCCCTGGGTCCCCCCGAGCCAGCAGCCCCCCTCACTCCCCAGCAGATCGAGGAGACTCTGCAGTATTTCCGTGAGTGCCTGTGGCCTGAAGAAGGTGGCGGGGCTGGCAAGGGCAGCGGGGCACACGCTGTAGGAGCCGTGCGGGGTCGGGATGGCGAGGGCAGCCCCGGAGCTAATCACCGATAACGGGATTGACGGGTTGGATTTCCTCACCCAGAACATCCCCGACTAATTCTGAGAGCAGCTTCTGCTGAGCCAAGCCGGATGCTGGGAGAGAGCCCCCGTCTTCTCCCAGGTCCCCCTGCGCATCCCTGCTCCCCTGCCCTGTGCCATGGCTGGCAGTGGTGGGATACCGGTGGGGTTGGCAGAGGGCATGCTGGTGAATCCCAGTGCTGCTGTTCCCCCCAGAATGACTGCAAAGACCTCAGAGCCGTGGGGTGTGGATGCCTGGGGGAGACCCTCGTCTCCCCCACGGTGCTGTGACAAGGCCTGTTCCTGGCATGGGGTTGGGGTTCAGCAGGGGGCACAGACGGATTATCTCTGCTTTGTTTCTGCCTCTGGCCTGCATGTGGCGGGGACAGGATTAGAGTGAGGGGCTGGGGGATGGATGTGGGGCAGAAGGAGACAGATGGGGCTGAGGCTTCCAATGCCCTGCCCACGCCAGGCTGGGCTGGGGGCTAGCCCTCTTCATGCCCTTCCTGTGCTTCCAGCCTGCCCCATCTGGCTGCTCCCCTCTCTGTTCAGCACACACGGGTTTGCAGCCCCCCAGCCATCAGCACCCCTGATCCTGCAGTGACAGTACAAGGGCACGTGAGCCCCAGGTTCTGTCTGTGCCACAGGGCGGGGAGCACCCGGCTCTGCAGGACCCTGGCACCCCCATCCCTGCTCCATGGCACCAGCTGTTCTCCGTGCCAGACCCCCGTGGGTCACAGTTCCCCAGGTGCCAGTGCCACGAGGACAGTGTGTTGGTGTGGAGGGGGCCCATGGCATCATCCCTTTACCCAAACCTTTAAGCTGCCGTCAGAAATAGCCCCCTGTAATCTGCTTGTGCAGACACTGGGGACCTGCCCAGAGGAGCAAATCCTGGCCCAGGGGATTAGGAAGAAGCAGCTCTTGCCTGTCCATGCTGAGATGTGTGCTCAAGTCCTTGGGGTCTCTGGGGGTGGGTGGCCGGCCAGTGCTGGTTGTATCCCTGACCTCACCAGGGGAAACACCAGTGCCAGGAGGAGGGAGAGGCTGGGACTGAGGGCACCTGCAGCAGCCCCTGCTCTGGGAGGGGTCCAGTGGTTACAGCAGGACATGGCTGGTGCCAGGATTCCAGCAGGTGGGGGTCCAGCAGGCAAAGGAAGGCATTGGTCAGGGTCAGCTCCAGCTGTGTCCATCCACCCATTATTTGGGTGCTAAGGAGGAAGGGCACTGGGGCATGTGATGGGGACAGGCAAAGTGTGTGTTGGCATTACCAGCATCATGCCCACACAGCTTGTGCTACGTGCCAGCCAGCTCCTCCATAATTCAGCACACCATGATTTATTCAGCTTTCCTGCCTCTGTGCTGCCTCTGCACCAGTGTGGTTGTGTGGAGCTGAGGGTACCAGCCAGGGAGCTCAGGGAGCCTGGATGGGGCATGGAGGGGGCCAGGCTCATGTCAGCCCATGGTCAGAGACAGAGGGTGCTGAGTGGGATGGAAAAGCTCTGGCGGGTCCCAGCACCACACTCAGCACTGTGTGTGCAGAGTTTGTGTTGACTGTGATGACAGGGGGTCCAGGCCTGGCATGGCAAAGCATAGCTGGCCAGAAGAAGCATATCCTGACCCTCACAGGGACCCCAGCCTTGAACATGAACAACTTTCCGTGAAGGACCCAAAACCTCTCCCTGCACCTCCCAAAGGCCAGAAGCTGCTGTCTGTGCGTGACCCTTTGGGGTCAGCACTGTGGAGCTGCTGCTTGGGGACCCCATTGTCTCCTCATCACCACCCTTGGGGACCCATGTGCCCAGACCCACCGTGTCCATGAGTTGAGCCCAGTGGTGGGACACAGAGCCCAGCGGCACCAGCACCCGAGGCTGAGCAGGGTTGTCCTGGTGGGTGCCCCAGCCGAGAGCCCCGTCCTGTGGTGCTGGACGGAGACCGTGTCCCCGAGGTGATCCGTGGGGATGGGGGGAGTGGGCACTCCTGAGCAGCCTCGGCAGCCCCCGACCCTCGAC
>JAOXXN010000311.1:2098875-2108916 GCA_026770055.1 Myrmophylax atrothorax
TGGAGGGGACGCTGCCTGTGAGCCCGGCTCGGCACAGTGCCACCCACAGTTATTTATTCTGGAGCTTCAGCCTGCTTTCTGCTGGAAATGTCACCTCCGATCCCATCTCCACTGCAGGCCTTTCCCCATTCCTCCTTCCCATCCATGCATCCTGTGGTGAGGCTGGCACTGCACCTGTGTGGGGTGGTGGGGGCTCAGCACTTTCCTTGCCACCCCAAGGTGCACACAGGGTTGAGGGTGAGGTGTGAGCCCCGTGTTTCCCATGATGTTGTCACGGCTGTGGGGATCCCTGCCCGCCTCTGCCTGGCACCACACTGAGTGCTGCCCAGCAGATAAAAGGTCCTTTTTGGTGACCAGCCTGAAGCAGCCTTGTGCTGCCTCCCTCCTGTTCCCTTTGCCATACAGCTCTGGGGACAGTGGTGACACAGAGTGGGGGGCAGTGGGAGGACAGTGCTGAGCCCCCAGGCAGTGCTGCCTCAGTGTGGGGTCTCACCTGTGGGCCCTCTCCCCCAGTCCTGTGTGCTGAGCGGGTGGTCAGGATCACGAAGACCTACCACGACATCGACGCCGTCACCAACCTGCTGGATGAGGTATGTTGGACCACCCCACCTGTGTGAGGGCTGGGGGGACCCTGGGCACAGGGGTAAGAGAGGACTGGGGAAGGGATGAGTCCCAGCTGAGGCAGACCTGCTTCTTGCAGAAGGAGCGGGACCTGGAATTAGCGGCTCGCATTGGGCAGTCCCTGCTGAAGCAGAACCGGAGCCTGACTGAGCGCAATGAGCTGCTGGAGGAGCAGCTGGAGTTGGCCAAGGAGGAGGTAATGTCTCCTGGGCATAGGTCCAGGCCTTGGCCTCCTGTGTGCCCCCCCAGGGGAGGCTGTGGTCCCCTCAGCTGTGTCCTGAAGCCCTTTGTCTCTCCAGATTGCACAGCTGCGCCACGAGGTCTCCATGAGGGATGACCTTCTTCACTTCTACACCACCACAACAGAGGAGAGCGAGCCTACCACCACCACCTCCACACCGTGAGTGGGAGTCCCTGTTCTGCCGCTCACCCAGGGCAGAGTTGCTCCTGCAGGTTGGGCAGCAGCTGCCCACATCCCTGGAGTGGCACCGAATGTGCTCACTTCCCTCCCTTGGTGGCTGTGGGTCCAGCCCCACACAGCTGGGTTGTTGCAGATCCCTGCCTGAGAGCTCAGGGTGATGGCCAGGGCCCTGGGGTCAGCCCCATCCTGCCTGCACTGTGGGTGCTCAGTGCCACCCCTGCTGTCCCCAGGCTGCGCCGGCACGAGTCCTCGCTGTCCCTGCAGCAATACTTCCAGTATGACACCTTGCAGCAGAAACTGAAGTGCCTGGAGGAGGAGAACCAGAAGCTCCGCATGGAGGTGGGCAGAACCAGCTGGCGGATGCCCCTCGGTGCCCACCTCTGCCCCGCTCGCTGCAGAGGGACCCGAGCTGGCGCCCAGGGAGGTGGGAGGTCCTGCCCAAAAGGCTCAGCCCCTCCAACCCCCTCCTCCAGGCCACCAACATCGCCACCGAGACCTGTCAGTATGAGGACCAGGAGCAGCAGCTGATGATTGACTGCGTGGAGCAGTTCTGTACGTGGGGCTGGGGAGGTCCGTGGGCAGTGCCCAACACCTGTGCGTGGGTTGGGGCCGGGGGACTGTGCCCGGGCGGTGACGGACCCTGTTCCTCTTGCAGCCGAAGCCAGCCAGCAGGTCGTCCACCTGTCGGAGGAGCTGGCGCACCGCGCGGAGGACTCAGCGCGGCAGCAGGAGGAGATCACCCAGCTCCTGGCACAGGTCGCGGACCTGCAGCAGAAGTGCCGCACGGTGAGGTTGCCCTGCCTGTGCCGGGCGGCGGGGGGTACGCTGGCACAGCGCCCTGACCTGCCCGCTCCTGCCCGCAGTACGGCTCCGAGGTGGAGGAGCTCCAGCAGCACCTGAGCGCGGCCAAGGAGGTGCAGCAGCAGCTTCGGATGGAGGTGAGAGCGGGGAGGGCCGCGGGTGCCCCGGTTGGTGGGAGATCCTGCCCAGCTGCCCCCGGGGCCGTGCCCGAGCTGTGCCCGTGTCCCCGCAGCTGCGGGACCTGCAGGAGAAGTACGCGGAGTGCGGCGGGATGCTGCAGGAAGCGCAGGAGGAGGTGAAGAGCCTGCGGAGCCGCAGCCTGCCCAACAGCACCGTGAGCCGCTACAGCGCGGCCAGTCTCCTGCCCGTGGTGAGCGCCCGGGACCGGGCGGCGCGGCCGGGGTGTTGCTGATGTTGTGTCACCCCTGCTGAGGTTGTGTCCCCCCTGTCCCCAGGACTCGCTGGCGGCTGAGATCAAGGGGATGATGAGGAAGAGGACTGACAGCTCCTCCTCGGACTCCAAGTGAGCGCTGGCATCGGTGGCTCGTGCTGTGCCGTGGGTTGGGGGTCTCAGGGGCTGCCTCACCCCACCGCTCCCTGCCCACAGGAGTTACCTGCGCGTCTTCGAGACGGTGAAGGCTGTGAACCAGGCAGCCAAAGCCAAGTCTTGCTCCGAGTCTCCCCACCACGTGCCGGGCTCCAAGCAGTTGTCAGCCGCCCACTCTGGGGGAGCCAGCCCCCCCCACGCCAGCTGCTCCGGCTCGGAAGGCGCCCGGTGAGTGCCGGGGGCAGGGGGCTTACCTGGGGCCGTGTGGGCGAGTGGCTGTCCCTGCGCAGGAGCCGAGGCGCTGGTGACCTGCTGGTCACACTGGAGCACGAATCAGGCTGGACAGGGAGGGCAGGGGCCGGCTGTGGGTCTGGCACAGCCTGGGGGGCGGTGCGGGACCACAGCGCTGGTCTCCCTAACGCTGTGCCCACCCGCAGGGCCGAGGGGTCCGGCGGAGCCCCCCGGGCAGCGCCGGGCCGGCAGGCCCTGGAGGCGGCGGTGCAGCGGCTGTCGGTGCGGCAGCAAAGCCACTCGTCGTCCGAGCGCTCCTTCTTCGAGGCCGAGCGGGAGCGCAAGCTCTGGCGACTGAGGGACGGAGCCAACTCCAGCGGCGTCCTCACCCCCAACGACAGCGTCGTCTCCACCGGCACCAGCTGCTCGGGCGGTTCGGAGCTCACCGCCGTCTCCAGCTTCTCCCTCGGCTCCCTCACATACCTGCCCGATAAACTGCAGATCGTGAAGCCGCTGGAAGGTGAGGGGCAGAGAGGATGCAGAGCTGGAGGTGCGACGAGGGTTCAACCACACTAGCTGAGCACCCCCGGTTGTGTCCCCCTCCAGGCTCTGTGACACTCCACCACTGGCAGCAGCTGGCACAGCCCAACCTAGGCGGGATCCTGGTGCCCCGTCCTGGAGTGCTCACCAAAGACTTCAGGCAGCTGGACATCGACCTGGAGGAGGTGTACAGCCTCAATGACCTGGAGGAGGATGATGTGGACACCAGCTCCTTCCAGCTGCTCCCTACCTCAGCACCCACCAAAAGCAAGGAGCGCCCCAGGGGTGAGGGCGGGGCGAGGGGACGGAGGGGGCGCGGCCTCCGGGACGTTCCCACCCTGCTGCCCAGGCTTCCCCTCGCTGTCCCCTGCGCTCGCCCCTCTTGCAGCAGCCTGTCCCCGCCACCGCCCCGTCCTCACGGGGACGCTCTGCTCGCAGCTGCGCGAGGGCCTTTCTCTGCTCTCTGCCTGTATCCTGCTCCCCCTCCCCGTTGACCCCTTGTCTCCTGTCCCTTCCAGTGTTCCTCTCTGTTAACAACCTCCCCCAGACCCCGTCTACCTTCACCATCACCACCTGCCACATCCTCCACCCCACCACTGCGATCACCACGGTGACACCCAGGTAAGGTGCACCAGCCCCCCTGTGCCACCCAAACTCTTGCCTCCTCCCACCCTGCCTGGCTCTCTGCCCTCGGGGAAGCAGCGGGCTGGGCCCCCTGCAGCCCCTGGTACTCTGAGAAATGCCGGCACTTGAAGTACCACCAAATCTGCTGCTGGGCTGTTTCTGTGCCCGGGGATGTGCACCTCCCTGGGGGCTGGGACCACTCTTTCTCCTCCCCACACCCCCTCCTGTGCTGCAGCACCCCGAGGGGATGGAGAGCCTTCTTGAGGGGGGTCACCCCGGGGAGCAGCGTGGGCTCCTGTCACTGCGAGGAACAGACACAGCTTGGGCATCAGCCAGGACGTTTCCCCAGCTGGGTGCTGGGCTTGACCCTTCATTAATGAGCACCAGTGATTAGCCCTAATGAGACCCCCCCCCCGGCTCTTTGGGGGTTGATGTGAGCTGGAGTTCACTGTTAGACAAAAGCCTGCACTCTGGAAATTGCTTGTGGAGCAGGGACTGTGTCCCAGTCCTGCTTGGGCAGTTTGCAGCATGGGGATCTCCCATAAGCCCAAGGCTTGTTAGGTGAAGGAAAAAAGAGGGTCCTGCTCAGTCCCAGGCCCTCCTGGCCCCTGCAGCAGCATCCTCTGGGACAGGGTCCCCACTGACCTCCACTTCTGCTCTCTTTTCCCCTCCAGTCTGTATCATGCCGTCGTGCCTTCTTGTGGGCCCCTTGAGGGGCTGAGCCTCAGCAGCCCCTCACCAGAACAGTCTTCTCCCACCCTGGTGCTTCACCCTGGACCCCCAAGCACCCCTGTGGGACTCTTCAGACTCTTGCTGGGGCGAGATTCCCACTCAGCATCAGGAACTGGATTGTGGTGGGCCCCCTCACTCCGCTCCCAGGACTCCCAGCACGCTGACCCCCAGCCCCTCCCTGTGCCCCGGGGACAGGATGGAGCCCTGCCCAGGAGCAGCATCTTCAGCTGGAACCTGGTGGAGAAGCTGCGGTGCCTGGGGCTGGACAAGGTGGTGGACAGAGGGGAGATGTCCTATGCACAGGGAGGGTCCAGGGGGGCCCAGGGTACTCTGACATGACACTGCTGTGGAGCCACCAGGCTCAGAGTGACACACATCCTCTTCCTTGCCCATCCATGGGGAAATGGAGACAGGACAGGCTTCAGCTTTCTCTCCAGGAGCTGTCCCAGGACTGGCAGCACTTCTGGCATTTGTGTGGCACTTTGCCCTGACTGCAAGGACAGAACCTGGCACTGCTCCCCATGTGCAGGGGGATGCAGGGGGTGCGAACTGTCCCTGACCCTGCTGGGGGTTGTGGACCCTTCATAGGAGCCAGTTTCTGGCAATAAAAACTGTTCCTGCTTCTGCTGAGGCTGTCCAAGGAGTGAGGGGCAGCTCAGCCCTTCAAGGCATCTCTGTTCGGTGATGCTCAGTCTGGGCGCAGGTGCGTCCTGGGGGAACCTGCCTGTTCCAGGGGGAGACTCCCACCCCACAACTCAGGCTGGGCCCCTGGCCAGCACCTGGACTGGCTTTTAAAGAGAATGGTGGTTTAAACTCTTCCCCACTCACTGAGTAGCAATAGTAGCAGCACGCACATCTCGCGGTGTTTCTTGGGGCACAACTGTTGCTGCCACCGGCCACATCCTTCACCTCAGGCTGTGCCCTGTCCCCTGGCAAATAAATGTGAAGTCACAGAGCTGTGTCTGTGTGCTGTGTCTGCTGCTGTGTGTGGTTGGGTCTCTGTCCTGCACTTCCCCATGGGGCTGGGGGGAAAAGCCTCCTGCCCACCCCTCCCAAGCTCTTCCCAGCACAGCCAAGTGCAGCAGCCATAGTGCCAGAGCTTTATTGCAGGAAGGGACATGCACTGAGGGTGTGGGTGCTCTGAGGTCAGCCCAGCGGCTACGCAGTGTCGGCCGCGTCCTCAGCGCTGCGGCGGCCGAAGTCCATCCAGTCGGGGTAGTAGTGCTCGTGAAGGGCCTCCAGCCCCTCGTCCTTGTGCACGAACCCCTTGTGGTTGTTCAGCTCTGCCAGGGTAAGGGCAGCAGTTAGAGTTGGCACGGGGGCCCAGGCTGTGCCCCCCAGGGGCTGCCCACCCTGAGCTCCCGGTACCTGTGAGGACATGGGGCAGGAACTGGGACAGGAGGTGCTGCTGCTCCTGGGACAGGTACTCGGGCCAGTCGCGCCGCACCAGGCTGGGGGGGCGCTGGTGGGGGTCCCCCATGGCACCCGGTGCCTCAGCCGCCGGCCGGCACAGGCAGGAGGCCACGGAGAGGGTGAGGATGAGGCCGAAGCACGGTGTCACTTTCATGGCTGGGGAGAGACTGAGGGGCAAGGAGAGCACAGGGGCTGCAGCCTCCAAACCAGGACATGCTCAGCCTGCAGGGAGGGGTGACCTGGGCACTCAGCCTGGGGTATGGCCAGTTCACAGTCCCCTCTGTCCCTCCCTGTGGGTCCCCAAGGCCCCTTCATCCCTCCTGTCAGCTCCCCAAGTCTTCTCCATCCCTCTTTCCTGGCTGGTGGTCCCCATGTCCCTTAGAATAGAAGTGAAGGCAAAGGGATCCATAAGGATTGAGTCCCACTCCTTGCTCCCAGCAGGGATGCCAAAAGCTAAAGGATATGGCAAAGAGCATCATCCAGCTCTCCCTAGAACTCTGACCGGTGGGGAGAAGAGTGCTCATCCCCAGGGCATGGCTGGTCCTCAGGCCCCCTCTGTCCCTCCCAGTGGGTCCCCAAGTCCCCTCCATGCTTCCTGTCTGCTCACCAAGTCTCCATCCCTGTCTCCCAGCTGGCCCCCTGTCACCTCCGGGTAGTGGCAGAGCCCTGTGGGACTCACCTGCAGGTGCTGGAGCCCAGTGGGGTGTTCTGGCGGGTGTCTCGGGCGTGTACCAGTGGGTGTCTCTCTCTGGGGTCACCACGGCTCTGTCCTGCTTTTAAAGGCACTGTCGTGGCTGCCCCACCCCAAGGTAGCTCTGCACCCACCCACGGGGGTGTGTAAACATGCAATATACTCACATGTCCATTTACGCCTGTGTGTCTGTACACACACACACACACACACACACACAATCTACCTCCATCCTATGTCTGTGCTCATGTTTACACACACATGTGTGTGTCTGGGGTCCCAGCTGGAGGCTGCACACAGCCAGGGGTTGTGTGTGTGTGTGTGAGGCCCTTCACACAGGCCCCATTCTGCAGCTCTGGGTCTCTCCCTGCACCCCAGAAACCTTTGGGGTGTCATGGAAGGGGTGGGCACCACTCACTGCCAGAGCCCCCTGAAAATCACCTTCTGCTGCCACCCACATCCTTGATATTGATGGATCCTCCTGCTTGTATTGACTCTCCTCTTGGCGTATTTTAGACAGCATTTGTCTCCCTCCTTCAATAAATCCTGTGAGTGACATCCTGGGCTGGGCCGTGTCCGTGTCCCATGTCCCCGTGTTCCCAACGATCCGTGTCAGAGCTGCTCAAACACCGCAAAACAAATGGGCTTTGGATGGCCGGGCCGCAGCCATCGATCACTCGCTCCACCGAGCGCACTGCACGAGGAACAAACAGATTGTTTTCCAATTTCTGGCTTTTAATGGCTCAATCTGGACCAAATGAGCCATCAGGGTGCCGGGCACAGCGGCCACTCCCTGCAGGGCCGCGGGTGGGGCAGCCCTTGACGCAGGTCAGTGATGGACCCGCTCCCCTCGCCCTGCCCAGCTGGGACTGACCCAGATGGTGCCTCCCTCCTGCAGCCCCACTGAGGGCAGAGCCAGCAGGAGAAACCCAGGCTGGGTGTGCTCCAACAGCCCCTGCACAGGCAGTGGCACGGCCATGTTTGGAGCAGCATCAGAGCAGAGACTGGGCTGTGTCAGGCTGTGACCACAAACACCGTGGGGTGAGCACCGGGGCTGCTGCCACCACTGGCTGTCCAGGCACGGGGATGGAGGTCACTGCCTGCAGTACCTGCTCCCTGAGGTACAGGCAGGGCTGGAGGTCACCCCGAGGTACAGGCAGGGCTGGAAGTCACCTCCCTCCTCAGTGCACCCTGTGCGTTGCATTAATTGCGGCAATTTGGTTTCCAAGAGCAAAGTCTCCTCGCAGGGAAGTGGCAGCAGAGTGAACCCAGCGCTCCCACCAGCCCGGGGGAGATGGGGG
Organism: Myrmophylax atrothorax; assembly: GCA_026770055.1. Classification (NCBI taxonomy): domain Eukaryota; kingdom Metazoa; phylum Chordata; class Aves; order Passeriformes; family Thamnophilidae; genus Myrmophylax; species Myrmophylax atrothorax. The sequence goes on from JAOXXN010000311.1 coordinate 2,106,798, forward strand.
CATTGTGGCACTGGATGAGCAGCTGTGACCTCTCTGAGAGCTGCCATGAGAGGTGCCAGGGTGGGAGCAGCTTCCCAGGACACCCACCCCCACCCGCCCGGGAACAACGGGAAGGGAAACCTGGGCATTTTCTGTGCACTCAGGATTTCAGTACATTGCACGTTGCTCTCGTGCAGGAGGGCAGTGCCAGACCCTGTTCAGAGCTGCCCTGCGCCACTGCATTTCAGCCAACCAGACTCCTTTCTTGTTGACTGGAGCTCAGAGGCAGAGCCTGACCCGGGTGGTGGAGCCTCCCCCTCCTCCCCACAGAGGTTTTCAGGAAGCACAAGTGCTGATCCTGCCCACAGCACTTCCAGGAACACAAGCCCGAGAGCTGGTTCGAGGGTTACTGTGCCCAGGCAGTGAATGACTCAGCACCCGCCGCCCCCAGGCTGTTTCCCTCAGCTCTGGGCATCAGCAGCAGGGACAGCACTGAGGCAGCTCAGCTTCCCCTCCCTGCAGCAGGTCAGAGTGGGGCACAGGCCCCAGGCCCTGCAGATCCCCAGCATCACACCAGCCCCTGAGCCCACCCCATGGCTGGGAGAAGTGCTTTGGCTCCAGGGAGTGATGGAACCCACCACGCATGGCCTTTTGAAAAGCGATTTTATTTAAATAAGACTTTAAATACATTACATAAAACATTAAAAGTTAAACCAAAGCTGTTGTTACCGCACAGGGCATGAGGCAGCAGTGCTATGGACACAAAGCTCTTCAGCTCCAGCTACAAGAATGCTCCTCACATTGGTCCAAAACTGATCCCTTGTCACAAGTTCAACCCCTGGGATGGTTCCTTCCCGTGCCCGGCCCCTCGGGGCTTGCAGGGACCAGCACCGGACCCGCAGCCAGCCAGCCTCCAAGTCACTCTTCTGCCACTCTCGTTCCAAGCCAAGCTTCCCCAAATCCCTGTGCCACCGGGAGCCAGCACTGCCCAGAAGGACAGCACCATGTCCCCGTGCCACAGCTCAGCTCAGGGACCCGGCTGGGCAGGGCAGGATTCCCGTCCTCCGGGCTGGAAGCGCAGCTGGACTGAGGAGCCATCCGGGCAGGCAGTCCCTGGGCCGAGCTGGGCACAGCTGGTACCTTGGGCTCCAGGCTGGATGGGGCCACTGCCCACGTGAGCTCTGGGAAATGAAGGACAGGCAGACGAGATAGCATAGGCTCGTGTCAGTTTATTACATCACCAATTACACCAGTCCAGACTCAAGAGTGGACCTAAGATTGTTACATTACACAAACCGGCTGCTTTTAAACTTATGACAAGGGACAGGTGGATATTTCATGGTAAGGAAATCTTCTTGCATAAAGCTTCAGTGGCCCACAGGCACTTAAAACCCGTGGACTTTCAGCTGGTCGTCTTTAGCCAGTCCAATCTGAAAGACAGAAAACTCATTTATAATGCAGAGCGAGGCCTCTGTGCATCCCCACACTATCCATGCCCAGAATGGGCACATTACTGCTCCCCCTGAGCAGGGAAGGAAGGTGAGACTCCCACTCGGTGGAATTTCCCTCGAGCAAGGACTGAGGCAGAACAGAACGAACCAGCTGCCCCAGGGTGTCCTACCTCCACGAGGAACTGGCAGATGTTCTTGCGCTGGTCACCCTGCAACTGAATCACTTCTCCATATTCGGGGTGCTCAATCACAGTTCCATTGCAGGCAAATTTCTGCAGCAAAGAGCCAAAGCCTCCTTAGCACCATTATCAACCCCCCTGCCAGGCCTGCCCGGCCCCCACACGCACCTTCTTGAAGGCCTTCACCAGTTTCTTTTTATCGTAGTCATCCGCGATGCCCTGGACTGTGGTGAGGGTCTTCCTGCCGTTGCGCTGCTGGATCCTTATATGGATGTAGTCCTCAGTGCCGGCCGGGAGCAGGTCATCACCCTTACTTGCATCCGCAAAGGGGTCTGCGGGGAGCGCCGTCAGGCCCCGCCCCGCCGCGCCCCATTGGCCGCCGCGCCCGCTCGTCTCCTCGGCTGACCAATCACAGCTCGAGAAGCGCGGGCAGAGGGCGGGGGGAGTAGAGGGAGGCGCGGGGCGTGAGGGGAGCTGTAGTCCGCCGCCATGTTGGCGCCGGCCGCCATT
>JAOXXN010000311.1:2115776-2127959 GCA_026770055.1 Myrmophylax atrothorax
CGCCCTCCCGCCCTGGCATGACGCTGGCGCTGCAGGGATTTGCCTCTTACAAAACACTTGGCTGTGGCACCCGCCCTGCCAGGCTGGGAGCTGGAGCTGGGATCCAGGAGCTGGGATGGCCATGCTCTGTGACACAGATGCAGGCTGACCCGGGGAATGGCACAGGTTGCAGTGGCAGAGGGACACTTGTGGGGATAGCAGCCTGGGGTGCCCGAGGTCCTTCACTGCCACAGCTCATGTTTGGTGCCATGTGGTGCAGCTGCCTGTTCCCAGGTGCCCCCTCTCACTCCTGGACTCCCCTGGCACCTCAAGGGTGCAGAATGAATATGTTCAGCTTATCCAAGAGCTGCCTGGACCTCTTATGCTTATTCACCCCATGTAGTGTGTGCTGGCCTGGCAGGGGCACAGGGAAACCTCAGCAGCCACTGCCCTGGGTCCAGCCAAAACACTCAGCCACATCCCCCTCTTTTGGTTATGAGATGTCAGGGACAAGCATTGCCATAAGGACACTACTTAGCCACCACATGCTTGGCCTCCCCAGCAGCCACCATGCTGTCTCCCTACATGGAGTTTCCTGGGAAAACCAGGTCAAGATGGAGCTGCTGCCTTTCCTCACGTGGCTCTGCTGCAGGTTGCTCTGTGCTTGTGCCACAGGCTCAGCCCTGCACTCGCCAGAGGCAGAGCCACAGCAGCTGCTCTGGCTCTGGGCAGGAAGGAAGTGCATTGAGTGGGATTGGGGGCACAGGGGTTGGGGTGTCAGGGCTGATATTGCCCCTGAGGCCGCAGTCTCCCAGCCCCACAGCAGGTTGTCGCCAGGCTGGGAATGGGTTTGGTTGAAACCCCTGGGGCTGAGATTGGAGGTGGAGACACTGCCTGGCACCAGGGTCCCCCAGTTGCCCCCTTGCTCTAGGACAGGCTCCAGATGAATTCCTCTTTTTCCCTTTGCTTCTGAAGGGGAGCAGGAACAACCCCCTTGCCACAGCCTTCCCTGGCCAGGGTCTCTTTCTGAGCCCATCAGCCTTGCTGGGAGCAAACCTGACAGAGGGCACAGGGGCTGCCCAGTGGACCCCAGCATGCAGAGGGGCTCCCCAGGGCTGGGGGCACTGGTTGAGCTGCAGGTGTGTCACCGGTGTTGTTTCGAGTGGCAGGGCCACGTCCCTGCCCCGGCTTGTCCCCACACCCAGCACCGGGCTGTGATTAGCGAGGTGGGTCCCGCCTGCGTTCCCATCTCCACGTCAGCGCTGCCGCCCTCGCAGGCGCTGCCAGCTGGGCATGCCGCCAGCCAGGTGTGCCGCCAGCCAGGTGTGCCGCCCCACTGCCGCAATGCCAAATAAGGAAACCACCCGCTCCCTTCTGCTTGCAAAACACCTTGGACTTGGTGCTGTGCTGACACTGCCTGTTCCCACCAGCTCCTGGGAGGTGCTGGAGGCCCAAATGGCCCCTGATCCCCCCACTGGGCTGCAGCCGAGAGTGCCAGGACCCCACAGAGCCGATGCCCCACAGCTCCGTGGGGCTGGTCCCTGAGGCCCTGGTGCCCCATCAGCAGCACAGGGGACATGGGCAGGGGATACAGGGGGGGAAGACCCAGCCGTGGGACTGACACCCTGTGCATGGAGCTCAACTGCTAGGCTGACTGGACAGGATGGAGCTGCTGCCCGGCTGTGCCATGTGCTGTGCTGGCCTGGCTGGGGTGACTCGTGTCCCTGGTGCTGCCAATGACCTGTGGAGTGGTGCCTGGCACAGACCTGCGCTGGGGTCAGTGCTCTCATCCCTCCCACAGCTTCTGCCATGCTCAGCGCCATGGCTGCCACACATTCCAGCCAGGGCAGTCCCAGTTTCCTGGTGATCCCACCGTGGGCTCAGTTGCACAGGGTGGGAAACAGGCTGAACGAGGAGACAGGTGGCTGTGGCAAAGTTTGTTCAGGAACCAGTTCCGTGCATGTCTCCATGTTCATGGGCAACTGGGAAAGGCACAGAACAGGAGGGACTTGGGTCCTTTGCCAGTGGTTCAGTGGCCAGGAGGGATGGGATGTGTCTGAGGGGCTTGGTGGGTCCAGCCCTGTCTGTAATTTGGGAAGGCTCCCAGTCAGCTGTGGGTGACCTGAGTCCTCTGTGCAGACGCAGCCCCTCAACCAGTGAGTCCCGTGTGTCCCCTGAATCACTGGGGAGCTGTCCCCAACAGAAGCAAAGGTGAAGGCCTGACAAGGCTCCAGCTGAAGAGCCTGACTGGCTGCCCATGAAGCTCCAATCTATTGGGGATATCAGTGCAAACCTCCCAGTTTCCAGTCAGACCTGGACCATGTTGGGTACTAAGCTGCACTGACCCTGCACAGGGAATGAAGGCACCAGTGCCTAGGACAACAGGAGAGGGGTCAGGGCTCTCTGCAGCATTTGGGACAAAGCAAAACTGGGGCTTACAGGAGTCCCCCAGTCCCCTGAGCCCACTGGGCTCCCTAGGCAGGGCTGTGGCTGGGCCATGCGGGTGGAAAGTTATTTCCCAGAAACTGGCTGGTGGTGAAAGTTCTTTCCCAGGTGTGGCACAAAAGGAATGTGAATCCTCTGAAGTCCAGATCTCCCCTGTAATTACTGTCAGACAAGTTTCAGCTTGGAGCTGGGCCGCCCCAGCCCCAGGCGTGGGAGCGAGGGATGACGCAGCTGGCCCGTCCCTGCAGCACACATGTCCCCTCCTGCCCCAGGAACGCGTCCTGTGACTCACAGGGACCGCGGGGGTGCAAGGTGGGCAGCACGGAGGGAGCACCCACAGGTGCTGGGGGTGCTGGGTGGGTGCACCTCAGTGGGCTCATGCAGGTGTGGAGTTCCATGTCCTCCATCCTGAACATCCCATGGGGTGACAAAACACCCCCCCGCCCTCCCCCTGGGGGCAGAGCCTTGTCTGCTCCGGACTGGGCAGTGTCCCGGCCCCGGGCACTCAGCAGACCCTGGAGAGAGGTGCCATCCTGGCTCTGTGGTGGGTCTGGCCATGCAGGACATGGCTGGGCATGCCTCACCCTAAACAGCTCCACAGACACTGTCCCCAGGATGTTCCCACTGGGCCAGGGGACATCTTTCCAGCAGCTGTGAACCAGCAGATTCTGAAGGGCTCTGGCTCATGAGGCTTTCAAAACGGAGCGCCATTGCACAGGACCGACAGTGTCTGACCATCTCAGGGGGGCTGGAGCAGTGCAAGCAGCATCCCAGCCCGGGGGTCGGGGTTCCCGCTGGGGGAAAGAGGAAGGACTTGACAGGGAGCCCTGCACGGCACCCACATGCCACGGCCGGGGCTTCTACCCTCATGCGTGCACCTCGGTGTCAGGCACGAGTCTGCAGCAGAGCAGGGACCGCACCAGCCCGTGCGTGTGGAGCAGCCACGGTGCCGGCACAACCGTGCCCAGCGGGCACAGGGCTGTGCGCGGCTCTCACAGCGGCTCACGCCCTCCTGCTCCCCTCCCTGCCCGGCTCTGCCCGGTGGAACGCGGGGTCAGCGCTTTGAGGCACCGGCACCGGCACCGGCACCGGGGGCTGCCCGCCCGGCCGTGGGGCTGGGAGGCTACTGGGGCGCGAGGAGCAGTGCAGGCAGGATGCAGGCAGGGATTGGCTGTTCATGCGGCAGCATCTGTGCATCCCAGTACACCCCAGCACCCTCCCTGCACACCCAAGAACCTTTCGCATACCTCTGCACACCCCAGAACCTCCTGCACACGTCATAACCTCCTGCACACCCCAGAACCCCCTGCACACTCCTAAACACCTCAGCAGCTCGCAGAGCACCCCAGCAACCCCTGCACACCTCAGCACTCCTGCACACCCTAGCGCGCCCCAGAAGCTTCCTACACCCTCTGCACACCCCAGTGCGCCCCTGGGACCCCTCTGCGCACCCCAGAACTGCCCAGCACCCCTCGTTTCATCCCCGCAGCTCCGCCCGGTCCCGCAGCTCCTCCCGCTGCCAGCAGAGGGTGCCCGTGCGCAGCGAGCGCTCCCGCGGCACGGCCCGGTCCCGTCGGGTCCCACCGGGTTCCATCGAGTCCCACCGGGTATGCCCGGTCCCACCGGGTCCGTCTGGTCTCACCGGGCACCACTGGGTCCCATCGTGTCCCACCGGGTCTGCCCGGTCCCACCGAGTCGCTCCACCAGGTCCGTCTGGTTTCACCGGGTCCTCCCCGGATCCCGCCGGGTCCAGCAGAGTCCCCCTGGTCCCACCAGGTCCAACCAATCCCACCGGGTGTGCCCAGATCCTACCAGGTCCCACCGGGCCCACCCGAGTCGCCCCGAACTGGTCCATAGCCCAGCAGAGCCTCAGCACCGGCCCCCGGGGCAGATCCCAGCCCAGCTGTCCCCCTGCACCCGCATCGGCACTGCGGGGACACCGGGACCATCGGGACACCAGGACCACCGGGGCACAGGGACCACTGCGGCACAGGGACCACCGGGACCATCGGCACCACCAGGGCAGGGGTCCCGCCGTTTGGCGCTGCCCGAGGGACTCAGCTCAGCCCCGGTGGTGCAGACCCACATCCATGAGCTGAGCCGGGCATGGAGTTTATCCCGAGCATCCTCTGGTCCCGCAGCACCAGGCTGAGCCAGGAATTCGGATTAACGAAGTAATAACAGAGGCGAAGCTGATTACGGAGCCGTAATTACAGTTACGTATCACAGGATCTGCCGCGCTCCGGGCGAGAGCGGGGCCAGCGTGTGCCAGGCCCGGGCAAGCCTTTGGCTCCCGCCAGGCACGGCTGGCCCGCCTTGGCTCCGTGCTCCCAACTCGTGTTCGGAAAATCATTAGTGCCATGAGAGCGCCGGGGCGGAGCTGTGGCCCCGGGCCCGGAGCCCCGGCACAGTGCCGGGAGAGCAGCGGGAGCGGGACTGGCGGGGGATGCAGGGGCGGTGGGTGGGGGCTCCGGTCCTCGGGGACCCGGGGATGGATGGGGCAGGTTTGTTGCCGGGGGTCTCTGGTGGGTACCGACTGTTTCAGTCTTGTTAATGACTTCATAAAAGTCCCTGCCAAGTGCGGATTAACGGGCAGCCAAGTCATTTCCCTCGTGTGGGAAGCGAGAGCACAGCCCAGTTACAGGGACTGCTCTGGGGTACATCTTCCCAGCACAAGGGCTGCGCACCCCCTTCACCCCCAGAAGCTGCAATGGCCTCCTGGGAGCATGGCCCAGTTGTCCCCCAAGTGCAGAAGGTGCCCGGGCCCTGCTGCAGGCCAGGCCATGGCAGAGCCTCACAGGCAACACCTGCCACAACCATCAGACCTCGAGGAGCAACAGAAAGGGAAGATGGGTGGGCACCAGAACACATGGCATGTCCTACCTGAGGACCCAGGCCACAGCCTCCTCCAGAAGGGTCTGAGCCAAGAGCTGGGGTCCCACCAAGGACAGGGCCTTCCATGGCGGGAGCTGGAAGTCACAGCCCTTGGGGGGTTTCCATGCCCCTGTCCTGCTGGTCCTCAGGGCCATGTGCACAGGGAGGGTCTGCACAGGGCCAGGACAAAGCCTGGATATAGGAGGGCACTAAATGTCAGCAGAGGCTGTCGTGGAGGAGTCGTGGGGCTGGTGGAGTCCCATCACCACCAGCAGATTTGTCACATCCCCCGAGGGTGCTTTGCTGTGACTGGCTGTACCCCAGAGCAGGGATCGAATCCTAATTCCCTTCTGTGAGCACAAGCACCTCCAGGCCAGTCCCGGTACCTGCCTCACCCCACCCCTGACGTCACTCCGGGTGTCCCCACGCCGGGATTCCCGTCCTGGCCGGGGTGCAGCGGGTGTGGGTGCAGGATGAGTGCAGGAGCCACCGTTTGTTGCCCAGAGTCAGCAGAAAGCAGGTGTGAGTCCCAGCCAGCTCCGCCGTGCTCGGCGAGGGGAGAGGAATGAGCAGACAGGGTGTGATTGCATTGCCACACCGAACAATGAGACATGAGAAAATGCAACAGCTGCTGCTTACCTGGAAGACAGACGCTGAAAAAATAACGTGGGAAACTCCAAAGGCTGGAGTTTGCTTTGGAGATAGAGCTCAAGCAGTTCCTGATAACTTGGGAGTTTGGCTCTGCTCAAATAGAAAAACATTCCTCTGTGTAGAGTTAAACAAGCCCTGATCTGTGTCCATCTGTCCTCCCTCTGCCAGTCAGAGTGACTCTGGTCACACCTCTGACAGCAACTCGGTGGATTCACAGGGAGAGAGAGCCTTGGTCCCACACAGAGTCAGAGCAGCTGGTCCCGTGGGCTCTGGACCAGGAAATCCCCAGCTCAGGTCCATGGATCTGCATATTGTCACTGGCCTGAGCCAGGTCTGGCTTCCACGCTCCAGTCTGGAGCTCAGAGGACGGTACAGTCACTCCCCCTGTCCTCCCCTCTGCCCTGCTGCCTCAGTTGCAGTGGATGGAACTGCCTGTGCCTCAGGGTGGGCAGGAGGGGATTGAAGGGAGTGAGCATCACCCCCACCCCACAGCTCAGGCTCTCTGGCTGGTGGGACGAGCCGGGCGCCTGCCCAGAGGGACTTTCCATTGCACACACACCACCTCCTTTCATGGGAACAGATCTGGGAAAACTTTTTTCCAGATAATGTCGGGGGGCTGTCAGGACATGTCCTGGCAGATGACAAAAAATCGATAGAAGCAAAGACATGGTATGTCACTCCACACCTTGATATATTTGTTACCAACTTTGTGTTGTGCAGACTTACAGAGCAAACCCATCAGCTTGGGCCTGCCATTCCTCACACACAGGAGACACTTTCCCAGGGCTGCATCATCCAGGAGTTCCCACTGAGCTGGGGATTGCCGTGGAAGGCGCTGGGGAGAAGCTGGCCCACAGGGGAAAGAATCCCAATGACTCCTAATTACCTCTTATTCATGACACTAAAAGCGCAATTAAGGGCTATTGTTTGAGGCAAACGCAACACACTGACCGTGGCAATTTCACACCACTCTGGGCACCCCAACAGGTAATTTCGCCTCCCCTCCTGTTGGACCCGAGGAGTTCAGCTCTGCCCTGCCCGGGGCAGAGATAGCATCTCCGGCGTGCTTCTTGCAGGAGCAGACTCCGATACCATCTCCCGAGCATTATGATGTGTTCCTTTTTTCTTTTATCTCAAGGGAATTTGTTGTGGGTGAGTGTTTCAGGAGAGCCTGGGAGATTGAATTCTTCTGCTAAGAAGCAATAGCTGAAGCAGTAGCTGCTCCTCTGTATCCCGATGCCAACGCCAGGGAACTCCATTCTGAGGGTTCCTGGGGTCAGAGGGGCTGGTTTGGGTTTGTTGTTTGGGAGCTCAGTCAGGGGCCTGGGCAGCAGCTGACCAGCAAAACTTTGACTGGAAAAGTCCAGAAAATGCTGTTATTGCAAGACAATCTCCACATTTCCCCTTTGGCTCCTCTGCCAGATGTGGTAAAAGAATTGAACCATGGGTTGAGGTTGTGATAATACAGGAAAAGCCCTGAATCCAGGTGTTCCCTTCCTGTGGGGCTGTGGCATGGCTTTGCCTCACATTAGGGCAGTTGTCACCTTCAGGCTGACTTCTTACTTGGCCTAAAATGTGAGGTGACCTGAGTGGGTTCAGACCTCACAGCACAGTTTTTGGCCCACTTGGGAGGCTCAGGGCCAACACATGCATTGCCTGGAGCAGGAGAGTGTTTGCTGGAGTAAACATGAGCAAAGCAGGGGTGGCTGGGGTGGCTCAGCACAGCTCCCACACGATGGCTCTTGGGCAATCCTGTACCCCCCACTGTGGAGGGAAGCAGGCAAGGAACACCCAATCTTTACCCTGCCAGGTTGCCCCAAGATGGTGCTGGAAGCTGAGCACCATCTGCTCGTTCTGCCCTTTGCCAGTGGTAGGCCAGTCTGAGGTCCCTTCCTTCCCCAGCTCTCTGAGGGACAGGGCACGTGTGCATCCAAAATCTCCAGATCTGGCAGCCTGGGGAGTCAGAAATCCAAACCTGAAGCCCATTGGTGTGAGGCAGTGATTCCCAGAGAGCAGAGCCCTCGACTGAGAGATCCAGAGTCTCTCTCTGGTTAAGTTGCTTCCTTGGTGGCCACCCAGAAAATCACCCCACGCTCCTGGAGCTGCTGAAGGGAGCATGACTGCTGGGAAGTCCTGAGATCTAACAGGAGGCAGATAAAAAGCCTTGTTGTTATTGTGTCCTTCAGGGAACAGATGAAAGAGAGGAAACACCATGAATTACCAAGGGTGAGGCTCTGGGAACATCTGAGCACCTCCAAAATCAGTTAAGTGCATTAATGTGAAAACAGCCAGAGGGGCCTGGGAAGAAAGGAGATCACAACAGGAGGGAAAACACAAAAGGGTTCCTAATCCCTCTCACTGCTTTGCTACCTCACAGGCACCTCTGCTAAAAGCAAAAATAACTTCTCTTATTGAGAAAGCCCCGGTGGAGCCAGGCAGGCCGGGCTGGGTGTGCGATTTTCCACTGTGCACAGCAAGAGCTGGCAGCACATCAGTGAGGGGTTTTATTCCCAACAAAGAATAAAACAGTGCAGTGTCTAATTTCCTGCTTCTTTGCTGCTTTTTTCATGCCAATACCTGTCCAGCTGCTTGACTGTAATGGCTCTGTTTTGTCCCTCAGTAGCCTGGGGCAGGTGTGGCTGGTGGTCCCCTGCCCTCTGCCCTGCCCTGGGCAAACCCTCAGGGGTCACAGAGTCCTCACCCCCAGTGCTGGCTCTGGTGGCCTTTGCCCACCAGCACTTGTGATACAGGTGATGCTGGTCCTGCTGAGTTACCATTGGCATTGCTGTCCTCAGCTGCAAATATGTAGGAAAAAACCTATGGTACAGGCACTGATAAGGACTGATCATACTCTTCCCACTGATAAGGATTTATGCTGCTCTTCCCATTGATAAGGATTCATCCTGCTCTTCCCATTGATGAGGACTGATCCTACTCTTCCCTTCAGAAGTTGCAAGTACCATGCCCTGGCCATGAGTGGCTGATGCAGTTTCAGTCCCTGTCCTCTGATTTAGAATGTTTAGGCATTAAAACCTGCCGCAGAGAGGAGAGGAAATTGTGGCACAGAATTTTTTCAGCTTCTACACATTTTTTAGAAGCTACAGGCTGTTTTGTGGAATTTGGGAAAGGTGACGGAGCAAAGCAGGTACCCCTAGTAAACATCAGGCATCTGCCCTTTAAGCTGACTGAAACTCCACTGCTGCAGGGACTTTCCAGTCTCCATCAGGAGATTCAGCCCAGACTGGTACAAAAGCAGAAATTACTGGAGTTTCTTCTCTTTTGAGCTACAAGATTTTTGCCAAATCCTGTATCAGTACACAAATCCTGCCAAGTCTGTGCTTGCCGTGGGACAGAGGTCCTGACAGGAAAGTTTCCATCTGGCTTTGGCTTGGTCCATATAAAGATTATGGACGTGCAGAGCTCTTAAGTCAGAAGCTTTCCTTGGCTTTAAACTCTTTAAGAAAGCAAATAAATAGATTTGTAGATTTTTGTGTTGATATAACCCACTTGTGGACACTTGGCAGATCACAGAGGATTCACTTGTGTTACTTCACGAGGGAGCCGCGGGTGGAGCTGGGCTGGGAATGCTAAAACACAGCCATGAGCAGCGACCTGGACCACGCCAGGTGTGGGAATGAATGCGGAAGGAGAAGATCCCGTGTGTGCTGTGGTGCTGCTGGTGGGATGTGACAAAAGATGTGAAATCAGGGAGAGGAAAATGATGATTCTGGAATTTGGCTCTGGCATCAGGGGTGACGAAAAGCACTGGCAACGCCTCCTGGCCGGGCTATAAAGGGCCCCGAGGCAGGCGAAGGAGCACTCGCTGCTGTGCTGCAGAGCTGCCTCTCTCTCCACCTCCAGCTCCACCATGAGCACCACTGTCAGGCAATACTCCTCCTCCACCTCCCTCAAGGGCTTCGGCAGCCTGGGGGGAGGCTCCAGCAGGCTTTCCTCCGTGCATGTCGGCGGAGGAGGCTACCGGGCCCCCAGCGTGCACGGGGGCTCTGGCACCTACTCCGTGTCTTCCCGTGTTGTCTCGGGGCTCGGCAGTGGTTTCGGGGGCAGCTACTGCAGTGGCGGCGGCTTTGGGGGCAGCTTTGGGGGCAGCTTTGGGGCTGGCTTTGGAGGAGGCTTTGGGGGTGGCGATGGCATCCTGCTGGCGGGGGAGAAGGAGACGATGCAGAACCTCAACGACCGCCTGGCCGCCTACCTGGACAAGGTGCGAGCCCTGGAGGAGGCCAACACCGACCTGGAGGTCAAAATCAGGGAGTGGTACAAGAAGCAGGCGCCTGGTCCTGACCGTGACTACAGCCCCTACTACAGGACCATCGAGGAGCTCAGGAACAAGGTAGGATGCTGGGATTAACACAGTGGGATGTCATGAGTCAGAGAGGAAGCAGAAACACTGACTGTTACCTCTGTAATTAGTCAGTACTAATTATGTTGTAAAAAGTATCCCAGTGGCCCATGCAGAGCACCAGGTTGGAAATGAGAGGTGTCTCAATGTCAGCTTTTGGTTTGGAGCAGCAGCAGCTTCCACTGGCAGAGACAGATGTAACAGGACGTAACACAAAAATGAAGAACACACACAAGTCTGCACTGATCATGTGTGTTCTTGGGAGTTTAAAACCAATGTGCAGGGAAAGTTGTAGCTGTGGGCAAACTGTGAGACACTGATGTCATGTTTGGAAACACTCAGGCAAAGAATTTGCAAACTTTTTTCAGCTCCTCCTATTAAGGAGATTGAGATGATAAAGAGAAAAAGATGGCTCTGACCAACAGGGAGTATTTTAACTCCTTTTGGCAGTGACTACCCCAGGGCCAGGCTTGGTGCAAAGCCCCCAGCCCAGGCATCTTGGGGGATTCCACCCCACCTGATTTGAGTCCCAGCACCCCATTTTGGAGGAAACGCTCCATTTTCCTTCATTCTCTGTTACTTCCCATCTATGAATTGCCCCCAGCAAACACACAGGAAGCCTTGTGAATCCAGAGCTGCAGGAGTGCTGGCAGAGGATGTGGGGAATACATTTTCCTCTCCCCAACACAATTCCCCCAAACTCTGACTTGAGCCTGCTCCCAGGAGGGGTTATTTGCTCTTGCTTTGGTAATATGAAAATCAGAATCTGTAGGCACCTGTTCACTGCCTTTTGCTCTATTTTTGCTGCCAACAAATGAAATCCACCCCAGAACAAGTTGTGCCAAGTGCAGACCCTCTCCTGGTCCTTCTGCCATGGTGCTGCATGTGGGGAGCAGGTGATTCCTCCTTGACCCTTCCATAATCAGCACCTGCCCTGAAGGATGGGGAAAAAAGCCACCATCAGATCTTGCCTTTTGAAACATTTACTGGTGCATTTTTGAAAAGGGAAGTCACAGTTGCATCTCACTTGTCCTGATTCCATGCACATTTCTGCTAAGGAAACCACAAACTTCCTCAAAACTTCTCCTGTCCCAACACTCTCACTCTGCTCCTTCCCTTGATCAGTCAAGAGGACTTCCTGACAATCTTTTTTTTCTCCTCCACCCACAGGTGCTGGCAGCCACAGTGGACAATTCCAACCTCCTGCTGCAGATTGACAATGCCAGGCTGACGGCCGATGACTTCAGGACCAAGTAAGCCACATTTCCTGAAAAAATGGAGCAAAGGCTGCAGGGAAGTTTGATGCAATGAGGAGAAAATCCCATCTGACCCCCAAAAACGCAATGTGGAAACAAAGCCTTCAAAATGAGGGTGTAATTTCCAAAGCACATGGTTATCTCAGTCTTACAGGCACTCAGGGATTGTGTCGCTTCCATCCAAACCCACTTTGTTGTTCCCATTCCTTGCTCATCCGTGGCACAGCCTCTCCTGTGCAGAGACCTTGCCCTGTGCCTTGCTGTGCACTTAAGGTGTGAGTGCAGCTGCACAGAGCCCAGGGACAGTACCAAGGCCTGGTGGCATCAGTAGCAGGGTGATGTTACGGGCTCAGGTGGACACTGTTGTATCATTTTTCCCCACATTCCCCACCAGAAGGTTGTCCATAGGGCCATGCTGCACTGACAGACACAATGCCAACAGCAGCGTGGAGGGAGCAAACAGCAGACCCAGGTGCCCTGTGCCCAGCTGGGTAAGATCTTGTGCAGCTTTGCTGCCTGCTGCTGTGCCCCCAGGTTTGAGTCGGAGCAGGCTCTGCGCCTGAGCGTGGAGGCCGATATCAACGGGCTGCGCCGCGTCCTGGACGAGCTGACCCTGTCCAG
>JAOXXN010000311.1:2141500-2167883 GCA_026770055.1 Myrmophylax atrothorax
CTAGTAGATCACTGCTAAAATCCTTTCGGAAACACATGAGGTAGAAACAGCACCTGAGGCCAAGCTGCCACTCAGGATTAGTGACACAGCTTGGGCAGCAGGTACCAGGTGTGCCTCCTGGAGACTAAGTGAGGGCTGGGTAGGAGAGAAGATTGTTTTAGACCCTCTCTAGCCAGTGGAACCTGGGAGCCCTGTCCAGTCTCAGACCATGGGCTCATGTTCATCCCCCACCTCAAGGATACAGATTTGGGGCTCAGACCAAGGAGGGAACAGTTTGCAGTAAATCAGCTTCCCTTTGGTTATAACAATGCACAAGAGGCTCCTGTGGCTGAGCTCGATCATCCCTCAGGTGGTGAGTGGTGATTCATTGTCCCTCAGCCTGCCCACAGCATTACAGTCCCACTGAGTACTCATCATGCACTCTCTGGCCCCATCAGGTTTGGAAAGAGCTGGTGATGCCACAATAGGCATGACAGGACAGGCAAAGAGAGGAAAGAAGATCGAAGAAGTGGGGTGGGGAACCTGCCAGGTCTTTCCAGAAAAGGGAGTGTGAGATGTTATCATTCTGTATCCTCATTCAGCAATTACAGAAAGGGCAGTAAACGAGCAGAGTGCAGAGTTCATGGACTGTGTTGTGCTTCTCCCTTCCTGGAGCAACAGCTTTTCTCCCTTCCTTGGAGAAACAGGAAGTCTTCCAGGCCAGAACTATCTCAAAAATTAAAACCAGAGCAAGCAAAAATGTAGCTGAGCCTCAAACTGTCTCAGGCTCTGTGGCTGACTGAGACACAGAGAGAAATATATGGGATGTGACTAAGCCAAATGTAATATAAAATAGCAAGAGCACTGACAATAAATAATACTGAAACTCGTATTGTCTTTCCAATCTTTAAAGCCCCTTGTGCTCCTCAGACAGTTGTTGTATAATGCCCTTGAGGAGGAGGATTACTGTTATTATGGTGTCCATTCTCCAAAGCGTGAAATTGAGATTTGGAGGAGCTGAGCAATTTGCCTGGAGTGACTTGCAAAGCCTGGATCAGACTGTGGAGCACCTGGTGTCCTCAGTGAGATGGAGATGCAGACGATGACAGCTGCCAGAAAGTGGCAAAACAGGTACATCACCAGCCAGATAAGCAAATACTTTGTAAATTGTGAACACGAGGGTTTTCCAAGGGTGAAACACAGAAATTCAGTTGACAGTGGGCACAGAGCTGTGGGATAGGCAGTGCCTGGCTCCAGCTCCTCTCCTGGCATTCCCTGTCCCTGGGCACCAGCAGGGACTTGGGGTTTGGTGCCATGTCTGAGAATGAGTCCCCAGGGAAGCTCTCTTGGACATGAGAACACCTGGTGACTCAGGGAGTGTTTGTAATAACATGAAATGCTGGATCTCTTTCTTGGGGGCACATTATACTTCATCTGCATTAGCTTAAGAGACAGTCTCAAACCTTAAAATACCCCGAGACTCCCAAAGGACTTCCCTCCAGGGAAATCTAATCTTCTTCATTTCCATTGCCCTGTTGAATCCGATAATTCTGTGCCATGGAGCTCCCTTGGGAATAATGCCAGCGTGCCCATCCCCTGCCACCACCCCACTCCCTGCCACACAGCCCAGGACACCAATGGCAAGCTGAAGTATAATCCCTTTCTTTCTATTTTTTTACAAAGCTCATTACGTGGGAGCAGCACCTTTGCCTGGGGGAGGCTCTTCTGCTCATTTGTTACTTGAAGTAGTAATTTTTCCTGGTCAGGCCAGTGCTGCTGCTCCTGAAATGCCTGTGGGAGACCCTGGTGGGCTGTTCCTGGCTTCCCTCCTGCCCGGGGCACTGCAGTGCTCCCAAACCAGCTGAGCATCGCCCCTGGCTGGCTCTGGGGCTGGGGCAGCACATTTCCATCTGCAGACTCCAGTCGGGAAGTCAGTAAAAGTTAATTCTGCAAAGAGCCCTCCATTAGGCATGGAGATGTCATCATTAGCTGGTCTCCTCATCACAAAGTGAAAATCTCTTTAATGAAACATGAGACTACTGGCAGGGCCTGAGGTTTGCTCTGGTGTAAAAGCAAGAGTTGGTTTTCATAAAAATTTTGGATTTTGGTAAGGAAAAAAACAGCCATGAAGAACACACAAATCCAGGAAAATCGAGAGTGAAATTACTGTTCTCCTTTACAAAAGCTGAAGAAATTCTCATCACCTTTGGTAAGGTCTGAAGTTCCAAAAGTAAGGAAGAAATATGGATATCTCTGCTTTGTTTCCAGTAATTGAAAAAAAAACCCCAACACCTCTCCACTCCTGTGATTTTTTTCTTCATTTAAAAATCATAAACTCATGTATCACAGGACGGTTTGGGTTGGGAGAGACCTTAAAGCTCATCCAATTCCAGCCCCTGCCATGGACAGGGACACCTTCCACTAGACCAGGTTGCTCCAAGCTCCATCCAAGCTGGCCTTGAAAAATGAAGGACTATATAATTCTTGATTAAATGAAATTAAATGTTTGCTCAGCACTGATTTTATAATTCTTGGATGGAAAAAAGACCAATTGTGGCCAGGCTGCAGCTGGGCTCGACCTTGGCCACCACTGCGGTGTGTCAGGGCACCCTGGCACCAGCTTCGCGTCCTGATGACATCCCTAACAAAGGATGGGCACCCACAGAACCACCCTCGCTTTAGGAGTGCTGCAATTGCAGTGTCAAGATACAATCGAGCCTAATGAACTTCCCCAAATGGCAGAAGCAATATTTGTGAGCCAGGCTGCTCCTGACACATTCCTTATGCCCTGTGTCCAGGTGACCTGGATGCCAAACACAAAGCTGAACCACACGTGGGTGAGAGCCAGCCAATATTAGCATGGCTCTATTAATGTTATTAATACAATGAAAGATTCAGATGACAAAACATTTTAATTATTTCCCTTCTTCCTCAATTCAGAGTTCCAAGACTAAAAACCAGGTTTAATATATACTTTTAAAAGATATTTTCTGTTGTCTTTTCTAAATGTAACACCTGGATTGTATTCGGAGAGTTTTCATGGGGCTGACTGGAACTGGGTCAGACCTCTACAGGGTCAGGCATCTTCTGAAATTCTCCATGTTACTATTCCAGAAATCTTATGAGAAGTCCTGTGTGGTGGCAAATATTCACAGTGTTCAGGAAATACCCTCTTCTCTTGTATTTTGGATAAATATTTCACTGTTTTGTCTACCCTCTACAACAGCAAAACAAACACCCAGGGATCTCCCTCTGCAGGGGCATGTTTTGATGGATGTAGGAGAAAGAGAAGGGAAAAATCATGCCTGGTACGTTCCAGCACAATATTCCTCTGTGTTCTCCAAGAGTATTTTGAGGTCTAATGACCCAGACCAGGGGCTCACTCAACCCAAGGCCACACAGAATGGGACAGACCCTCACTGCATGGTCCAGGGGGTCTCCTGGCCCTGGTCCCAGGGACTGAGGGCAGCTGAGTGAGGGGACACCCTTGCTTCTGGTCACAAAGGGGTCAAACAGGCTCTGTCAGATAGGATGCCTTTCCCACAGCTTTCACTTTCCGGGTAGACTCGCCCACGCCGGCGATGGATAATTGCTGTGGTGTTTCACTCCCCGGGCACTCTCGGGTATTGTCGGGTTTTTGTGTCACTGTTGTTGAGTTGTCATCACAAGTCAGACCTGATGATTCAGGAAGTAACATTTTTGATGTAGTTTTGAAACACGCTTCTGTTAACCAAAGCATCTTTCTGTTGTGGGATTTCTGGAGACAAACGCCTTTGGGGAATTATTTCCGGCTGAAAAAAAACACCTCCTAGCCAGGTCACAAGGAGGAAGAATAAACAATCCTTCTCCAGTAGCAGGATCCACAGGGACTGGTATAAATAGAGGACCAGGGGACAGAGGGATCACAGTTGGATCCTGCAGTGAGCTGAGCACTTGCCTTGGGCTCTGTCGGCTCTGCACCATGAGCTGTGCCGTCAGGCAGGTCGTCACCACCTGTGCCCAGGGCAGGGGCAGCACGGGCAGCAATGCGGCTGGCACAGGAAGGAGGGTCTCCTCTGCCTCCTCAGGGAGACACGCTGCCTACGATTTGGGTGCTGTGGGTGGCAGTTTCTCCGGTGGCAGCCTGAGCGAGGGATTTCTCGGGAAGCAGCTGAGTGCCGGCAGCGCGGCTGGTGGGACCTTCGGAGCCACCCAGAGGGCTTGTTCTGCCCTGGGGTTCAGCAGTGGAGGCATCTGCACTCGAGGTGGTGGTGGCTTCCCCAGGGCTGGTGCTGGCTGTGGGGATGGGATCCTGTTTGCTAACAATGAGAAGGCCACGATGCAGAACCTCAATGACCGCTTGGCCTCGTACCTGGACAAGGTGCGGCTCCTGGAGGGGGACAACGCTGACCTGGAGTGCAAGATCAGGGAGTGGTACGCCAAGGTGGGGCCCAGCTGTGAGCCACGGGACTACAGCTGCTACCACAAGGAAATTGAAGACCTTCAGAACCAGGTAACTCCTCGTCTGACAAGAAAGTCCTAGTATTTCCTTGGGCTTTGCTTTCCCATGCGCATATAGCCCTGTCAAAGGGCAGAGACAATGGCACTGGAGGGGCTGGTGCAGCAATGGTTTATATGAAAAGATGGTGTGAGGGAGGGCGATTATGCATTTACTGAGAACTGATGTTTCAGCACAGCCAGCTCCACCCTGAGGGTTTCCCTGCTGTGATCCCACCTAAGTGATCAATAATCCCAATATATGAAATCATTATAAAATACCCCAGGTTGGTGTTTCCTCCAGGATCTTCTGGAGCCAGAGGAAGATGCAAGCCTGAAACTCTTTGCTGTGTTTGCTTTTCCAGATCCTGTGTGCAGCCATGGAGACTAACAAGATCCTTCTGAACATCGATAACAACAGGATGACTGCAGACGACTTCAGAGTGAAGTGAGTACAGACCCGTGCTGGTCTAGGGAAGGGCAGGTGTGGGGTGGGGATGGGGAAATCCCAACCCTCTGCCTGCCTCACTGCATAGTAAACTGCAGATTTCCCCCCCAAACTCAGCTGGAGGGCTTGCCCTGCTGACCTGTCTTTGCTGCCTGTGCTTTAAGGTACGAGACCGAGTGTGGGCTCCGGCAGAACGTGGACGCCGACATTTGCAACCTCCGGCCCGTCCTGGACCAGCTGGCCAGCTGCAAGACCGACCTGCAGCTGCAGTGTGAGGCTCTCACCGAGGAGATGTGCTGCCTCAAGACCAACCACGAGGAGGTCAGACCACCCCTCACTCTTAGGGAATACAGAGGAAGGAAAGCCCCCACCAAGGGTTGATATTACTGATATGGTGCACACATTCCCTGCAGGAAATGAGCTGTCTGAGGAAACAGGCGACCGGGGATGTGAGTGTGGAGGTCAATGCCTGCCCTGGCCCAGACCTGAGGAAAATCCTGGAGGATCTGCGGTGCCAGTATGAGACGCTGATGGAGCGCAACCGCAAGGAGACGGAGCAGTGGTATGCCTGCAAGGTACCACATCCCTGCACAGCTTGACCCAGCCCTGCCCCGTGGGAAAGGGAAAAGCCAGGGATTAGATGTCCCAATATCAGCAATTGTGTCACAAGTGTGTTCAGGTCTAACTGTACTGCCTGATTTCTGTGCTGTGTCCTCAGCACAGGAGCCACCACATGGTGTCACAGGGTCACAACAGATGAATGGGGGATGTCAGCCTTGGCCACACTCAGGGCACTGCGGCGTGGGGAAGCCCCTCCACAGGGAGGTGATGTGGGGAGGTGAGGAACAGGCAGCTCTTTTTTGATCTTGCAGATGGAGGAGGTGAATCTGGAAGTCATCACAAGCAGTCAGGAGATCGAATCGAGCAACAAGCAGGTCACTGAGCTGAGACGGCAGCTGCAGGCCCTGGAAATCAACGTGCAAGCCCAGCTCACCATGGTAGGTGATGCCATGACAACTCACAGCTCCAGCTCTCGTGAGCAGGGTCGTACCTGCAGCAAACCCAGGTACCTGTGTGTTTGTTCCATTCTCAGAAAGAAAACCTGGAGTCCTCTTTGACGGAGACCGAATGTCGCTACAACAAGTACCTGGCTGAGCTGCAGAACCAGATCTCCTGCGTGGAGCAGCGGCTGGCTGAGATCCGAGCGGAAATGGAGTGCCAGAACCAGGAATACAAGACCCTCCTGGATGTCAAGTGTCGCCTGGAGCAGGAGATCCAGACCTACCACTGCCTGCTGGAGGGCGGCCAGCACGACATCATGTACGCAGGCAGAGCCAGGCAGCCCAAAACCTCTGTGCTTTGCCCCACAGGGATATGAAAATCCCTGATACCAGTGGTAAAAGCAACACTGTGGTGAGGAACCAGTGCTGACCTGCTACCAGACAGGGCCTATTAGAAAACCATGAGGCATCTGAGGATTTGGCTCTGATAAATGTCCAGGGTGCATGTCAGAGACCATTTTTGGGCCAGGGAGGGAGGCTGGGGCTGGGAGAAGCTCCAGAGCTGCCCCAGCCCCTGGCACGGTGCAGCAGCTCTTTAAGGGCAGCTTTGCCGGCAGCAGGGCAAGGTCTCTGACAAACACTGTCACTCTAACTGAGGTTTATTGGCTTTGCCAGAAGGAGACAGGAGTAGGGATTGGCAGCTAAATTAGCAATAAATTATCTAAACATTTTCAGTTTCACACAAGACTTTTAATTAAAGTTTGGGAAATTTAATTTGTATGCAAAGCAGCTGTCTCTGCCCTGCCTCTCACTTACTGAGGTTTTGAAACAGCCAGGCTGTTAATCCCAGACATGGCTGCACACGCACCCACCCGCTCGATTCATTTGGAAAAGGAGTCACAGGAATGGTGGTGCCCTGAGGTGGGCTCCCCTGGACTCTCAGTCCTAAATTAGTTACATGAAAATCAGGTTTTGTCCCAAAACACCAGTTGCAATGGGTGAAGTGACACTGTCAGTGTTTGTCTGGGAGCCTGGGATGGAAAAGCAACAGCAGCCAACAGGCAGGTGGGAGGGAGGGGGAGAAGGGTGGCTGGAGACCCTCGATGTTCGGAGGGGACACAGTAGCAGTGACTGAAGAGACAGAGCTAAAGCCAGTGCACAGGTCAGGGGAGATGTCCTGGGTGGGAATGCTGAGGGCCTTGTCCCCAGAGCTGTCTCTTTTCCACAGAGGGTCAGCAGGAAGAGGAGTCACTGCTACATCAGCCGGGAGAAGCGCGGGGCTGAAAGCCACCCTGTGCCAACCCTGCCTGCCCTGAGCCCGGCATGGGCCAGGCTCTGCCAGGTGAGGGGACCTGCAGGAGCCAGTGAGGGGGACCACGAGCTGCTCCTTCAGTGTGGGGTAGCTGGGGATGAGGAGGATGGGAGGCCCCCAGGCTTTCCTCAGTGATGAAGAGTGGTTAGAGGCAGTGTCTTTATCCCTGGAGGGAGGCTGGGCGGGAGCCAGCCAGGCAGGATTGCAGTTGTGCCTGTTGGTGGTAGAGCACTGGGATTAACTGGGCTATAGTGGGAAGCAATGCCAAGGAATGGTGGGCAGCAGTGGCAAGGGGTGCAGCTATGGGACATTTATAAACCTCTGTGTAGAATGTTTGACACTGGGGAGTGCCCAGCAGTAATGCGTGTTTAAATAAGACTTTCAGCACAACATGGGAATGAGGAACTGGCGGGGGAATCAGTCAGTCACACCTCTTTTAGCAAGTATAAAATGAAGCAAAGGTGGGGAGAAGTGGGAAAAGAAAGGTCAGCACAAGAGCAAGGGGGTGTAAGAGAAAGGCATGGGTGTGCAGAACCCCCTGAAAAAGTGATGCTTCCTGCTCTCCTCCAGGTCACTGCAGACCAGAGAGTCCTGCCAGCCTCACTGCACACACCTGAGGAGCTCTGAAGAACAAGTCCTTTGGAAGAACAAGGCAAGAATAACATGAGCTTTCTCAGTTGTGCTCCAGCAGCAGCCAGAGGGACTCCGTGGGACAGCCCATCCCGGCCACCCCGTGCCACAGCCACTCTGATCCCAGCACTGACCCTCCCTCGGGCTCTCCTGGGCTGTGGTGGTTGTCTGACAGCAACCAAGGCTTGCCTCCAATAAAAGTTTGCTCTTACTGATGCAGCCTTGAACCTGAGTAATAATTTCTGCGAGTAAATTAATATATAAGTATTTAAGAAATGGTTACACAGACAGTGATATTCGTGGTACACCTTTGGTTAAAATCCCACCTTCGCTCTCCACCCACACAGCAATCACTACAGGGAAAAAG
This sequence comes from Myrmophylax atrothorax, assembly GCA_026770055.1. Lineage (NCBI taxonomy): Eukaryota > Metazoa > Chordata > Aves > Passeriformes > Thamnophilidae > Myrmophylax > Myrmophylax atrothorax. The sequence continues at coordinate 2,149,714 of JAOXXN010000311.1, forward strand.
GAAAACAAGCCATGTTCCATCAGTGCTCCTGCTGAACTTAGAGGCTGAGGATGGGGATGGAGGGTGCAGGAGAGGGCCCAGCCGATGCTGTGGGAAGGGATGTTTGCTAACACATGAGGAAAGAAACATCCAGGAAGGCTGTGCATAGTGCATGGAGGGTCTCAGGGCTGTCTGACTGACAGTCTTCTACCAAGAGACCTCTAAAAGAAAAGGGAGTCTTCAGTAAAGCAGGTGTGTGCTAATATACTATAATACAATATAATATAATATCACATAATATAATGCAGTACACAACACCTATGAGTTGTTAGGGATGTGTATGAACAGGATAAAATCAAGAGCAACAAGTTTTCTCAAATAATTGGAGCAAGAATTTTGAAAAGCTGGAATTTTGAAAGCCAGGCTCTGCTGGACTCTCCACACCTTTCTAGTGGAGGCAAACAATTCCCAGAGACAACACTAAATAAAGAACCTCTAAATGGACTTGTAAAAAAGGCAAACAGGAAGAACCAGCTGGCAACATGTGGGAAGATAAAAGGGTGAGACAAATTAATACGTGGGAGAGAATTTTTTTAAAAGTGAGACACAATAAACAGCCAGCAAAAAAAAAGCTGCTGGTGGTTTATTACCCCAGAGAGAGGAATGACAAACACGTCCAGCAACAGGACTGTGTTTTGCTGTGTGTGCAAGCGCAGGCTCAGGATCCAGCCTGTTCCTCCTCACAGCAGCAGCAGCTGAGATGGGGCAGCTGGGCTGGGAGAGCTGTCCCAGCCCTCACCCTCATTGTGCAGCTCTGAAAGCCCTTTTCTCCCAGGAACATTGGATGGGGTTTGATGACTAACCTTAGACAGAGGCCTGACATGAAGACTCCCAACAAGAAGGCTTTGGGGGACACGATGAGTCTGAATTAGTGCCCGTTTCTAAGGAGAGAAGCGGCTCAGAGGGTTCTGGAATGGCCTCTCCCTGAGCTCTGCACAGGACACTCGTTAGCCCTGTGGGGTAATTGCTCTAATAAGCTCCTGGACAAGCTCTGTGCTGCTTTCACTGCTCAGTTCTGCATCCCCATTCCAGCAGCACTAATTAAACTGCACATTTCAGGGTGGTTTAACCCCCTCAGTGCTGACACAGCTCCTCTGAGCTCACCACCCCTGCCTTCCCTGCCCAGGGGTCACCACCTGAACAGCAGTGGGGAATGATGTGGGGACAGCACAGGAGGAGACAGGGCAGGGAGGACACATGACGTGCAGAGGGCACAGTGCATGGGACAACAGGACCAGAGTGATGTGGGACATGGACTCAGGGGCAGTGCAGCTCACAGGAGCTTGTTCTGTCTCTTGTAACACACAAATGGTGTAAAGCAAGAATGAATGAATACCTCAAAGACAGAGAGAGGCTTGGGCTGAAGGTACAGGACTAGGAGAGGAGCACAAGGGTGAAAAGAGCAAGGGTGGGTGCCCAGGGAGAGAAGGGGGTGGTATCAGCACTTGGGCTGCCAAGCAGAAAATTAAATGCACTGTGACAGCTCCGGCAGATGTGTCTGTGTGATACAGAGAGCAGGCACATGGGAATTACACCACCATGAGGAAAAATCCCTGAGGAGTGAACACACCAGAGGTTTAAGGGATCAGTGAAGAAACAGAAAGAAAACAACTTATTTTGAAAATTGCCAATGCTGGAAATCAGCCATAAGTTCTGGACTGCATGGCACAGCCAATTATTCCTGATTACAGGCACGGTGCACTTGGAAAGGCAGGCCATGTTCTGGTGTGATGTATAAGCTGTAATTTCTCTATAAAAGTCTGTTTTATGCAGCATGCAGACAGGTACAGTCTCACTCACACCCACAGTAACTGCTATGGGGTTTAGATTTTCGTTTACTGGCTTGGGTAACATTTGTAAAGAATTACAGAGATGAGCAAACTCCTGCTGTAACCCCACAGGAGATTTCTCAGCTCAGTGCACTGAATAATATAATCTAAACTGCCAGTATGAGCCACAAATTGAAAGTGAATTGAAATTAAGAGATCTTTTAGTACTATATAAAGCTAAAAGAAGACTCTCTGGGGAGGCCTGCCCAGCTCTGTTGCACCCCTGGACAGTGTCTGAGTGCAGGAAGCACCTGAACACAACCCTAACTATTCCCATCTGTCCTGACAAATTCTCCAGGACCCTCCTCTGCTGTGATAACCAGCAGTGCCTCCAGAGATGCACATTCCGGAGGCCTGGCTGCACTCTCAGGCACTGGAAGGAACCAACACCCTTCACAAAGTTGATCAGGAGAGACTGTGAGCTTGGTAGGAAGAAACCCTGTTGTGTCCATGTCCTGCTGAGCTCCTACTTCAGCACTGCAGATGCCCAGAGGCTGCAATCATGAACAGTCAGCAAAAGAAACTGAAGCAGAGCCACCCCCTTGTATTTAAGCCCAGGCTGTTACCAAACCCACTGTAGCAATTATTTCACTTGCCTTACAGGATTTGGCTAAACATGGTGGTACAAACCAATGAGTCACTGGCCAGGAAAAAGTCACGGTCTGAATTTGAAAGATGGGAGCATGAGGCCTGGAGCTGGCTCAGTATCACATCAAAGAAGTGTTTAATAAGTGATGCCTAATGCCCATTATGCAAATTATTAATGGTAATTACAAGTGACAAGATAAAATCATGTTCCAGTGTGGTTGCACAAACATCACTGAGGCAATGCTTATGAAAGCAAAGTTCTGTGGAACCAGACACACCTTTCTTGTAGTTGACACAGGAGAACATCATCATCTTTGATAAGCAAAGCAAGGAGAGCATGTGGAGCTGGGCTGGGCACAGGGACCGCTCAGCTCCCACAGGACCAGCATCCCATAGGAATGTGACATCCTCCTGTCTCCTCTATCCCTGTGCACTGGTATTGACCCTTACCCACACCAGCCCACAGGACTCAGCAGTGTTGGCACAGACATTGTGTGAGACCAGTGCTCATCGTCCTGGCCATTGGCCTGCCGTGGCTTCCTGCACTTGCAGTTATATGAAGACATTTGTTTCCTCCTGTCTTACACTGAGGTTGCAAATTCTTTTGGGACATGTTCATGTCTTAGACTTGCACAGTCCTTTCCCAATGTTCTGCCCCAAGGCTGTGACCCAAGGCTACAGATTTACAAATAATAACAAAAGTGGAGGTAAGGAAATCAGTTTAGTGTGGGGAAAAAGCCAGTACTGAGGGATGTTTTGGAACAAGACAGTGGCTCCCAGATAGAGAAAGCAGAGCCACACAGCCAGTGACCCTGACACAGGCTCTGCCTGACCTTGGTGCTGAGCCTCAAATCCCAACACAGTCATGGGGAGCAGGACAACACCACAGTATCTTTATAATATACAGCCAGGTTAGTCAGGGACTGGCTTCTGGGTGCATTTGCTGTATCAGACACATTCCATATCCCAGTGAAAGTGGCAGGAGCCCAGAAAAGCTCCAAAGAATGCAACTGCATCCCAAATATGAGTACTTTGGCAGAATTGCATGCTTGTGTCTAATCTTCCCTGGTAAACTGAGATTTGGGAGGCTGTGGAGTTTTCACCAGGATGCGAGTAAAAGGTTGTACGATGCTGCCAACCATTTTGTCTTGTGAAGCAAGGCCTGTTCCTTCTTCCTGCAGAGGAATGCCCCCCATCCTCCCAAACCCAAGGCTCTGCAAGGGAAAGAAAGGCACCCCCAGCCCCACGTCTGCAGGTCGCTCTTGGGTAACTCCTGAAAAACTCCCCAGCAGAAGCGAAGCTCCAAGCAAGCATTATATTAATTTCTGTTGGCTCCACCAGCCACACCCTGCCTTCAATTATATTCCTCAAAATGACGGATGAAAGCCAGATTTGCTCCCTCTCCTCCCTTTTGCTCTTGATTTTCCCGACTGCGAGTCTGGGCTGTGTGGGGAGCACACGGGCTGTGTCTAGGGGGAGGATGGACTTGTATTTCAGGCACTGCAGTCTCAGCGAGCAACCCGAGCTCCAACAGACTCCAGCTCTGAGCAAGTTATTTTCCTATACCATATGAATAATGAATATTCCTGGATGCTGCCAGCCTTGGGTAGGCGGCTTTTTATAATTTCTGATCTAAGTAAAGAAATAAATTATTCCCCTGTAGAGTGGAGAGCCCTAACTCATGCTGAGGTGAAGACGATCACATCTAAACATGCTTGGGGACACTCTCCTACCACAGTGGCAGAAGCCACCAACTTCCCACCAGTCAGTGAAGTGGCTGAGGGTACGACCATAGGTTTTCTCTGCCCTTCCTCCCATAGGTGACGCTGCTCCCAGGGCTCCCAGAGTGTCACACTCACCGCCAACGAGGATCTATCACAACTGCTCTTGTAAATACCTAAACATCCTTGAGTCAAAGGTGGCTTGTGAGTAAGAGTGGCGTGGAAATTCCACCCTGTAGGGAACAGAAGCTGCCATCCCCCGGAGAGCAGAATATCCTCTCATTACAGAGTCTGCTGGAGAAGGACACTGGCACCGGTGGAGCCAGTTCTCTGAAGGCTCTCCTGCTTGGGAGATGGTGCTCCCCTGACTGGCTGGGCTGTGGTCACTCTTGCCACTGCTCCAACAAACTCTATAAGGAAAGTAGGAAGTTTTTCTCCTCCTTACTCTGCACTCAATACAGTCTCAGTAATGGCAGAGACCCACGGGGTCCAAGTCCACCCAGGGAAGGGGATACATCGCCCATGGATACTCCCTTTCTTCACTTGTGTTTGCATGACCAGAGAAGTTTAAGCCCTAAACAGGGAACTAAACCCATGTGGAATGGCTTCAGTGATTCAGGAAACCTCACTGTACAGCAGGAATTAGAGCTGTGCCAGGTGACCAACACCACAGTGTCCCTGGTCTGTCCCCTACTGTGCTCACAACTGTTCACACTTTTTGAAAGGGAGAAATTCAATTAGTTTCCCATTTCTGTTTCATGAACTCTACTGTAGCATGTGATATAAAAATGGTTATTGGACTAAGAATAAAATAAATACAAATTAATAAAAGATAAAAGGCACTTTGATGTTATAAATACCAATGTTTCTTCTTTGTACATAATCTAGGGCAACTTTTTTTCTTGACTTGTTGCAAAGTTTGCATCATACAAAAAGCTGATGACTCACAAAACACTATTTTACTTTTTGGAATAAGCTGCTGACATGTAAAGTATCTTCCCTGTGAACTGGGATTTCTAGAGGGAAACTGCCTATGGGCTGTTTATTCTTGGCATAAACAGCCAGACTAGCCAGCCCCGTGGGAAGAAGAAACACCCGAGAGGTGACACCCCCTTTGGAAGGTATAAATGGGGAGCTGCGGCGGCAGCAGCCTGCAGTCGGACTCAGTATCACGCTCTGCATCTCGCTTTGGGCTGTGGGTTGGCGCTGCAGCTGGGCCTCGCCATGAGCTGTAGTATTAAGCAGACAACTGGCTCTCTCAGGGGCAGGACCAGCGGTGGCAGCTGCGTGGTTGGTGGCGGTGGTGGTGGTGGCGGAGCGCGCATCTCCTCGGTCTCTTCCGGAAGATACACGACCTGTGGCATAGGCGGCAGCCGAGGCTTCTCCGGGAGAAGCTACTGCGGAGCTGTGAACTACGGAGCAGGGCTGAGCACCGGCAGCCTGGTCGGGGGAAACTACGGAGGTGGCTTAGGAGCCGCCGTCCTTGGAGGATGTCCAGCCATGGGATTCAGCGGTGGCAGCGCTCGCTTTGGCGGTGGCATGGGAGGGGGCATGGGAATGGGTCTTGGTGGAGGTGGTTTTGCTGGTGATGGCATACTTCTTTCTGGTGACGAGAAGGTCACCATGCAGAACCTTAATGACCGCCTGGCTTCTTACCTGGACAAGGTGAGGTGCCTAGAACAAGAGAATGCTGACCTGGAGTGCAGGATCAGGGAGTGGTATGCCAAGCAGGGCCCTTTTTGTGAGCCACGGGACTACAGCTGCTACTACAAAGAAATAGAAGATCTTCAGAACCAGGTAACATCCCTTCTCAGCTGCTTTCCCTCTTGCAAGCCTCTCCTCTGGTGCTGTCCACAACTCAATGCATTATCAGGAGTAAAAATCAATGTTGTAAAATGCTCTTTGCAAACAGCCCTTACAACATCTGACTGTGGAAAGCCCCAGAGCTCAGAGGTGAAACCTGGAGGGTCTGGGCTGTTTCTGCTGCTTTGATTCATCAGATATATCGAAGGGGGAAATGTTACTTCATGGAGTGCATCTGAATGGGCTCAGTAATCCTTCTGAATTTGGTTTGTGCCAAGGTGTTTAAATAGACATATGGCAAGAAAAGAACTAAAATATAAATAAGTAATGGATTGCAATAATTTGCCTGAATTTCTATTATTGCCATCAGTCTTGCAGAATTTCAGTGAAACTTTATTTCCTCTTTTTTATAAGTTTACTCTCATAGGGAATTGGGGAATAGTGGATGTCTAATTACAACTAAGAACAAAGAGACCATTGCCATAACACATTTGGAATTGGCAGTTTAAAATTCAGAATGTTTGCAAAGTGCATTTGGCAAAAACTTTGGATGTCAACGCAAAAAGAAGACTAAGCAAAAAGAATCCAGGAAAAGGACAGAATGAGACAGGGTTGTCATTAAGTCTTCAAATAAAACTTTAAATCTCTTATCTAAGAAAATAAGATTTAGATTTAAAAGGTTGAGGTGGATTGTGGCAGGTGCTGGACAGTAATTACACCTCCCAGACTGTACCTGAAAAATGAGTTTATTATTTTAATGCCTTCACTGCACTTCAATGCACTTCACTGAACACCCCTGTGAATGCTGCACCCTCAGCTCCCCATCCCTGCTGCCCAGGACTTCAAAAAAAGAGAGAGAGAAAGAGGTGGCACCAGGCAATGGGTGCCTGAGGACATGGAGCAGAGACCACAGGAGTGAATGTTCTTTTTTCAGATTGTCTGTGCAACCATAGACAACAACAAGATCATTCTGAACATCGATAACAGCAGGATGACAGCTGATGACTTCCGAGTGAAGTGAGTGCCCTGGGCTGTCCCCTCCTCTGTCACTGCTCTCCTGTGACCCAGGACAGGCTGGAGGCCATGCAGAAAAGCTCCCTCATCCATGGCCTCCAGAACTTCCCTAATCAGGGGCAGTTCCAGGAGGGAAAGGTTGGGATGCCAAGATGGGTTTGAGATTAGAGTTCTTCAGGAAGCAGAAAGGATCTGCAGATGGGGAGCAGTGAGAGTTCAGCTGAGCTGCTCTTCCAGCTCGTGGTGTCTGAGACTGACTGTTCTTTGTTCCTGGCTCCCTCCCTGCAGGTACGAGACGGAGCTGGCGCTGCGCCAGAGCGTGGAGGCCGATATCAACGGGCTGCGCCAGGTGCTGGACCAGCTGACGCTGTGCAGGTCCGACCTGGAGGCACAGCTGGAGTCGCTGCGGGAGGAGCTCTGCTGCCTCAAGAAGAACCATGAGGAGGTAGGTCCTGCCCCTCTCTGGAAAAACTCTTCAGTCCTTCAGGATTCATCATCTCCCTTGCCGTGGTCCCCACCCTGGGGTGCTGCTCTGGAGGGCAAGGGGTTGATGGAGGCCATCATGTGACCCGGGAGCTGTGACAGTCCAGCAGAGAGGGGCTTTGCCAGGGCTCTGCTCCTCCCTGCAGGGGAACTTGGCTTCCTCAGTTCTTTCCTTCTTTTTAAAAACTAACCTGGTCTGGGTGTTATGTCCAGGAAATGTGCTGTCTGAGGAAGCAATCGACTGGAGATGTGAGCGTGGAGGTCAATGCCTGCCCTGGCCCAGACCTCAGGAAGATCCTGGAGGAGATGAGGTGCCAGTATGAAACACTGATTGAACGCAACCGCAAAGAAGTTGAGGATTGGTATGAGTGCAAGGTGAGTAAATCTCCACAGCTCTGACTTTCCCCAGCTAACACTCAGGCAATGGCCCCACAGGGATTTAAATCTTTGTACAATTAAAATCACACAACAGACTGTAATAGCATTTAGAATTGGTTCAAAGTGACCAAGTGACACAGGGGAGGGACACTGCTGCCCTGTGCCCTTGTCATGGGGTGAGGGAAGCCCTCCACGTTGGTGAGACTTGAGGCAGGAATTCTCTACAAGGCAGTAAGTGGTGAGAAGAACTGGAAGCATCTCTGTTAGAAGAACAAGAGGAATGACCAGCAGGGTTTACACTCCATTAGGATGAGAATTTTCACCCAAACCTTTCTCATTTCATGTTTTTGACAACTTCTCTGCTCTTTCCCTAATACTTAATCTGATTTACAATGCACATTCCCTGAAACTCTTTCTCCTGGATTGATTTCAGATTGAGGAGGTGAATCGGGAGGTTATTACAAGTGGTCAGGAGGTGGAGACGTGCAACAACCAGGTGACTGAGCTGAGACGCCAATTGCAAGCCCTGGAAATCGATCTGCAAGCTCAGCTCAGCCAGGTGGGTGATGAGCTGGTACAAACCTCAGCCATCTCACACCCTTCATAGCTAAATGTGGTGTTTCTCCTGCCTGTATTTGCATTGTGCCCCCGTCACTTCTCAGAGGGACAACCTGGAGTCCTCGCTGGCAGAGACGGAGTGTCGCTACAACAACCACCTTGGTGAGCTGCAGAGCCAGATCACCTGTGTGGAGCAGCAGCTGGCTGACCTGCGGGCAGAGATGGAGTGCCAGAACCAGGAGTACAAGATCCTGCTGGATGTCAAGTGCCGCCTGGAGCAGGAGATCCACACATACCGCTGCCTGCTGGAGGGTGGCCAGCAGGACCTAATGTAAGTGGGCTTGAGACACACCACAAAAGCTACAATGAAGTACCTGTGTACTGGTTATTTCAATGTAAGAGCAATGGGACGGGACAGTCCTTCTCCCTTACTGACCTATTTGGGCTGCCTGGTGCCAATGGGGAGGACCTGCTGCCCTCCCCTGTGCCAATGGGGAGGACCTGTTTCCTCCCCTGTGCCAGGCACTGCCACAAGGAGAACAGTCACTGCAAAGTTCTGCCAATTTTCTGCCAGAAAGGGAAACAGACTGAGAGCAGCCAGAACACCAAAAATCTGTAGCTCTAGTTTATCTGTCCTTTCCCTCACTAAAATGTTATTTTCCTGTCCCCTCAGTCAGCAAGGAGGAATTGGTCAGTCTTCGGGTCTAGGAGGAGGAGTTGCAAGAAGCAGTGGGATAGGAGGAGGAGGCATCATTAGGACAAGCCACACTTACACTTCGTCTGCCCAGATCCCGTCCTGTGCAGCTGCGGAGATCCAAGGTAAGAACTGCCCTCTCTAAGGACTTCCACAGTTTGCTCTGCTCTCGTGCAACGCAGATGGGCAGGAGGAAAGATCTCTCCCACACAGCTTACAGGTGCTACTTGAAAGTTTTATTGTGGGCCCCCCCTGGGAAATACAGGATGGGACCCACAGAGGAGTGACTGAGAGGAGAGCTTTTGGGAGCTGGGACTTTGCTGGGACACATGAGAACTGCCAAAGGGAGGAGGGGAAGAGGGATAAAAGGGAGAGAGACAGAGCCAGCAGGCAGGCAAGCCATGGACAACATGGAGAAAGGACTGATGTGAAATGTGGGACAAAGGAAAGAGCAGGAGGAAGCAGAATGCCCAGAGATCAAGGTGGGGGAAGAAAAAGCAGGAATCATGGGAATACTGGCAGATAACTGCTAATCCTAGTTCAAGAGGAAACTTCCAGCCCAACTGAAAATGAAAGAATGAAATATGGTGACAGCTGGTCCAGGAGAATGAGTGTGAGCAGGGGCATTGCTCCAGCATGGACCCTGATGCCATTCTCTCATCTGTGTTGCTGCTGCAGCAGCATCTGCAGCTTCCACTGTTTGGCATTTTTATGGAGAAGGGCAGTTCGTGCTGCAGCCAGTGATAGATCCATCTGCCTGTCTGGCAGGAGCCATCAGACCTTCCCAGGAAGGGGCAGTATTTATGTGAATTTCTAATTGAATTCTCTTGTGAAATGATCATGTGTGGGGAATGACAGTGTGGGAAAGAATCTATTTTTGCTATAAACACAGTAATGTTTCCTTTGATCTCTCCAGTGCCTTGCCGAAGGATTTGTGATTAAGCAGAGAAACAAGAATATCCAACAAGAGAAGCCTGAAGCAGAGCTAGGGATGAAGAGAGGGAATATTTACTGCATGTGTCTGCAGAGAGCACGGGGCGTGCTCGTCTGTGTCGCTCAGCCGTGCTAAGCAATGTGCCAGAGGGATGAGCAGAGAGTTGGGCCACATTCTGCTTTGTCTTGCTATTTGCTTTCCCAGCCTGTATTGCTGTGTGTGGCCCAGCACCACGACTTTGCTGGAGTCAGCCAGGCCTATTATCACTAATGTACCTGCTGCTGAAAAATGTCTCTAATAAAACTTTGCTTCTGCCTGATGCAATCAAGAATCTGTGTGTGAAACTGAGTTCCTTTAGAACACCACGTGCTGAGCCATGGGCTCAAGGGGCACCTAAACTGGTTGGGATCATCCTGCACTGGGAACAAAGCTGCTTTGCCAGTGGGAGCCAGAGAACAGCTCTGACCTGGCAGATCTTGTCCAGCTTCTCCCTGTCACAGCCTGAGGTAGATGTTGCATGTTCCTGCAGGACACACATGGACAGGCAGGTCAGGAAAGACACCTGTGTCCTTCTCACACAGCACTGGGCTAAAATACTGTCCTAGAAAAATTCTGAGAGTCAGTGGTAGAACATCTGGAGACAGTTTGCCTCAGTGCTAGTCTAGTGTTGACACATCACCCAGCCTCGAGATTGTGATTAGGGTGAAGAGGAAATCTTGGTCTCCACAACTGATTCAATTTCTCCTGACATGGCTTACATTCAGACCTTTAATTCTACAGGAATCTTTCCAGTGGGAAAAGAACTTGAGGCAAAAGGTTTATCTCCTCTATTTTCCCAAGTGACTGAGTCATTTAATGGTCATCCTTCTTTTGCAAAGAGTTTCAACCTGAACATCAGGAATAGTTGGAAGATCATCTTGACATCAAACACACCTTGTCTGGGGAGCTGGGGAGGGCAGTGTGGGAGCTGAAAATGTGCAGCTCAGTAGAGAATAGAATGGAGAACAAAGCAAGGAAAGGCCTTTGGAATCACAGGGCCACTCAAACCTCACAAGTAAGACAAGGATCACTCCTTTCTTTGCTTTGAGCAGCAGCTGATGCTGAGCTGGTGCATCCTGGCACTGCCCTACCCTGAGAAGCCAGGGCAGCAATGAGGTTATCCGGGCCCTGGTGCTCTCCTGTGGGTGCAGCCGTGGGCACTGACCACGGTGAGCTGGCAGAGGCATGCTGGGTTTGCAAAATTTGCAGTTAAGAGCATTATAAGGGTGCTTTGAGGATTAAGCTGTTGGTCCAGAAAGCCAAGCAGAGATGGGTTTGACTGCGATGTGGCTGTTACAGACTCACATTCACCTGTAAGATGACCTGGCAAAGCTAAACTCCTGGTTACGCCTTTTCTGTCAAAGGTTGGGTGTTATGGAGCACCCGACTCAGGGCAGTAGGAGAACAGGTGCAAAGACAAAACCACTTCAGGCCTGTACATACCACACAGTGTAGCACACTTCTCTATTGCCCATTCTTTTATACTCTCTTGATGCAAAATAGAATTAACATGGTAGCAAGTGCCTGGAGAAGTTTAACCACTGAAGTCTCAGGCAGCAGGTGAAAGGTGCCCTTCTCCTGTTGTAAGAGGTCATGGAGAGAAGATGTCTCAGTAGTATTTCTTTTGTTTCGTCTACCAGACACTAAGTTCAACAGTATCCATGGGCAAGACAAGAAAATGCAGCCCTGGAACACCTGCAATGACCAAAGTGGCCAAAGGTAGAAGTTATTAAGCCAAGACTCTAAATCAAGCCTTCTTTAAAGTTCAGTTCCAGCCCTACAGAAAGCCTCAGACTTGATGCAGAAGTCTCTCAGTAGATTTGTATGGCTAGTGCTTCACAAGAGATCAAAAGAGATACATATTTTGCCTATAATGGCAAATTTCCATTGGACTCCTCTGGATGTCCCAGTTGTTGCGAGCTCTGACTGAGAAACTGGAAAGCAAAGCTTTCCCTTTTCCATTCTCATTGCTTTTTCCTGCCTTGTTCAGTGCAAAGACTGACAGTGAGATCATCCACTGCTGCCCTTTCCAGCCTCAGTCCTTCCCAATCTCTGAGTCTTCATACCCTCGTTTCTAAAAATATAAAGACATTGCACTGAGGCCTCTCCATTTTTTGTTCTTCTGGAAACTCTCAGCTACGTACGATGTATAAAAACTTGCCACTCTCTCCTGGCAGCCTTGTGTGATTCCCACCAGCTCTGGGTGGTTCCTCCTCTTGCGAACTGCTGCTGACATCTAGCTGCTCCTCTGGGTTTCCTGGGCTCCTTCCACAGACCTTCCCATCAGTCCGGCAGGTCCAGAGCGTGCACTAAGGAGCTGTCCCAAATTCCTGAGAGGTGAAAGGGACCTAATGACACAGCCAGAAGGACTCTAAGGATCCAGACATTATGGATTTGCCTCTGGAAAGCCCCCAGGGGGCACAGCCTCAGCTCCTGGGATGCTGTGATGTTGTTTGTGGACCTATGAGTTGGGATGAGTCTGGAAGGCAGCTCAGGAGAGGCAGCTTGTGATTAACAGTCCCCCAGCAGAAAACACCCTGGAAACACCCCACTTATTAAAGAGCTGCAAATTATGGAGCTGCACACCTTGGAAACCACATTTCCATAAGATTTCTGTATGTCTTTGTGCTAATGAGACAGACCCAGGAAACTTATGAGTTCAAGTAACTGAATGAAAACAGGAGGAAAACCTTAATTTAATTTATAAGGTTTCCGAACAACTACTTAATTTTATCTTAGTTTAACCAGTGCCCTCATTTCCTGAAGACCAACAGGAAAAATGGCAAGGCAGAGGGAAGTGTGTGTGGTTGAGGCTCCTGGGCACAGGTGGCTGCAGCCCCACAGAGGTGGGTCTCAGGGTTCCGTTCTGCTGCTCTGGGTGTGCAGACACCCTGAGCTCTCACGGGGCAGTGTCCCCCCCTGTTTCTGCCTGAGCCCTCTGATGTGCTCCAGTGATAAGCTCGGGCCAGGGAAGGAATGTGTGCTCGCTCAGGAGATGCTGCCGACAGCTGTTGGGAAACTCCCGAGGAATCATCCGCAGCTCCAGCGACGCAGCTCTCGGCAGTTTCGGTTCATTCCCGCTGCCACACCCTGACTCCCAATTATGTTCTCTGGTCCTAGGAATGAAATCCAGCTATTTCTTCCTATACACAGGAACTTTATTGGAGCTTTTACCTATTCTGAGCTTTGTTTCTGTGTGGTTTGGGCTGGAGGGAGGCCCAGCATGGCAGGCAGGGCAGGCACCATGGCTGGGCACAGACATGGCTCTGCCAGCGCCCAGTGCTTTGTCTTAGACTAAAATCACTCTGGGAAGTCTCTCCACACCTGTCTCCAGCTTGCTGGAGATATCACCGTAATGCTGCTGGCTTTCCTGATGCTGAGTAAGGAATATCCAAGGAGGCAGAGATAAGGAGAGGCATCTTTTCAACAGAAATAAGAATAAGAGCAAGAAAGTGATGGGTAAATCCACAAATACTTGGACAATTCAGTCCTTTGGTGAATGGGATCATTTACCTGCCATACCAAAATTGACATTCTATTTCAATTGACACTCTATTCAATTGACATTCTATTTCAGCAAGAGTTTGAAGTCACTTTTCCCTGATGAAGTAGGCTTGGAGAATTTCTTTACAGGGAATGGTTGGTTTCAGAAAGCTGAGGAATGCCTGTCCCTTGCTCCACAGCCACTGGAAAGGGGCTCTCAGGGAGAGGGCCAATGGTCCAGAGTCTCCTCAAAACGTCTCATGAAAATCAGCTCAGCCTTACTTTTGATGTCAGAATTGTGAAAAGATTCCCAGTTTTCACTTTCCCTGCCTAGTTAAGATTTGGAAATTTTACTGACAGAGAAACTCTAGTTTGTACCAAATCCACCTTCTCCAAACCCAGGCACTGGGCAGGACTGCTCTGCAGCTCTATCAGCAACTCTGTCTTTATATGTGCCAGCACAGCAGTCCCAAAGCTCTGATTAGACCACAGCACATATTGACAGAGAAATTGGCCATAGGATGTTTCCACTCCCATCCATGGTGTCAAAACCACCCTTTCCCAGTAACAATTACAATCCATAATGAGGAAAAGTGCAGAAATTATCTTTCACTGAACAACAGGAAATATTTAAAGCACTTTTACCTTCCTTTGCACTCACCACATAATGAAACAAATCCTTTGTGAATTACTGGAGAGCCACAATCATATATGAAGAACCTTTCATCCATGTCCATTAAAAGATCCCTTCTTGGTCTCTCTTGTCTCAAAGCAGAGTGTTCCTGATTTGTCATTTCACCAATGGAGAGATTTAGAGGTTAATCTCTGTGTCTCTGATCTTTCCACAGAGATCTTACATCATTCCTCATACATCATACGAGAAGCAAACTTAGTATTTCTTCTTTCTTTGTCATCTTACATATTCCAACCTCAGCACCTTGCATGAAAACTGCTTATTCAACTCAAAATAAAATGAAAATAAATTAATGAGAGATAAAGAGCTCTTTGATGCAATAACCTTTAATGATTTCTTCCTGGTATGTAATTTAGGACAGTGTTTTTCCTGGCTTAATGCTGTAAGTTTGCATCATAAACAAAAAGCTGATGATTCATAAAACATTATTGCTAATGTATTTTTGAAATTAGCAAGAGACATGTAAAGCATCTTCCTTGTCTACCAGGCTTCTTGAAAGGAAACTTCCCTTTGAGAAATTATTCTTGGCACCAATGGCTGGAGTAGCCAGCCTTATGGGAAGAAGGAGCAGTGGTGACACCCACTGTGGAAGGTATAAATAGGGATCGGCGGCCACGGACAGCTCGCAGTCTGATTCCATATCACGCTGTGCATCTTGCTTTGGGCTTCTGCTTGCCTTTCCAACCGCTGTCGCCATGAGTTGCAACATTAAGGAGACTATTACTGTGTCTAGCAAAGGCAGGAGCAGTGGTGGCAGCTGCATCATTGGTGGTGGTGGTGGAGCACGGATTTCTTCCTATGGGATAGGCAGTGGCAGAGGTTTTTCTGGAAGGAGCTACTGCGGTGGAGTGAATTATGGAGGGGGACTGAGTGTTGGTAGCTTGGCTGGTGGGAGCTATGGAGGTGGCAACTGCTATGGCAATGGCCTGGGGTTTGGCCTCGGAGGAGGGGTGGTTGTTGGGGGTCTCGGTGGCGACTGCTTGCTGTCATCCTGTGATGAGAAAGTCACCATGCAAAACCTCAATGACCGCCTGGCCTCCTACCTGGACAAGGTGAAGTGCCTGGAGAAGGAGAACGCTGAGCTGGAGTGCAGGATCAGGGAGTGGTACGCGACTCAGGGCCTCTGCTGCGAGCCCCGCGACTACAGCTGCTACTACAAAGAGATCGAGGATCTTCAAAACCAGGTAATACCCTTTGGGTTGTTCCTCCCATTGAAAGCCTCTTGCTGGATTTGTGTTTAGAACCTGCTGCAGTTGTTGGGGGGAAGTTTGGTGCTGCTGAGTGCCTTTGTAAACAGAAATTTTGGCAAGGTCCCCTATGACATTGCTGAGTGTGGGGGCACATCAAGGATGGGTGCTGCAAGGGGATACAGGTGGGACAATGCTCTGGACAAGGGAAAGAATGCTTTGGCACATCTTGTTTGGGCTATACAACTGTAAGTAGGATATTACCAGTGTGTTCTGAGGGAATGTAGTGGTGTCAGACACATAGGAAAAGCAAAGCAAAGAGAGCTATGGAACAAGGGCAAAACATACACATTAAATACTTTATCAAATGAAACACAAATTCTAGGTGGAAAAGCTGAGTATTGCAACTAATTGTCGCAGCAGCACTAATAAATCCACAATAAAAGCTGATCCTAAGGCTTAAAGACACCTTCCAAACATCTTCCCTAAAGTTCCTTAAGTCTGAAGCCCAAACACTCTGGCTCAAGTATCAGTTGGAATTTAGTCATGTAAGAAACATTCTTTAGGTTCACTTTGTACAGCATCTTTGGAACTTGGCTTCAGATCTTGAAACTGGGATGTCCCACCTCAGAACTCTTTAATTCCCAGCCTCTACAAGGTTGATCTCTTTTCTTTACTGACTGTGAGAAGAGGAGGCAAATACCCCTCCTTCAACTTCTCTGCTCAAGGGACAAGGTTACTTAAGTAAGAAGGTAACAGAAGAAGAGAACTGTGAAGAGCTACTGCCTAATTGCAATGCAGAAAGACCTATAGAGTAGAACAGGAGAGAAGGATCTCTCACGGTCTGCTCTTTTCCAGATTGTCTGCGCAACCATTGATAACAACAAGATCATCCTGGACATCGACAACAGCAGGATGGCTGCTGACGACTTCCGAGTGAAGTGAGTGCCCCTGTCTGAACCCACTGCCTCCCCCTGCTCCTTCCCACTAATTACAGAGGCTCCAGACACGTCTCCCCACACCACCGTGGTAGGGCAGGATGATGAAAGACATTTTGCTCCTGGTCACCAGCCCTCCCTTAATTAGTGTTGTTGGGTAAAACATTTAGCAACAGCATTTGTGGTGAGGCTGGGGATGGGCAGCACAGGGAGTGGTCCATTTCCACCCCAGACCAGAATAGATGGGATCAGCAAAGCAGAAATGCAGCTGAGTAAGTGATACCAAATACATAGGGAGCAGAAGCAGGGAAAAAACAGCTGAAGAAGAAAAGCTTCCACATAACAGCCACGAAGTGGGGCAGAAATCCAAGGCACAGTGCATTTAGCACGGACAGCAAAATGCAGGTCAGAGCAGGGAGCTGGGAAAGGAGATCTGGGCACAAACAGAGCCATGTGGGACGTTCCCATCCTGAACCTGTGCTTTCCCTCCCTGCAGGTACGAGACGGAGCTGGCGCTGCGCCAGAGCGTGGAGGCCGATATCAACGGGCTGCGCCAGGTACTGGACCAGCTGACGCTGTGCAGGTCTGACCTGGAGGCACAGCTGGAGTCGCTGCGGGAGGAGCTCTGCTGCCTCAAGAAGAACCATGAGGAGGTAGGTCCTGCCCTGACCCTACAAGCACCATGGCTGAAAACTTTGCCTGCAGCACTGTGCTCTGAGTTTAAAAGACCATCCACTTTCACAGCACAACTTTCCCACCAACACCTGCTGGGGCTCAGACCCCTCTGCCTGGGGGCAGATGGGGACTCTGGCAGGGGTGGCTGCTGCTCCTGGGGCTGTGCTGTCACTGGGAGTGCCAGAGGGAGGAAAGTTGCTGCTGAGTCCAGTGGATGAGAAAATAAATTACCCAACAGATTTGTTGGGAAAACACTTGCACCACCTTCCAGTGCCTTTCACAGCCCCACCTGGGAGGCAGCTCTCCCAGGGAGGGCAGTTCTTGGCCACTGAGCTCTGCTCTTTGGTGCTGCACTCCAAAAGCCAGTTTGATCTGACCTGGAATTTATTTCCAGGAGATGAACTGCCTGAGAAAACAATCGACTGGAGACGTGAGTGTGGAGGTCAATGCCTGCCCTGGACCAGATCTCAGGCAAATCTTGGAGGATTTGAGGTGCCAGTATGAAACACTGATCGCGCGGAACCGCAAGGAAGTCGAGGATTGGTACGAGTGTAAGGTAAGTGACACACACCTGAACCAAACTGACACACACCCCCCCAGGGCTCAGGAGCCTTTCAGAAACCAGACATGGAGAAAATAAGTAGTTCTTCCTTCTCAGTGAAGCCCAAGAGCAGCACTCATTATACCCTGTGCTCCACATGAGCCACAGGCCTGTCTGACCAGTTTGTTATGTCTCATCTAGAACATCAGCATTTGCCACAAGGCCTTGTGGTGTGTTGTTGGAACACAGATATTCCACATTTGGATTAAAGAGACTTACTAGCCACAGGGCAAATAGGATTTGTAAAATGAACAAGCAGAGGAGCTGGCAGGAACGCCCTGTGCACAGAGAACCTGCCCTGTGCCCTTTTTCTTGTCCTGAACACTCACTGTGTTCTGCTCCTGTAAAACCAAGTCTGATGTACCCTGATATTCTCTGAAGCTCTTTCCCCTGGATTGGTGATTTCAGATTGAGGAGGTGAATCGGGAGGTTATCACAAGTGGTCAGGAGGTGGAGACGTGCAACAACCAGGTGACTGAGCTGAGACGCCAATTGCAAGCCCTGGAAATCGA
>JAOXXN010000311.1:2167983-2179522 GCA_026770055.1 Myrmophylax atrothorax
TGACTGAGCTGAGACGCCAATTGCAAGCCCTGGAAATCGATCTGCAAGCTCAGCTCAGCCAGGTGGGTGATGAGCTGACTCAGCTCTGATGTGGTCACTGCTGGGTTTCTTGGTGTGAACAGCCAGACCCACTGACCAGCACAATGAATGGCTCCTTCATTTTCAGACTGGAAATTATGAACTCCAGGGTGACACTTAAAATGAATGTTTTTTCTTTGCTTGTCTTGTTTATCAGAGAAATAATTTGGAATCCTCTCTGGCTGAGACTGAGTGCCAGTACAACTCCCTCCTTGGTGAGCTACAGAACCAGATCACGTGTGTGGAGCAGCAGTTGGCTGAAATAAGAGCGGAAATAGAGTGTCAGAACCAAGAGT
The DNA here is from genome assembly GCA_026770055.1 of Myrmophylax atrothorax. Lineage (NCBI taxonomy): Eukaryota > Metazoa > Chordata > Aves > Passeriformes > Thamnophilidae > Myrmophylax > Myrmophylax atrothorax. The sequence goes on from JAOXXN010000311.1 coordinate 2,168,358, forward strand.
ACAAGACCTTACTGGACGTCAAGTGCCGTCTGGAGCAGGAGATTCAGACCTACCGGTGCTTGTTGGAAGGAGGACAGCAGGACCTCATGTATGTACATCTCTAAATCCACTAGAGAATACAGAAAAATATCACAGATCTCTATCACAGGTTGGGAATCCAGCCTGACCTTTCGTCCTTCTTAAAGCTTTCGTTGAGATGAAGAAGTTGTCTTATGAGCAACTTCACTGTGATGAACATTCAAATCAGAACTAAATGTCATTCTCTGGGATCTGCAAAGTAGAGATACCAAATCTGTTAATTGCTGGTGACAACAGTGTAACTCCTGGCACCATGACAGTATCTTCTCTACAGTGAGATAGGTGAGAACTGTCAAAACAGGAATTAATGGCAATGCAATTCCATGCCAAGGGGGAGCAAAAATGCAAAGCAACTATGAAAGTGATAGAAAATGTGATGTAAAATACTCTAACCCTTATAAAGGACATAGTGAGATACTTTGTGCCATGTAGTCAGTCAGCAGTGACACATAAAGCTGTACAATTCCTTCTTTGTCTCACCAAATTCATCCCACTAGTCACGGAGGAGGAATCGGAACTGGCGGAGGGGTCATTAGGACGAGCCACACCTACACAACCACCTCAGCTGCCCACTGCCAGCCCCAGGTGCCACCCTGCAAGACTGGAGACATACAAGGTAAGGGCCCTGTGTTCACAGCAGGAAATCTGCTTTTGTTCAGTTTGCTCCTGAGCACTAAGGCCAGGACACAGCACATTCCTAGGACATGTCATTGGCATCCTCTCAGAGTCACTGTGCTACAGTGCTGGTGTCACTGAGAAACAGGTTTAAAGAGAGCTTGGACTGAACATGGGGCTGCAGGGGAAATGAGGCATAAAGGGAAATAAAGAAGATGAGTCAAAGCTCAGCAAAAGAGTCTGGAAGGAGGGAAAAGAAAAGTAAATCTATAACTTTACAAGTGCAAATTCTGATTAAAGCAAATTATTTAGGGAATTTCTGGGGTTTCCTGTGTTGCTGCCAACTGTTCCAGCTTAGCAGTACACTCTAGAAACAGGGGCACTACACAGACACAGTTTCTGTCATTTGAAGGATTTTACCTCTGTTTCAGTCAAGTAATGCTGCTGTGTTTTCTCTCCAGTGACCTGCAGGAGGATTTGTGATTAAGGAGGAACGGACTGGAAGGTGACAGGGAAACCCACAGACAAACCCAGAGCACTCCGTGTTCACTGCACCTCTGTGCAGAGAAAGTAGAAGTAACTCAGCGACGCTTGGCCACGTAGCTAAAGGGGTGTCAGGAGCCCCCTTGTCTGTTCTGCTCTTCTGTTCTGCAATGCTGTAACCTCTAAGAATGACCTGAGTTAGTCAGGGTCACTAAAGTACCTGCTGCTGAAAAATGTCTCTAATAAAACTTTGCTTTTGCCTGATGCAATCAAGAACCTGTGTGTGAAATTGAGTTCCTTTAGAACACCACGTGCTGAGCCATGGGCTCAAGGGGCACCTAAACTGGTTGGGATCATCCTGCACTGGGAACAAAGCTGCTTTGCCAGTGAGAGTCAGAGAACAGCTCTGACCTGGCAGGTCTTGTCCAGCTCCTCCCTGTCACTGACTGAGGCAGATGTTGCATGTTCTCATACAACATAAGAGGAGTCAGCCAGGCCAGAGGAGCTGGAGCTCTGTCAAGGAAAGAAGAACAGGGATCAGTGACAGAAATTCCCATGCCAAAGCTCAGGGTGGGGTGTATCCATACACAGGTACTGGCTTAGCAGCCATCCCTGGTGCACATCTCCAGTTGCTCTCCAGATGTGTCAGGAGTTAAACTGTGAGGTGAGCTGGTGCTGGTATCAATCACACATCTCAGCAGCTCAGCATTGCAGTCACCCGGGGGGAGAGGTGTCTCCTGGCCCCACCTGGCCCCTGGATTTGTGCAATGTGAGCATGTCTGGGTGCTGCTGCCCCTCAGCAGAGAGACTATCCCACCCCCATGTGTGGGACCACTACCTGGGGAGGGGGACCCTGCGAGGACAGTGCCCCTTCTCCTGGGTGCCTGTCAGACCACGTGCTGAGATGGCAGCACTCAACTGTTCTCAGCAATCTCCTCTGATGGAAACAGCCAAGGGGTGGTTGGACACCCACAGCTGTGCAGAGACACCCACAGGATGGAAAGAGCCGATGGCCTGAAAGCCTTTTTTGTCCTTTGTATGACATGGCACAAAGATTTCTCACACCTAAACACGTGTCAAATATTTTGGAGTCCTTTGCTGAGAAATTTAAAAACATTTGAAACACAAAAGCAAATGCATTCCCCAAACCCCGCTCCCGACTGTGCCACACACGTGGGAAAGGGCATTTCTGCCCCCTCTCCGGCGGGTTCTGCGCCGCAATAAGCCGGGAGAGGGCACGGGCAGAGGGACGGCGGAATTCTGGCTGTGAGGAAGCGGAGCAGGGACGAGAGTGATCCCTGGTGGCAGGAGGCGGCGGGCACGGGCAGCTCCATCGCAGGCGCTGCGACATCGGCTCCGGGAAACAAACCGGGAGTGCTGCCCTGGCAAACCCCCGGAGCTGCTGCTCGCTCCTCCCCGCCGAGGAGTTCGGCTGAGCAGCGTGAACAGATCCCCCGGAGTGAGGGACAGATCCTCATCGAACTGAAATCCTGGGAATCTGAGCTTTCACTTGTGCTGCCATCGGCACTGAGTGCCTTTCCCTCCCGTACTGCAGAATGAAAGAGCAACATGAAGCGCCTATGAAAATATTGACACTGGGTTGGGTTTCGTTGTTTGTTTTTCACAGAGGAAAGAGAAATTTAAAATGCTTCTACCGGGTTTGTTTTGTTCTGTTTTGTTTTGTTTTTCCTAGAGGACAGAGAAATTGAACACGTGTTTGCCTGAGAACACAGGGCAAAATTGACCTATCCAAAAACTGCCCAGTTTGGACTGAGACTGAAGCAGAGGTTTTCCACGAGCACTGTATTGATATCGGGAAAAAAAACCCTTAAGAGCAGCTGGAATAAATAATAATCCTGATATGCAAATACTTCTTACGCTGAGGAACAAGGAAATGGAGAAAGTGCCTGGGAAGTTGTGGCACTTCGCAGCTCTGCCCGTCAGGGGTCAGCTGTTCCCAGCCGGCACCTCAGAAGGCAACGCCGACCTGTGGGTGTCCTGCCCCCGAACCCTGCTCTGCCCCGGCGTGGAAACTCCGCATTACCCGAGAGTGAGCTCCGAGACTGATTAAAGTAGGGCTCACATTTTCTAAGAGGTCCGGAGGAGACATCAAGCTGGGCTAATCCCTTAGTCTGTGGCTAAGTGGAAGTAGTTGCTGGCAGCCTATCCAACAGAAGTACGATAGTATGAGATTAAAATAGTATGTATATAAATAAATATAAAATTATATAAAATCATCGACATTTATAAAAAATATAATGTATATAAATGATAAGTACAAATGTAATTATGCACATTCTACAGCAGTTTCAGCCCTGCCCAGGCCCCCTGCCCTGCGCCCACCGTGCGAGTGATCCCGACACATGTCGCGTTTCACCGCACGGGACCTCTGGAGGTGCAGGCGCTGAGAACTGCCCGTCCTGGGCTGCGGGTGCTCTCTAGAGGGCACTCGGCTCCCACCGAGCTGCCCAAGGGCGCCCGGGGCAGGGGCGAGCGGCAAACCCGAGGCTGGGGGCTTGGATCATCCATCCCCTGCCGGCAGAGATCCCGCTGCAGAAAACGCGGCGCACGCTCCGAGCCCTGACATCCTCCTGCAGCTCCACCGGTACTTAATGCTCACACACGTACTGAGGGGTCGACACGACCCCATTCTCTGTGTGACTGCTCAGGGGCTGCACAGGTGTCCTCCTGCCCCCCAGGTGTTGTCCCGTGTGGGGGTGTGTGGGACAGATGCCAGGCTGAAACTCACTCACTGATTTGCTAATACCTGTTTATGTTTTCCAACAGCACCAGAATATTTTGCATCGTGTTGTTAGGTGGGAGCACAGTGAAACTCAGGGGCTCCACAGGAGTTGTAAATGTGCTGTAGTGACCCTTTGCTAAGGGTCTTGCCAGTGGAGCAGTATCATCTGGGACTCCAGAGCCAGCTGAGCCAAGGGCTGCTTAGACCCAAAATGAAGCAGTTCCCAACCAAAAGGTTTGTGCTCTGAAAGTCTTTTATGGCTCTGACTCACCTAATTGCTGTTCCTATCACAACCACCATCACTTGGTTGGGTGGTGGAGCTTTTGAAGGTGCCCTTTAAGGTGTCATCACTACTGGGCTCTGCAATAGCGAGTGAGTAACAGATCAGGCAGAAAGGAGGCAGGAATTGTCTTCTAAAGGAGGGATGTTTGCTGGATTGGGCACTCCTGACTGCCCTGCCCTGGGGGGCAGCACGTGGACTCCAGCTGTGACTGACCACTGGGTGAACGTGCTGTGTGTGGAGCACTGGACACAATAGGGGCAGTTCCAGGGATATTCCCTGTGCCCACACACCGTGGGGTGTGGGTGGATGTCAGGACTTACACCCTGTGTTGCAGAAGAGAGTGAGAGAGGTGGGGACTTTCTCACTTCAAAACAGGTATTTTAAAACCCTTCACTTTTTTTAAAAAATAGCCTAAATACGTTTTGGCATCAGGGAATCACAAAAGCCCTCTGAGATCCTCGAGTCCAGCCCTTCTCCAGCATTGCCAAGGCCACCACTTGCAGATGGTGTTCACAGAAATTCACCAAGCTCTAGAACCACCCTGTGTTTTGTGGGAATGAACCAAAGCTCACTGGTGAGGAGCCCCCTGCCAGGAGAAGAACAGGCCACCATCTTTTGACAGAATTGTTTCTGATGACAAAACTGCATTTAGAGAAAATCATGTATGTCACTAGAAATTGTTGGAGCTGACAACATTTTCAACCCCAAATATTTCTGGATAGAACTGCTGCCAGGCACACACAGCTGAGTTAGGGGGGAAAAATGATCCAAAGCACACTGTGTCCTCACCACAGAGTGAACAATTGGGAATTGTTAGGTGGGAATTGCTTTTTACTTAGAACCCTCAGCTAATCCACTTATTAAAATAATAAACACATTTGACCCCTAATACATTACAACTGATCTAAATCACATTTTTCAGTTTTCAAACACTGAGTTTTTTATTAGGAAGAGGGAAACCCCCTTATCATTTCAATTTTAGGGGAGAGGAGAACAGTTTCATGCTAAGTGTCAGGCAGCTGAGCCTCCCTGGGAGGAAGAGCAGCGTGCAAACAAGAGCAGTGTTCACCCTGCAACACAGTCACACTGCAGGGCCTGGCTTTCTTCTCCACTATGGAGAAATCCTACAGGATTATCTGGTGTTAATAAAACTGTCTGATGATAATATAATGGGAGGTAGTTTACAGCATATAATTATAAGAATGAGTCATATTACCTAAGTAGATATTTCATAGTTTTTCCCTGTGCAGCAACATAAGGAAATTGAATTTTCATAAGACCTGACCAGAAGGAGGAAGGATGAAAAGTGATCTCTCTGAAGCCCCAGAAAGGGTGGGCACCAGTCCAGGTGTGCCCTCAGATGTGCTCAGCAGCCCCAGCGGTTTGTCCCAAACACATCAGAGTGAGGAGGGTGTGAATGTGGAGCTGGGAAAGGTGGTGCCAGGGGACTGAGAGGAGCCAGGTGTGTCCACCCACCCCCCAGCCTGGGCTGCCCCCCAGCCCACCATGGACCCGTGGCAGCCTCACCCCTTCCTGCTGCCACACACCCAAAGGAAAAGGCTCCAGCCTCCCAAGCTCTGCTTCAGCCAACACACACGTGAGTTGTGTGGAGCGCTCGGAAATTCTGCCATTGAAGTGCTAGGTGAGCCCTTCAGACTTAAATAGTCCACCCTCCTCCTTGGGCAGGAGCTGGGAACAGTTTCATCACAGGAAAAGGGAGAGGCCTCATTGCAAACAACTGTGGGGCCACCTGCCTCCAAGGCATCTTCCTCCTCCCCCTCCTCCTCCTCCTTCACCACTACCCCTATTTTGACTCTGACCAATTTTTGGCTCTGCTGCACTGAGCAGTCTCAGCCCCAGATTCCAGAATGTTTTGCTGTCCCATTTCACAGGTATCACTGGGGATCCTTTCAGTTCCTGCAGAGTTTATTGCAATGCTAAGATTTCCCAGCCCTCCAGCTGCACTTCAGCAGCATCTCTAGATTTTGCTGGAAACATTATCTAAGATCACCCAGGAAGCAAAGTGTGTTGCAAGGGCCTGGACGATCCTATGAGACATAAGGAAATTACCACCTCATAAACCAGCTTCCACCTTACAGCATCTCTGAGCTAAAACATTCCTTTCAGGAAGCATTTGTTCAGTAACTTCTATCTCTGCTCCTGGCCAGGACTTCCAGTCATCAGGGTTCTTCAGTTTTAAGGAGCTAAGCTTCACTTTCGAGGTAAGTTGCCTGCACAAATTCTAGGGGGAAAATAGCATTAAATATTTGTTTCATGTATTAAACATAAAGCTTTTAAGTTGCACACCAACATCCTCACTGATATTCAAACCATCCAAACATGTTCTTCTGTGAAAGGAAGATGGGAAGCTTGGCCCACTTGAAAGGAATGACTGATACAAAAGATGTAATAAACACCTTTCCAGAAAAAAACCAAACAAACAAAGAACCAAAACAAAACCCTTCTGCAGAATTACACAGAGAACACAGATTTATACCCTATGTATCAGGGCTGTCAGCAGCTGGAAGCAACAGTTAAACAGGACAGAATCAAATGGCTCCACGAGCCAGAGCAGCTGGAAATACACAAGAGAATTTTGTTTACTCTGAGAAAAGGGTTTCTCACTGTAATGAGCTAAAATTATCCCCTGTACTACATCAAATGTTGTAATGAACCATGTAAATTCCTACAATCCAGGGGAGACCTTGCTCCTTGGACGTTTCAGAGATGAAGTGGAGCAGAAGATGGAGGTGAGGTGTGTCCTGCTGCGTGGGCCAGGGTGTGCTGGGAGGCGCCGTCACAAAAAGCTGTTTCCACAAACACCTGCTGTAAAGCCATAACAAACAAACCTCTCAATTAGCAACAACCAACAGCACAAAGGCTGAGTGAGAAAACAGTAATATCCCAAATCAATAGAGGGTGCCACACAAGGAGTTCCACCTCTGAGGTGTGACAGGTGACAGACTGGGATTTGCTGAGGACCACGTGCCTGGCAGGAGGGTGGGGGTGAGAGACACCCAGGGGAGAAATGTCACTGTCTGAGGTTCAGGGTGCTGGGAGACCTCACAAATATTGAGCAAAGATATGATCTTATCTTGGGCAAGATAGAAAGTATTTCCTACTTTTGGTCATGCTGTGCCTGTGGATGGAAAACAAATCTGAAGGAAAAATATTATTTGATGTATTTTATGGACTTAATCCCCAAACCAGGAACTTCACCCTTCTCCTCCAAGTCTGTTTGTATTTGCACTGCATGGGGAAAACATCCAGATGAAATTGTGAATTCCCTTCAGGAGTGAGAACATGACCTCTGGCACTCCCAGCAATGTCAGGAAAGACCATCCCAGGGTCAGGACACTTTCCCAGGTCTCCGGACCTCCTGTTCCTGCATTTGGTCCGAGCATGTGAAGGGATATTCCCTGACACAATCTGCCACACTTCCATTCCTCGCAGCCTGACACAGAGCTGTTCTGCCATTGTTATAATGCCATTTTCCGTAATTAAATTGTTATTTAAAACACAATTGTTGAGGTGTGATCAGAATAATTGCTGTCACGTGACAATTGCCAATGTTCTCTGAGTTTTTATGAGATATTATAAAGAAGTCAGAGTGGTTCATTGTACTTACAACACACATCCTGTGACAGGTTTCCAAAGGCATAAAGCAATAAAGGACTAGAAATAAGGAGCAAAGGATAAATATAAACCTACGAAAATATCAGTTAACTATAAAAAACCCAGCCAGAATTCCTTGACAAATGTCTGAGCACTAGAAGAGAGACAGGAACATCCATCACTGCCCTGTGTTGTGGCAGGGGGTTGTTGTGTTGAGAGGGAAGTGACCAGGACGAGGTGAGTGGGATGAGTTTCTTTCCGATGACTGTAAGTCAGTGCACTAGATCTGCCCAAAGATCTCCCTAATTCAGAGCCACCCAACAGAAATTACATGTTCTGTATTAATAAACAAATGGTCACAAACACTTAGAGGAAAGGTTAAGCTTCCTGACACTGCCAAGCATGTCCCTTTGGCAAATTATATGGCTTGCAGATACACATGGAAAACGGGTACTCCCTCCCATGGCGACACCCTCTGTCCCGGGTATAAATGCAGAGGAGGCCAGTGGAATGTGGAGCTATGATTCCAGGACAACTGTAAGACCAGCCTTGAGTTTTGACCTGAGTTATCTGCTGCTGCCACAATGAGCTGTGGCTCGAAGCAGCCCCTGAAAAGCTGCCTGCGAGGGAGCGGCGGTGGCGGTGCCGGCGGAGGGGGCAGCGGAGGGGGCAGCTCACATTCCTCGGCCTCCTCGAGGGGAATCTCCTCCAGGAGCAGCGCTGGGGGCAGGTTTTCTGGCAGCAGTTGTGGCAGAGGAAGCTCCCGGAGCAGCTGTGGTGTGGGAGCTGGTGGGTATGGGAGCATCAGGCGCAGTAGCTACGGAGGAGGGATGAGCAGCCACAGCTGCGGAGGAGCGATGGGTGGGGGATACTGTGGAGCAGGAATGGGAACAGGCTTCAGGTCAGGGGGGAGTGCGTTTGGTGCTGGTTATGGAGGATGCTTTGGTGGAGGTGGTGCTGCTTTCAGTGGTGGCAGCTTTGGCTTTCATGGAGGGAATGTGGGAATCCTCTCCAACGACGAGAAGCTGACCATGCAGAGCCTCAATGAGCGCCTGGCGTCCTACATGGAGACTGTCAGGAATCTGGAAAGGGAAAATGCTCAGCTTGAACAATTAATCAGGGAGTGGTACCAGAAGCAAGGTCCTACTGGCCCAAAGGACTACAGCCAGTATTATGGACAAATTGAAGAACTCCAAAACCAGGTAGGATGTTCTTTGCTGGAGAAGTTTAAGCACTGGCAGACTGAGAGGTTCTCAGGGAATGTCTTCCCAACATGTTGTTTCTCTTCTAGATTGTGGCTGCAGCTGTGGAAACCCACAAGGTGCTTTTGGACCTGGATAACACAAAGATGACTGCAGAAGACTTTAGAATAAAGTAATTATATATTCCTCTTTTCCAGCCACTGACTTCCTTCCTCCTGCTTTCCTGAACTTCATAAATTTAGTCCATAAAAAAAATCAATCCACAGGGACTTGGGTTCACTCCGGTTCTATGGCAGCACAACTGAAATAATTTGTGAAACTTCAAAATTTTCAAAATTTCTAGAATGCTGCCTATGGCTGCAGAGCCAGAGCTTACAAAAATTTTATTTTTAAGGAAATAATAGTAATTTTCTGTCACTGAAAGTAAAGTGAAGCAGATAGATGGAATCTGCACAAAGGTGCAGGTAAAAGAGATGATGAAAGAGACCACAGAATACATTTTAATATTAAAGTTCAATATTAATATTAAACTTTAAATGTATTAATTATAAAGAATAATAACTTTTTGTTATTTAGTAATATTAATGTTAAATATAAAATACTGTCTGAGGATTTCCTAATTCTGCTGGTTGAGCCATGGTACATGTTCCAAAGTACAGACACAAAAGCAGAAATTGATACTGGAATAGGTGAACAACTCCAGAAAAAAAAGTCAGTAGGAGGACTGGGATGGCAGGAGCAGGACTGAGCTCTCTGCACATCCCTGGCACAGGTACGAGACCGAGTATGGGCTGCGGCAGAACGTGGAGGCTGATCTGAACAGCCTGAGGCCCCTCCTGGACAGCCTGACCCTGGGCAGGTCCGACCTGGAGATGCAGTTTGAGTCTCTGAAGGAGGAGATCATCGACCTCAAGAAGAACCATGAGGAGGTAAGAGCAAAAAAACCAACAAAACGCACAAAGTGGAGGTGTGGGGAGGTGCTGCAGGTGAAATCCTCTGCACGAAAAACCTGCCCGGGGCAGGGCCAGGCTGTGCCAGGGTGCCCTGAGCTCAGCCCCTCAACAAGCAATGACTGTAACTGCAACACAAACCCCACCAGAATATACACATGTATGTTGTTGAAAGGCTCTGTTTGTGTTCATTGTCCTGGGCCTGGGTTTTCTCTGCAGGAAATGAAGCAGCTGCAATCCCAGTCCGGTGGGGATGTGAATGTGAAGGTGAACTCTGCTCCAGGAGAGGATCTGCTGAAAAAACTCAATGACATGAGACAAGAATACGAAGCCATTATTCAGAAGAACCGTGCAGAGGTTGAGAAGTGGTATGAAAGCAAGGTAAATTGTGACAGTTGGAATGTTCATGTTAAAAACACCAGCTTTCGGTAGGAACTTCCTGTATGGAATGAGACAGCATCCATTTCTTTTAGAAAATAATGATAGAATCCCTTTGATCAAAATGAAGAAAATCACAAGGGTGCTTGAACTGCTCTGGCAGAGCCACACACGCAAGTTTAACAGTCCTATATTACCAGTGGTCCTTCTACAACTTTGAGTTTCCACCTGAGTTATTTGCCGCTGTCGCTACAGGCTGTGGCTCCAAGCATGCCCCAAAAACTGTTCCAGATGGTCCCAGGATAAACTGCCATGTTGACATTGTAAGTAAATCTCAGAAACTCCAATTCTGTACATTAATTTTTCAGATGGAGGAAGTGAGTCAGCAAGTCCACTCAAGTGGCCAGGAAGTGGAATCAAGCAACAAAAAGATCTCTGAGCTGAGACGTGAATTTCAGAGCCTGGAAATCGAGATGCAGTCACAGATCAGTCTGGTGGGTAATGATTGCTCCTGGTCCTTGGACACACAGAGAACTCGGGGGTTGCTGGAAGGGCAGGAGGTTGGCTGTGGCTGGCACAACAGCCAGTGAGGATGTTTGGTGCCCCTGACACCATGTGAGATGTTTCTCATTTGGGGCACAGGAACGATCTAATCCTGCCACCTTCCCACCAACACTGCATGTTGCTTTCCCTTTGCAGATGGAGTCTCTGCAGTCCAACCTGGAGGACACAGAGCGCCGCTATAACATGCAGCTGCAGCAGATGCAGAGCGTGATTGGGCCCCTGGAGGAGGAGCTGGCCAGCATCCGTTGTGAGAT
>JAOXXN010000311.1:2179622-2195004 GCA_026770055.1 Myrmophylax atrothorax
GGAGAGCCAGAACGAGGAGTACAAGATGCTGCTGGGCATCAAGACCCGCCTGGAGCAGGAGATCCAGCAGTACCGGGCGCTGCTGGAGAAGGGGCAGCACGGCCTGAGGTACAGAATTAGGTAATGACATCAATTAATTAACTTGCCATTACTACAATGAGGGGAGGAGGAAAGCAGAGATGTTTATCTTAGGAACTGATGTGACTGATTAACCATCAACACATTTACTACAACCACAGGAATTCACAGGGAATCCAAATCTGAGCTGGCAGCTGCAAAGCTGTACCTTTACAAAAGTGTTTAGAATTATAATTTGCCATTTCTTCCCCCAAGCATCCTGGGGAAGTGCTGTTATCTGGGAAAATGAAAGGTAAGAAGGAGATAACAAGGCTCTTCCTCCTTACAGCCATTCAGAGGAAGGAGCTGGTGGTGGATCCTCAGGAGGAGGAGGAGGTCATGGAGGAGGAAGTAGTGGAGGAGGAAGCAATGAAGGAAGAACTGGAGGATCCTATGGAAGATCTTCCTCTTCTGAAAGTGGAGGAGGAGGGAGTGGTGGAAGAACAGGAGGTGGAATCTGTGGTAAAACTTCAGGTGGAGGAGGTGGCAGTAGTGGAGGAGGAGGGGGCAAATCCTGCCTTTCTCGCTCTTCATCCTCTCAGTCGCAGCCTGGCAACTCTTCTGAAAGCCCAGGTAAAAATGGAATAAAAAAGTACATCCTGCCATTCATGATTCTTTCTGAATAGCAGGAAAGGATATGACAACTTCCATTCCGGAAATATTTTGCCATTTTTCCCCAGTTGTGTTTTAAGGCCACTCTGACATCTCTTCTTTGTCAGTAACAAATGGACATGGCAGCGTTTGCACAGAGATTCAGCTGAAGAGGATGGCATGAAGGGTTGTGTAGAAAGAGGAAATGAAGGGGGAAGAGGGAAAATGATGCCCAGTCCAAAGCATGCAGGGACATAGGGAAGTCAGTGAATAGAAATGTAACTGGTATTAAGGGGGGATGGTTAAAAGACAGGGTAGAACACTTGGAACACCCCAGATGTTTAAAATATAAGGGGCAATGGCTGCAAAATACCCAAGTGGCAAAAGACAGGGAGTGACCAAAAGGTCTGATCCATGTCTGATTTCCTGGCTGTGGTTCCAGGAGGTGCTGAAAACATGAAGCTCTGCCTGGAAGGGAACAAAACTCTGGAGAGAGGAGCAACCATGGAGGAAGTGTCTGAAGCCATAAAACACATGAGACTGGGTAAGGCTCCGGGTCCTGACAGCACCTCAGACAAATACCTGAAAATGGGGAAAACAGGAACTTGGAATTTTTAGAAAGGTTCACTTCCACTTTGGATTTTTTATGAAAAGATGGAAAATGATCCTGCTTTGAGGCCTCAGCATTCTCTGTCAGTCAGTCTGTCTCCCAAACACACCGCAGGCTGACAGTCATGATGTGAGAGTTGGCTCTTGCCCAAAGGGCCTGAAGCCATCAGTGCAGACAGTAGGAACAGTGCACACACTCTCCTGATGCTGAGAGCAAAGGCAGTAAGTTCAGAAGGGTTTTGTGTCATGATATTTGGGAAAATTTTATTTTAAAAAATGCATACATAGGCTTTGCAAACTTCTCTGTAAAAATTCACTCCTCTGATCAAACATCCCATCTGACCTGCAACACTCTGACATTATTAACATTTAGTAGGAAAGATTAAAATATTTTGAATATCATCTATCTCTAACTTATAAACACTTGTTGCAAATATCCACACACACAAAAATGCAGATTCTAACTTCATCTGTATTTGATTTGTACTGCTCAGTCACTCTAAATGTAAAGTGATTTGCACTCCCACACAGAAGCAGGTCCATGTAGCTAATTGCTAAAGCTGCACACAGAGGTACAAACATAAGTCTGAAACTGCTCAAACCTTTCTGGAAGGCTTGGAACAGCCCTGGTGCATGAGAACTGCCCAGGAGATACCTGTGGGGTAATACAGGGTTAAAAGTGCTGAATGAGGTAATACTTCTTCAAAGAATTTCTTGCTTCCTTCCATCTTTCAACAGGGAGTTTTAGAAAGTCTGAGGAGTGATTGGCAGGACCAGAATGTTCCCTGTCAGGACCTCCCCAGTGAGGCCTTTGGACCAAGCAAGACACCACGAGCATGGACGAACTCGGCTCTGCCACGGGCAGGAGCCAACACTTGTTCAAGTTACTCAGCACTGCTCACTCCAGGGGCTCCTCAGAGCTCTCTGCATGTCCTGTCTGCTTCTTCCACCTGTATTTCTGTTCCAAATCAGTGTTACCTGAGTTTATCTCTACCGTGATTGGTGCTCCTGTGCAATAAATGCTAATAAACCTTTGCTTCTCTCTGATGCAACCAGAAAACCGTGTCTGGTTCCAGTTCCTTTAGCAGAGATTTTTGTTTGAATCGGTTACAAATATCAGGGCCTACCTGTAGAAGACACAATTGTGTCAGATTATCGATAAGACCTAAAGTTTGCAGTAACATATTGACCATTTCAGACTCACTGGGCAAAGCTTTGCAGACTACACTGCTGGGAACTGCTCCGGTGGGCCCTGCAATGGGAAAACTCACAGTCAACAAACCTACTCACTTCTGCTATTGACTTCCACCAGGGACGAGAGGGTGGGCTTAAGGAACTGACTATTCCCTAGAAAACCTCTTTAAAATATGAACTCCATGTGGAATTTCACTTGAAAATAACCCAGAGGGTTTTCTCACATGACGACTCCTGTGCATTGTCCACTCACCTGCTTGAACACAAGCAGGAATATCACTGCTGTTAGTCTTTCTCTCTCAGTTTTACAATCACAAGGTTTGTTTTTTTCCCCTCTAAGGAAGGCACCAGCCATGGCAGAAGGTTGGGAAACACAGGCTGAGTGGGAGGCCGTGGGAACGGGAATCCTGAGCGCCCGGATCCGGGCAGAGCTGGGCTGGTGATTCAGTGTTGCCTACGCCAGGCTCTCAGCCATGTGATTAGAATTGGAAAATTAAGACAGTAGGAAGAAAATTTTTTTCCTGACCAGTGTCTCTGAGGGCCTGAGGGCCCAGCTCACCTGCATGAAGGACTCCTGCCCATGCTGATGTCCCTGACCTGCCACCACAGGAATGGGGGAGATCATTTGCCCAGATACCCCAACTCCCACCTGTTGCAAAATCACTTTTGTTTTAACCCCTTGCACATCACATCACTCTTGTCCCTGCTTTGCTCCCTGTCCCCTGAACCTGCTTTATCCAGTTGCTCTGCTCACTGGTGTCTGGCAGGCAGTGACAGACCTGTCTGTCCAAGGTACTCAACTGACAGCCCAAGTTAAGGAATACTCCCAATCCAGGGGCCCTGCTTCTGACACCTCCCCTCAGAGCCTGCCAGGTTAACCTCAAAAATGTTCCTGCCCATTGCCTGCTTCCTGGCTGTCCCAGGGTGAGTCACAGGCCATCCCCTGGCCTCTGGCCCCACAGTTTCTTACAAGACCCTTGAAGAAAATGCCAATTTAAGAGTTCTTTCCTTTTTCCGTTTTGTATTACAAGGTCTGCAGCTGGGTTACCACTGGCACTGGCTCACTGAGAGAACAGACTTACATGAAAGAACAGAGCTGAAAAACCCAAACCATTGCAAAGCAGGAGTAAGAAGTACAGACATTGTAGTGTCAAGTGTCAAAGCTTAGGGAAGGCTCAAAGTGGGTCCGCAGTGATACTGAGGAATGAGAACTTTGCACTTATTTGTATGCATTTCATTCGGGATTAATCAGCATAATAAGCTTTAATTTTATGAGCACAAAGTGTTGCAATTCGGATACTTATCTGGTGTTCCTATTAGTGCTCTGAGAAGATAATTGTGGGACGTGTTGGAACAAGACCTTCAGAGCAACCTTGGGCAAAACTCTGTGTGCTCACTCAGTGCTGCGTGTTTGGCTCCAGAGCTCCCCAGAGGTCCATGTGTCCCTTTGCAGGCACAGATGTATTTCCAAACTGCCCCTGTGTGTGCTGTGCTGATCTCTCTGTTGCTGAGCACTGTCAGGCCTGTTCATTGCCAGGTGCTATCCAGGCCATATTCAGGGGCTGCAGAAGGAGAACAGCAAAATTCACCATGTCACTGAGCTGGGGGGAAGGAACTTGGCACCTCCCAGAGCCCACCTGGCTCAATGTGAGGGGCCCAGTGGCTTTCCCTCCCTGCCATGAGAGGCAACACTGGGCTCAGACAGATGTTAGTCTGAAGGGTTCACTCTCCTTACAGAAATTTCTGGTAAGTGTGATGGGATCATTAAACAAATGAAAAAAACAGACCCCAGGAGTTGCCTGAGGCATCAGTGACAGTGAACTAAGGGGAAATGTTTCAGTTTGTCAGTGCACAGGCACAAAACTGAGAACACATTTCCTCCAGGTCTGTTTTGAATGCAGCAGCTCTAGCCTGCTGGAAAAGCCTCCCAGTCTTGCAGCACAGGCTGCTCTGAGTTTGTCAGCACTCTGAGGCTTGGGAGTCACTGCTCTGACACCGACCATGAGACCTGATTGAAAGGGAAACAACAGAGTGAGAAGGAAGGAAGGTCAGCTGGGCTGCCCCTTGTGCTGGGCTGAGGAGATGCTGTGCACAGGGCTGGAACATTCCAGCACCTGAGGCTGCACAGTGCTGGTGGCTGGGGGAAGAAATGTCCTTACTCTGCTCTGACTGGGAAACAGCAATGCTATATAACATATGGATGCTGGATCTACACAGAAACATTCATGATTCAACTGTGCATCATGTATGGGAAAGGGAGGAGAGAAGGTCCTAAAGCTGCCGTTTGCTTTTAGGTAATTCCATAAATTCACATCACCCTATGGCATGTTAGAGGAAAGCATCAGAGAACAAAGATCTCTGAAGGCCCTTTAAACAAGCTCAGAAATGAAAATTTCATCCTGAGCACAGAATAGATCTTCTCTTGTTTGTAAATATTTGCACAGTTAAATACTTAGTAATCAATAAATTAAAATAGGCCAGGAGGGAATTCAGTGTGTGCAACTTTACAGGACCATGAAGTACTCACAGTTCACCTGTATTTTTCAGGCACCTCAGTGTCCGACTCTGGAGAGACACACAGAGACTGTGACAGAAACCAAACATCCCAAGGGCAACTCTAAGCTGCAGGAATATTTTGGAATATGGCCCAGCCTCACCACCAGCAGGGTTTCTATAAAACCTCCAAGGTGAAACCAGTAACAAAAATTAAATAATAGCAGTACTAACGACAAAATAGGAACATCCTGTGAATTTGTGACTGGAGAGTTACCAAAGATCTAAAGGCAAAAACGGTGATTTGTGATCTGCCTTTGTATATAAATAGTGGTAACAATACAGAACTACAATGAATGTCAAGGTTAGTGAAAGTTCTCCACCCTCAGTGCTTTCATTTCTTTCATTGCTTTGATTTTTAAAAGCAATTCCAAACCTGCAATAAGAAGTGCCCATTTTCCAATATGGACAAACCCCTTTCATGAACAGATGGAAAAAGACACTGAGAAACAAAATAGGAAACAATGTGGGTTTTCAAAAAATACAGAAACAGAGTAAGAGACTCTCATTTTAATAATTCCAGGGAATGTTTTGCTCACTATCACTTACAAACCTATAGACTGTTCTAGCCTGGCTATGAACAATATCTCTAAGGATTTTTCCAAAAGTCTGTGATGGGAATTTAAATGTGATGACCCATTTTACTCACCGCAGCAGAGTTTGTGACAGAGCGCCCCACTGACAAAGTGACATTCCCCAGACTCAGAGGCAAAACAGCACTAAAAAGAAGAAACATTTTGCCCATAGAAAACTCCATTTTTCTGCACCAAAACCAGACTGTGCAGAAGCAGAAACTGTTTATGCTGCTGGGGTGTCACTACCAGCCTCCAGCTGAGAATCAGGAGAAAATTATCCCATCACTAACCTGCTCAGAATCTTTCAACATCTTTGAGCCATTGAGAGATCAAATAGCAAGATAAAATCGGGGAGCTTTTGAAAGCGATTGCCTAAGAAGCAATAGAGCAACTCTGGCACAGGCACAGAGCAAAGGCCAGGACAATGGATGAGGTTAGAAAATGGGAAATAATCTTGAACTTCGTACCAAGGCAGCCTTTGGAAAGCAAGGACTGCACTGCATGCCCATCTCCAAGAGCTGTTGGGGATGCTGGGAGCAGGACAGTAGAGCACAAATGGTGGTTCTGCAGGTGTTCCCTCTGCTCCTGCAGGTTTAGGGGAGATTGCTACACCTCTTAACTACCCTACAGGCATTAGAGACTCCATAACCCCATGGAGAGGAGGGAGGGAGATGAAGACATTTTAGTCACACAGAACAGAACTGTCACAGGGATACTGTGCCCCCTCCTCTGAGCACACTGGGACAGTTTGGGTCCATCTACAGCAAAACACAAGCACTGGTGTTTGCACATCTGCCTTCAGACACTGGCTCAGCATCCAACCTCCCAAGGGAGGATGGAAAGGCTTCACTGGGGCTACTTCTGGGGATCAGGACAACACTACAGTGTGGGACCATTTCTTTTGTGGTCTCAACAGTCTGATTTCAACTGGCTTTTTTCTCAGGATTCTATTTTAGAACCTCAAGGATGTCTGCTTTAAGAGCAGTAGATATAATTACTTTATCACCTGTAATATATGACACTTTAACAATAGAGAGTGTGAGCTGCTTTATATTAAACGACCAAAAGTCTTCCCACACAGCAGTTTTTAGATAATTGTCTGCAATAATACAGCTTTTAATTGGGCTACAATTGACTTTATAATACAATTAAAGTATCCTTGATCTTCCTCCTATTTTAGAGCAACAGCCCTTTGGTGAAAAATGTCCAATTTTTTTTCTCTCAGAGTTCTAGGACTTGGCTGGCTGTGTGCTATCCTGGTGCTTTCTTCACAAAGGAGGGAGTTTGATTTTTAAATAAGGATTCCTCTGAATTGCTTGAAATAGCCTGCTCATATCACTAAATATGTTCTCTGAGTGCTGGCAGGGACACATGAATTGGATAATCTCTAGAGACAAGTCACACAGTCCTATTAATAAAACTCTTGCACTATCACATATGGTGAGAAAAGGGATATAAGTTGTGTAGAAAATCTGAAATACACAACATAGGAAAGATCAAAAGGAAACAAACAACAGTCATTGGCAATAGCAGCTACAAAATCTTAGCAAAGAAAGTACCTATTCCAGGAAAACCTAAATGAAAAGAATGTCACCCAGAAGAAGTGAGATGTTCAACCTTACCCAAGCCCCAGAAGCCAAGTCGTGGGCTGGATTGCCTGCGATAGCTGCACAAAAATACTGTTCAGCAAATTATTCTTGGCACAAACAACAACTTTGGTAAATGCCCTGGGAGAGGGAAACACCCTGATGGTGACACCCAATGTCAAATGTATAAATACAGAGACCTGGGGATGAAACTTTGCAGTCCTGAAGCTTATCAGGCTGTGCAGCTAAATTTGGGTTGTGGTTTGACTCTCGCCTGCTGTCACCATGAGCTGTGGCACCAAATCTTCGAGCAGTACCATTAGAATTAGCAGCGGAGGTGGAGGAGGTGGTGGTGGTGGTGGTGGAAGGTGCAGTGGTGGAGGTGGTGGAGGGGGTAGGTCTGGTGGATACTCTTCAGTGTCCTCTAGAAGATACACCTCTGGAGGCAGCGGAGGCTTTTCTGGGAGAAGCTTTGGTGGAGGAGGCTCCAGGAGCAGCTATGGAGGGGGATTCAGCAGCGGTAGCTGCGGGAGGATCAGCCGTGGCAGCTACAGCGGGAGAATGAGTGGTGGCAGTTATGGAGGAGGAATGAGCTGTGGCAGCATGGGAGGAGGATTTGGATCAGGAGGAGGTGGATTTGGGGGAATGGGAGGTGGTTATGGAGGTGGTGGATATGGTGGAGGTGGATTTAGTGGCTTCGGGGGTAGTGGTGGCTTCAGTGGTGGTGGCAGCTATGGTGGAGGCAGTTTTGGTGGGATGGGGTTCGGGGAGGACTCCGGATTGCTCTCCACAAATGAGAAGCTGACCATGCAGAACCTCAATGATCGCCTGGCCTCTTACATGGATAAAGTGCGACACTTGGAGGAAGAAAATGCTCAACTCGAGCAGCTGATCAGGCAGTGGTACCAAAGTCATGGTCCCTCTCAGGGCAAGGACTACAGCCAATATTACAGGACAATTGAAGAGCTGCAAAACCAGGTATGATGTACTTTGACTAACTTTGAACAGGTTCCTGTTGGAATGGCACTTTCTCCTGCAGCACATCCCCATTTGGGGTGATATTCCCTGTCCTGTGCTTCAGCCAGGATGCAGAGCTGTGTGGGGACCAAGTCTGGCTGCCAGTTTTCCTCTGTGTGTTCTGGCATACATGTATTTGGTGCGGGTGGCATTGCTGGGTGCACTGGCAGATCAGTTCCAGTGCCCCCATCACAGGGCCTGTCCTGTGCTCCCTTCCCTGCTGCGTTGCTGCTGCTCATTCCTCACTCTGGTGAACGGCAGCTAAAATCATTGCTTGGGTTGTGCCACTACTGCCATATTAATTGGATATTTTTGTGCCTATACAGGATGAGCAGCAGGTGCAGTTAGTCCAATTCCAGCCTTCAGCCATTTAACAGTCCCATTTGTCCTGCATGAACATGGCTGTTGCCAAAAGCAATGGCAATTTCGTTTTCCCACTGGTTTTGAATATGAGAAGTCTATTTAATTATTCTTTCTAACAAGGTAATTTCCATGGATATTTGTAAACCAAAATTGACAGTAGGGCACTTTGTTTTATCTGCTAGCAATAAACTCTTGCATCTCAGTAGCTCCTGCAACACTAGTCAGGCTTGACATGGCCACAAAGCTGTTCTGCAAGGCGTTTGTGCACAGGAGTTTCTTCCCTCTGTGTGACAGGCTGGAAAGACAACTGATGAAATAATACCTGCCCTCTCCCTTTCAGATTGTTGGTGCAAATGTGGACCTTAACAGGATTCTTCTTGACATCGACAACACCAGAATGACTGTGGATGACTTCAGACTGAAGTGAGTGTTTCTCTTCCTGGCTCCTTCCAGTTTGCCTCTCTTTACTCCCATGAGTTCCCATTGCCAATTAATCTTTGTAGAGGTTGGAGCCTCTAGACTCTGATGTCGGAATATGGAATTGTTGAGAAAAGCATTCTGAGGATTGCTTTGGGTTTTCATGATTTTTTTTTATCTAGACAAGTTCTTGAAGAGACAATTTAAGGGACTCCAATCTAAGTTTCTTCATCCTTGCATGGTAATTTTAAGCATAATGCTCATGGTATAAATCTCACAGAGAGAAACTGTACTGAATTCAAACAAATCTATGGCAGAGAGAGAGAGAATTATGTCCTTTCTTTTAAGAATTGACAAATGGGATTAGAGACCAGAGATGTAGGATGGAGACAGCCCATAACTGTGATACCAAACAAAGAGGTCTGGCAGCCCTTTCACTCTCTGCCTTGTCTGTCACTCAGGTATGAGACTGAATACTCCCTCCACCAGAGTGTGGCAAGTGATATCAATGGATTACGCCCACTTTTGGATCAGCTGACTCTGGCCAGATCTGACTTGGAGACACAGTTTGAATCCCTGAGAGAGGAAATGGTCTATCTGAGGAGGAACCATGAAGAGGTAAGTTTTCTCCACACTTCAATAATTAACAACACAACACTCAGAGAATTTCCCATGGATTTTTTCACCAGCAGTAACCAGGTTTTAGCCACTGGCTTTGATCATCCAACTTGACACAACCTGGCTTTGATTTTGAGGAGTGTGTAGAGTCCATAGCTGCCCTCAGATGCTGTAATGAAACATGTGGGTCAATAAATGGCAAAATGAGACCAGAGGAGTGAATGACTTCCAGTACAAAGTACAATTTGGTTGCTGAAGTCATGGAAGGAATATTGGACAGAATATATAGAGGAGTCAAAAGGCCCCTCTCTGCAGTGAGATTTCCCACTGAGAAGAAAAGATTCCCACAAAGAACACCCTGCACAGAATTCCTTATGACCCTCTGGAGGAAACATCAGGGTCACTGTGCATGTGGTGCCTGGCTGTGAGGCACTGTAGCCTCAGGAATGGCTGAACTGTTCCTTGGCAAGGTCAGACAAGGCCCCTTTGCAGGAGCCATGGGCTGTGTGAGCATCTGGGTTCCTTTCCTTCCTTGTACTTGAAAGGATGCCATTTCTCCTTACCTTCACCCTGTGAGAACCTCATGGGGCTTTGTGATGTTTTTTCAGGAAATGAAAGGCCTGCAGTCACAGTCTGGTGGTGATGTCAATGTGGAGGTCAATGCTACTCCTGGCATTAACCTAATGGAGAAACTGAACGAAATGCGCTGCGAGTACGAGAGGCTTATTGAGAACAACCGGAAGGAGGTGGAAAGCTGGTATGAAACCAAGGTAAGCACAGGGGGCTTTGGTAATTAAATCATTCACAAACTACTGGACCTGTTTACATCCAGCAGACAAAAAGCAATTTATCTTGTATTATTTAAGGGACATCAAATGACTTTAAGCAGTTTCCTGTAACAGGTCAGTCCTGGAGTATCAGGTTATGTGGTAATGCACATAAAGCCTTGTGTTCCAGCAGCCAGGTGAATTACACAGGGTGTTGGCACAGTGGCTTGTGGGAAATAAAGAGCCTGCATTGCATCTTTATTCTTATTAATTGCTTTCTCAATGCTTTTCTGATAACCATACAAGGTCTTCTTATTATCAAAAATGCCTCAATTTTGTATGTGAATTTTTCAGATGGAAGAAGTTAATCAACAAGTCCACTCAAGTGGCCAGGAGATACAATCAAGCAACCAGCAGATCTCTGAACTGAGACGTGAATATCAGAGCCTGGAAATTGAGCTGCAGTCACAGCTCAGCATGGTAAGGAAAGGCACTTCACATGTGACACAGGCTGTATGGGGGAAGAAGGGTTACACCCAGTAAGTAACCCATCCAAGGAGAATGGGACACTGGATTACTTATCTTCAAGATACACTTTTTTTCTGGCTTTTGAAGATCCCCTATTTTTCCCCAAAAATAAGTTAAAGTCATCACCTTCCCACCAACACTGCATTTTGCTTTCCCTTTGCAGACAGACTCTTTGCAGTCCAACCTGGAGGACACGGAGCGCCGCTATAGCATGCAGCTCCAGCAGATCCAGTGCATGATCGGGCCCCTGGAGGAGGAGCTGGCCAGCATTCGCTGCGAGATGGAGAGCCAGAACGAGGAGTACAAGATGCTGCTGGGCATCAAGACCCGCCTGGAGCAGGAGATCCAGCAGTACCGGGTGCTGCTGGAGGAGGGGCAGCAGGACCTCGTGTACGTACTCCGGCAGAACACGGCACTGCGATCAGTCACAGGCTGGGAACTCACAGTCGAGATTTGCAAGGCAGATTTGGTACTGAAATGGGGTTGATGCAGCTGGTCTTGGCCAATTGCCTCCCACATTTGAGGGATTTCATTCTGTTCAGAATATAACACGCGTGAGGAAAAATTAATGCAGCAATTCTGAACTACCAACTTGGGCCTGGGTAGGGAAACCCCAGTGCACAGCCTTCCCTTTACCCTCGTTCCAGGATAGCCAGGAAAAAGACTGAAGGCAAAAAAAAAATGACCATAGTTTTCCAAACTTTCATAAAAACCTCTGGAAGTTTAATCTACTTCAGTTTCCCTTATGCAATGCTTGGAAGTGGTGCCTGAAAGAGCAGCTAAAGCTTCATTCTCCACTTTCCAATTTTGAGCCATGCACTGATAAAGCAGCAGTGCCAAATATTGCAAGAAGTCTCTTGGCAGAACGTGGGAAAAGCAAAAGCTCTTGCATCCAAGCTGACATTGAAAGAGAGGTTGATTTTTGGCACTGCATCAGTTGTCTTGCTGCTGTGCTGGGTTCTAACCAAGGTACAGCCCAGAGCAGTGCCAGGTTCTGGGCAGCAGAAGTAGCTCAATTGCCTTTGGAGATGAAAATGCTTTTTATTAACTCTTTTCCCCCCCTTCTTTCTCTCTCTTTGCAGAATCCCTTCAGGAGGAATGGGAGGAGGCATGGGAGGTGGTAGAATAGGAGGTGGTGGCTATTCTGGAGGAGGAAGAGGAGGTGGTAGCATGAGTGGTGGATATGGAGGTGGTGGCAGTGGAATGGGAGGAGGAATGGGAGGAGGAAGCTGTGGAGGAATGGGAGGAGGCAGTGGTGGAGGAGGAATGGGAGGAGGAAGTGGAGGAATGGGAGGAGGAAGCGGAGGAATGGGAGGAGGAACCGGCGGTGGATGCAGTAGCATTGGAGGAGGAGGAGGAAGAACCTCGGGAGGCATCAGCAGTTCCCACTCCTACTCTTCATCTTCCCAGTCCCAGTCCTGCAGGAGTGGCGGTGAAAGCCAAGGTGAGAACTGTGGTATGGGCACATTGTCCTCTCAGTCCCATCCTGACTCTTATGCACTAATTTATAGCAACACTCTTCCAGAGTCAAACAGTTCTGGATAAACTCAAATTTCTGAGAAGTGTGAGATTTACTGTTGTTATCAACTCTTTCCTCTTTGAGTTTGAAGGATCAACTCCACTCCCAAAGGTCACAGTCCATTTCTATTCCATTTTGTGGGTGGCATCAGCTGATCCTGTAGTTTAACCCCAGCTGGTTTTCTTCATCCCTCTCACTCTTTGCAGAACCTCATAAATTTCATGGCCTTTGTGCCATGCTGGAGTTTTGCTTTATGCTTTTGGAATGCTTATGGTCCCTCCCACATAATCCTGATGTCTGGGGAACACTGGTGGCTCAGAAGTTCAGTGCCAGCACTGATGAAGTTCACTCTTGCTTTACCTCTAAACAGGGTATGGAAGAAAATCGTTTGACTAAGAATACACATCAAGGATCCTCCAGTGCAAGACCTTTCAAACAGAAACTGGCCCAAATCCGCTGCATTTCCCACGCTCCCAAGGAAAGATGGTGCCCTGAACAGCTCCTGGGAGCTGCAGATGCCACCTGTCCCCTGCCCTGCATGCTCTGTGCTGCTTCTGCGTGCGATGCCTCGTGGCCCTGGTCACTCCAGCTGCTGCTTTACAGACCCAGCCTGGTCATACCCAGGTTGTTCTGAATCAGGAAAATGCCTCTAATAAAATTTCATTTCTGCCTGATGCAACCAGAATCTCTGTGTGGGGTTTTATTTCCATTCCGTAGCACTGAAAGGAAAAAGAAAACACAAAGCCTTGCCAAGACACTCCTCCAGGTAGAGAGGCTGATGATGCACTCCAGCAGCTGATAATGACATTTACAGTTAAAGTACAATTTCTGAGCAGTCAGGGCAGGTCACTTGTTAATAATGTGCCAGATACTCTCATGAGCCGAGCACTGAGACCCAACAGACAAATATCAGCCCAGAAGGGGCTGTAGAACCTCAGTGCCCATAAGGCTGGGCAGCACACGAGTGCCCACAAAGGAACATGAATGACTACAGAGCCAGGCTGTAAAATGAAAGGAATATTTCAGTGTGTGATTCACAAAACTTAACAGCCTGTCTTTGGTTTAACCTGGAATGACATGAATGAGTGATCTGGTTTTGAAATGGTAAGAAAAAGAAGTGAAAAGGAAATTTAATTTACAGGACCTTTACAAAGTTCTCCTCCATAAAGTGTTAGCACTGACAGCAGTTGCCTTTGGTTTACATCCACGGGGCACAGTACTGGGTTTGTGTGGCAGGGTTTGGGTAGCAGGGGGAAAAAGGGTTTCTGTGAGAAGCTTCTGGAAGTTTCCCCATGTGCTTTGGAGCCAGTGCCAGGACAGACTCAGGACTGAGCCTGCCTGTGACAGTGGCAGCACCTCGGGGATAACAGAAGCACACAACTGCAGCCAGGGAGGGCAGGGAGCTTATTTCTTCTCCTGTAACATGGAATCTCCTTCTAAAACATTCCCAGGTTGAATCCATCCCCTCTCTCTGTGGTTAAGCTCACTTTGAGGTGGCAAGTCCCAGCAGGTCCCACCAGCTCCTGGTGCTTCCCTTGCACAGCCCAGTGACTCTCCTGCAGGAGCTGCAGTGCCGAGATCTAACACACACCTGGGAACCAGCGAGCTGTTTCTGTTCAAGGCTTTGCTCAGTTTCACAGAAGCTTCATTAGCAAGGGTGGAAAAAGCAGCTCACTGCACATCCTTTATTGCACAGGCACTGGAAAAAAGTACACAAGTGTTTCTGGCTCTGTTGGGTGGTGCAAGATGTTCTGTCATAGTTGCAAAACACCCTCCACTGTAACAAGCTCAGGTAATGATTGTATTTTGTTCAGATCTAATCTGTGGCACTTTTCATCAAAAAATATTTTTCACTGTATTATATAATTCAAGGACTTATTCTGAGAAATAACTATTTCAATATGGTTATGAAAATACACAAAGTCAAATATTTCCCCTCTCAATTCCCTGAGTCCATTTAAAGGAGTTAAAATAAAATTAAGAGCTCTTTGATAGCAAAAGATTTAATATGTTTTCCCTCACACAATGCTATTTTCGTGGTTGTCACCTGGTTTTCTCAACAAGAATAAGGACTGTGATCCCCATTCTGCACATTCAGAGAGAGCTGAATACCAGCATGACTTTCCTCAATACAGTGACAAATTCAGAGTGAAGTTCTCTTCTATAGCAGACATGGGAATGCAGTTTTAAAAGTTTTTATTTCAGAGAATTAAAGTAGATTTCTAAATAACTAATGTATATTTGGAATAAATCAAGAATGAAGATTCCCTTGGACGTTGTCTGTGGTCACAGGAGGATGACCAGAGCTGAACTACTGAGTTTCACCGCAGAGAAGACTGAAGGAGACAGACGAGGCACAGCCTTTTTTAGCTCCCATTACCACTGAGATATTGGCAGATCAACTAAGCTGGGAGATATTCTATTATTCAACAAAATGTCCAACAAGGAGCCACCCACATAAAATTATAGCGCAGCTTGGTGTGAATCAACACAGACATACTTGAACCAAACGGTAATGCCTCTTCCTTACCTCAGAAAAAATTACCTCGGCGCATCATTTTTTGGCATGAGCGCTGGGGCTGGCAAAGCCCATGGGAAGCTGGACTGCCTGGCAGGTGACACCCACCCAGCCAGATATAAAGAGCCACCGGCGAGGACGCCCCACTGCACTTGGGTTCCCTGTCTCTCGCTGTGCACTGCTTTGCTTCTGCCTCTGGATATCTGACCCTTCCACCATGAGCTGCAGCATCAAGAGAACATCCAGCACCTCATACCGGAGTGGAGGAGGAGGAGGTGGAGGCGCCTGTGCCGGCGGCAGCGGCCGCAGCTCCTCCGTGTCCTGCCGGCGCTACGCCTCCTCCGTCATCGGCGGGGGCAGCTACGGCGCGGCAGCATGTGGGGGCTACGGGGGTGGCCTCAGCGGGGGCA
>JAOXXN010000311.1:2207929-2224503 GCA_026770055.1 Myrmophylax atrothorax
GAGAGAAGGAAGAGGAGCAGAAGGGACGACTATGTTTACATTAACAATATTTAAACTAAAGGGACTATACTCAGAGCCACTTTTTCACACAGTTACACACAATCTTAAAACCCACACACACCATGCAAACTATGTAACATCACACAGCTATAGCTAATTATTAAGTAATACGTATTTCCTAAAAATTGCTAGATCTAAACTATCTTAATGCAACCTATTTTAACTTTATAAAAGAACTCTATTAATGTTACTCCGTGGAGTTTCTGCAGGCTCCATTTCCAACTCCTCTGTGGGCCCAAGGTCTCCAAAGAGATTCCATTCTTATCTCAGAAGCTCCACCTGCAAATTTGTCCTTGGTTGACTAGCTTGAAAATGTATGAATCCTAACAGGGAAATGGCTGGATAGAGAGGAATCCAAGGAAAGAACCAGGAATCAATGGACTGAGTTCTCCCAGAGGCTTCCCCCAGGTCAGGATTTAGACCTACAGCAAATGTTTCCATTTGCAAAGGCAGCTCTGGGGTATGGACAGGCATGGCAGGCTCAGCTCCCAGGGCCTTTGTGCACATTCCTGCCAGGCCCTGGCACTCCTGGAGACAAGAAAATGGGACCACGGAGGTGACAAGGCAGATTTCCCTCTCAGCCCAGCAGGACTCAAGGAATGAGAAAAGAAACTCTGGCTCACTGTGCCTGTGACAAAAAAAGAAATGAGAGGAAGCTGCTCCTGTGATATTTCTCACATTTACCAGCCCACCATAACCACGAAAAATAACAGCAGCCAAGTTAACTAAGTACGAGAATTCTTTCAGGAAAATGCTTTCTCTCTGCATTCCAGTTAACAATTTCTGTTGTTTCATGTCCTACATAATACTTTGGAGTGCTAATCCTGACAAACCTCAGAATTTCTCCAAGTATTTCCACATTGTGGCTGCCTCTTCCCTGGAAGTGTCCCAGGCCAGGTTGGACAGGGCTTGGAGCAACCTGGGCTGGTGGAAGGTGTCCCTGCCCACAGCATTAGGTTTAGTGAGCAGGTTAGGGTTAGCATCAGGGTAAGTTAGGGTTAGGATTAGGGTTAGGGTTAAAGTTAGGGTTAGTGAAGGTTAGAGTTAGGGTTAGGGTTAGAGTTACAGTCAGAGCTCTTTTAGTACTGCCTAAAGAGAGGTTTCTGCAGGCTGCAATTACTCCTAATAGCGCCGTTTGGAGCCCACGCTTCGCAGCTCTGCCAAGCCTGGCTCCAGGGAACACCTTTCCCTGGCACACCCCTGTGCTCCCAGCCCTGGCAGCCCACGCTGGGCTGGGATCAAAGGCACCCACAGCCTCAGTAATCAACATTTTCTTACAACATTCACAATGTTAGTTCAGTTCTTTCTCATATCCCGATGTTGGTAATTATGGTAGTACCCAAAAGTTCACAGCAATCACAAACACACAAAGATTTAAAACAAATACCAACAACTCCTTTCTGTTGAAAATGCTGTTAGAAACCGTGTCACCAGTTTTTATTATTTATTAAAGCTGAGTCCATTAGGAAAGCGTGAAAAGGCACATTCCAGTCACTTGATTTGGTGGCAGTGGGCTGCCCAAAATACAGACAGTTGGCACAGGTCTCAGTTTTTAATGAAAAGAAGATTGAAAGCTGAATTGGGGTGTCAGAGACTGGTGGAAAACCACAGCTCTCAGTCAAGATAACAGCCAGAACTGCCTGGGGAGGGACCTGCCTGGTACACACAGACAGGGGAAATGCTCCTGTCTGAAGGTGGTGCAAACTGTTAAGGGTAGTCAGAAATCCCCTTCTCTTCCCCCAAGGCTGTGTGGTCAGCCAGGGCAGCCAGAGCCAGGGCTCCGAAGGTGTGTCTGTGGGCTGAGAGTTGCCATGAGAACCACGTGTTTACAAACACCTCCCTGGCAGCAGCTCCCACACCAGAGGCTCCACCACTGGCCCTCCTGGAGCAACAGCTGGATTTTCTCACTAAGCCCAACAGGGATTTGAAGACTCCAGGAATTCCTTTCACACAAAACTGAGTATGAAACCACCTGCAGGATCAGGAAAGCCCAAATCCAAGGATCCATCAGCAGGTTACTGGGAGAGCTCCTTGTTTTCAAATCCAGAACAAATGTTTAAAGCTTGCACAGTAAAATCTCAGCCCTTACTGGAGGCCGTGGCTTATCACTATGATCAGAATATATTCTTATTAAATTAGCAAGAGAAATTATAATCTATAATTCTATAAGTAGAAATATATGCATATAAATACATGAGCACATAGATATAAAGAACACACATACCAATGTTTTACAGACAGGAACAGAATGAAGCAGCTCAGCTCTGCCATGAACCCCATTTCTCCCAAGTCTGGGATTCATTTTTGGGTAGGAATTTTCCATGTGGCCTATGGGCAGATCCCTGTGATAGCTCCAGGCCTCCTCCCTCTTTGTGGATGCAGCTGACGTGGCCAGTGTCCAACACGCAGAGCTCCCCAGCCCGGGCCAGGTTCAGTCTGCTGGGCTTTGGCACTGCCTTTGCTGCTGCCTGCACAAACCTGACTTTTGGAACAAAGCCTCCTGTCCCTTGGATGTTTGACTCTTAAATAATAGTTTCCATCCCTATCATACCTTGCTGAGATTTACCAGCCAGATAACAGGTTAAAGGAAGTATAAAAGTACATCCAGTGAGTTGCCTTTCACTCCTCAGGGCTTGGTGCCCCAACTGAGCCTTCCCTCCCACATAATCTTTAATTACACGATAAGGAAACCTGCTTTATTTTCCTGTCTCAGGTACTTTACTCCTTTATGTGCTTTATCGTTAGAGCTCTGTATTGATAGAGGAATCAAGAGTTTACAGCTATTTATGTTTCTAGGGAAACAGGGACAATAATGAAGCTTTTCCACACCACAGCCCGTCTCAAGGATTTGCCAAGTATTTACACTGCTTGCAATTATTGAAGTGCTTGAGCTCTTCAGGATCTTTTAGGTATTTTCCTCATACTAATCTATTAAAATATTCTATAAATGGCAATCATTGAGAAATTAAATTCTGTAGCACTGCAGCAGCCTGGGCAGGAATTGTTCCAGCTGAGCCCAAATCATTGATCCATCACTTCTCTTCTGCCATGAACAAAACAGGGCCCTGGACAGAAATGGCTTATCCTGTGCCTTGCTCTCCTAATTTCTGTTAACACAGAACCCTTACACAACCTTATTTCTCGCCTCTTTCAATGCAGAAATTGTGCACTCACACATGCATTTCCCTTCAGCACATTCCCTCTATTTGCAAAAATAGTCATTTTGAGCAAGTTCCCACTGTTGCTCTGCTCTTCACTCTTCCAACCACTCCCAGCCATGTGTGTATGTGCTGGGACCTGCCCCTTCAGCACAGAAACATCCTTGTCTCTGAATCTGTTGGCACGTTCAGGGAATATAGGGCAATGCCAGGTCTGTGAAGATTAAAAAAAAAAGATTAATGATGGGCTTTAAAAGCCAGACAGCTGAGAATTGTATCCTGGGCAGCTGTTCACAGGTACCTTGCTACCAGCTGCAGATCAGAGCTTGTTGTCATTGGTTCTTCCCACAAGGAAGTTTAAAGAAAAAATACAAAATTGTGAGCTTGAATTGAAAAGCTCAAATATTTCATGCCTGTGGTCTTCAAAGGGGAAGAAAAACATCCCAAGTGGGGATTTAAGAGGGCCTGTGACAGAGTTGGTTGGGAGGGGTGGCCAAAGTTTGGATGAGCAAAAGAGGTGGAGACACATTTCCACTGGTGGATGCAGAGGAAGAAAGGAATAATTACCAGAAGGGACAAACAGTTAAAAATTTAAAAGATAAATTCAAAATAATAATTTTTTTTTGCGCAGTCATCCATAGAAGCATCGTTGGAATTGCAGGCACCGAGATGGTTAAAATGTTCAGCAAGTTCATTTAATTACAGTTGTATTAGCAACCCCTGGAAGCAAATACAGCAGGATGTGAGAAGAGAGACATGCCAGTATGACTCAAGGGCAAGGAAAGAGTGTTTACAGGACAGTTAATAAAACTACCCTGAAACAATAGGAACAATTTTATAAAGCAGCAGAGACTGGCAAGGCAGAGCTCACAAAGGTAAAGCAGAATTAGGCCTCAGCCAGGAGCTTGGGTGTGACTGGATGACTCCCCTTGAAAAAATGTGTCTCCATTCCCCTCTGATAAGGTGCAGATAAAGAAAATTCCCTGTGCTGACCATTCCTTACAGGGGAAAAGCTGACCCTACAATAAATTATGTTTATTGCACTGGGAGAAAAAGAGACCTACACTGAATGCTAAAGGCACCTTCTTTCACCACTGCTTTGAGGACCTGACATGAGAGTCCAGGGAATGCTGGAGGAGTATCTAGAGGGAAGGACGTTCCTCTCCTGTTGCAGCAGGAGACAAATCTCAAAAAGAACACACTGGGATTTATTCTCCTTTCAGCTTCTTGCATTTCTGTTCAGTGAAGAAAAGCACATGGACTGATGTTCCTTATGCCCTAACTATGAACTTGAATATTTAACAATAAAATAACTGTTCTCCTGCAGCTTCCTCTCTGTCAGCAGGCAGACTGCACCTCCTGACACCACCATTTCACCTTGGAGCAGTTCCTGGCTGGGCAGGTTTGTCCCACCCCGGGAGGAGCGGCGTGTCTCTGGCAGCAGCAGTGGCCCTGTGGCTCCCAGGAAAGGCTGCACAGCTTTACTGTGCTGGTGGAGAGCTGGGCAGGGCACCAGTCCCTACAGAGAGGAAAGAACTCGGCTCTGATGTCCAGGGCTGAAGTGTGGCACATATCCTGTGTGTATCCAGTGATTTATTCCACACCTGAGTCACTGCAGAGTTCCTCCTGGTACGGCCTCCTCAGTACCTGGTGATGCAGGTGCCTTGGCCGGGCTCCCGTGTGCTGTTTGTTCTTTCCCTCCCCGAATTTGCCTCGCAGTTTGACACCTCTGTACACAGGGAGTGCAGCTCTATTGTGTGGCCTGAAATACCTGGAGCACTTTACCTGGGCATAGAAAGGCCTGGCTGCTCCTGAGAGCTGCAAATGCTGCAGGGACAGGACTTTGCCTTTCTTTAAAGCATTTCTGGGGAGTCCCAGGGGTTTGGAGGGAGTGAGAAAGAGAATGGAAGCAAAGCTGTGAGTATCCCTCGTGTATTACAGGTGCTCAGGGAGGAGCTTGGAGTAAAAAAAGCTTTTGAAAATCCATTTTGTATAACAGAGGACTGGAAACCTTCAGAAATAACATTTTCAAGACTCATGAAGACCAGAAGAGTTTTTTTCTCTTCACTTGTCTCTTTGAGCAGCAATCAAAGAGACTCAGTGTATAATCAGGCACTTGTTTCTGCTCACTACCCAGGTACTCAGGGATGTTAATGCTTCTCTTTGCTACACATGCAGCCATGGCTGCTTCAGGAGGATTTTTGTGTCTGTAGAAAACCAGATTCTCAGACATGGCACATTCTCTGTCAGCCCAAATGGAACCAAGAGCAAAGAAAGAAACAAAGAAAATGTTCCTTCTGAAAGAAGAACTTTTCTCAAGGGAAATGAGGAAAATGGAGGGGCGGGAATAGGTTTTGTCAAGGTCTACACACATTGTTCACCACCTGGGCTCCTTTCAAGCTCCGTTATCAGGCTGAATCACTCTGTTAAAACTCTTTCATGAGATTACAGGAGAAAGCCTTTGTGTGACTCCTCTGACCGAGGGGCTCTGCGTTCCCAGCCCCTTTGTTCCATACAGGTGATCTCTAACCAGGTTTAGGAACGTTTCCCTCAGCACGGAGACGCCTCCTCCAAATCCCACCTTGTGTTTCCAGAGGCAGCAGTCAGGGGGAGGAATTGCCTCCCTGTGTGCAGGTATTTGAGAAGGAAACAGCCCACTCCACAGCCACTGACCAATAAGGGGAATGCCGTGTTGGCAGAAGGCTCAGGGCTGATAAATTCCACGGGTCTCAGATAACACATTCTGCAGACAACTCCCACACTGCACAGCATAAAAGCCGTGGCCTGGGGGAGCAGGGCACGCTCCTGCCTCGGGATCAGGAACCTGTGGGTGCAGCTTGGTTTAGGTCCTCGCTCTTCCTCCCCATGGCCAGTTACAGCTTCAGGCAAACCAGCTCGTCCATGGCAGGGGGTCCCGGGAGTTCGCTGCGGTTCAGCAGCACCCGCACCACCCCCAGCATCCACGGCGGCGCCGGCGGCAGGGCCGTGTCCGTGTCCTCCGCCAGGTTCGTCTCCTCTGGCCTGGGAAGCGGCCTGGGGGGAGGCTATGGGGGCACCTTCAGCAGCAGCTTCAGCTGTGGGGGTGGCCTGGGAGGCGATGGGCTCCTCTCAGGGAACGAGAAGGCGACCATGCAGGGCCTGAACGACCGCCTGGCATCCTACCTGGAGAAGGTGCGCGCGCTGGAGGAGTCCAACGCCGACCTCGAAGCCAAAATCCGGAACTGGTACCAGAAACAAGGACCAAGCCCTGCTCGGGACTACAGTGCTTATTTCAAGACTATTGAGGACCTTCGAGACAAGGTAGGTGTTAATATTTATAAAAAATCATCTTTGATTCGCACTTAGGAAGGAAATAGGAAAACCCAAAGGGCAAACCTTCCCCAGGGAGCCCCAGAAGGCCCTGCAGGGAGATGAGATGCACAGGCAAGGAGTGGGTGGGGATAAAGAAAATGCCAGTAGGGAACTATCTACTTTTTAAACTGTTAGCCAGAAGAAGGTATAAACCAGCCAGTGTGGGCTGCCCAAGTGCTTAACTCTCTGATAATGTTTGCTTTTAATACACATGCACACACAGACACACGTGCTGGTCATGTACACACATATGACCAGTTAATGTACATATTAATTATGGTAATAGGGTAATTTCCTCATTGTTTAGTGTGCCCTTCTCCAAAATTTGAGTGCCTCTTTCCCCAATTTTTGAGTGCCCCTCCCTAAATTTTTGAGTGCCTCTTTCCGTAAAATTTGAGTGCCCCTCTCGTATTAGTGTAATTACGGTAATGGGGTAATTACGGTACCTATATCAACAACTCGAACATAAAAAGAGCCAAGCAGTGACAGCAACCTGCCTGTCTGTACCCTCCCACCTGCCATAACGCTTGAAAACCCTCAGTGACCCAAGCACACTGCATTAACAATGAGAATAAAGATGTGTTAAGAATAATTTCATTTTTCCCATACTTAACCTCGAAATTGAGATAAGAGCACCGAAGCATTTGGCATAGAGAAAAAGGAAACAGCAGACATGAAGTAATCAACACCCTATATAAATGCAGGATTTGCCCCAAGAGCACATGGGTACCTGATAACAGATTGCTGAGGTGATACACACCCTGCAAAACACAGGCAGTTGCTGACTAAAGTATGTAAACAAATCAAAGAAAACTTGAGGTTTAGTTTTCTGAGTTCAGACTGGAGTTCATGACCCTCCCACACAGGTTTCCTTGCTGCAACCCATCCACATGCACTCCTGGTTTAGAATCTGAGCTCTGCTGAAGGCAGAGATGGCAATGAGATTTTCTACTTTTAGTATTCTTTTGCCTCCTTTCTTTCACTCCCCTCCATTTGAGGATGCAAAATGTTGTTCCAGTGGTTTTGTGGCTGACCTTTTGAGCTTTAAAGGTGGCAGCCAAAAACATGCTTTCCAGGTAAACCTGAAGAGGGATTCCTCCTAAATAAACAACATTTCCTTTAGAGGCTTCCATGATGCAATAAAATAATCAAACAACACTATTTGTTCTAGGACATAAAAATGTGTTCAAAGATGTCCTCTCCCTCTAAGCCAGACCACAGTTTTGTCTCACAGTGGAACTTCTACCTAAAGCCACTTCACACACCAGACACAGGGATGTGTCCAAAGCTGCCAGTCCTGGCAGATGCCTGTGATAAACCTGTGCAATGTGTTTGCTGCAGACCATTGATTCTTCCCCAGACCTCTATTTGCTGTAGCTACAGATAAAATAGAGTCTTCCCTCTTATCTGCAGAGCAGGGAGGCAGATAACAGTTGTTCCAGCCTCAGCAATGAGCTCTCATTGTTTGCAGATCCTTGAGGCCACCATCGACAATGCCAGGAGTGTGCTGCAGATTGACAATGCCAGGCTGGCTGCAGATGACTTCAAAACCAAGTGAGTTTTGGAGAGGGGAAAGGTCTCGTGAAGAGGCAAAAATCCCTGTTGAGCCAAAGGGCAGTGAAACAAGAATGGAATGATACAAAAACCCTGTGTGAACACTGTTTGATCCTGTCTGTGCAGTTCAGCCCTTCATGTATTTGCTAAAAGCACCATCTGCACCACATAAATCCTACAAACCCAGACACACTCCCATAAAATAATGTGTTTCTTGTGGGCTGGTTAATCAGACAACCTGAACGGGCTTGGTTTGCTTTTTGAAGGTTTGAAACGGAGCAGGGTCTGCGGCTGAGCGTGGAGGCCGATATCAACGGGCTGCGCCGCGTCCTGGACGAGCTGACCCTGTCCAGGGCCGACCTGGAGCTGCAGATCGAAGGACTGAAGGAGGAGCTGGCCTACCTAAAGAAGAACCACGAGGAGGTAAAACCCAGGAAACACTTTTGAAAGTGGTACTAGAGAAACAGCTTGTGGAGTTGTGCAGGCCCTCAGGATTGCCCTGGGATCTCCACGAGTGAGGAAAAGATTTCTGTGTAGACTGGGACCCCCCGGCACTATTTCAGGGCAGTCAGTCAGTCTCAGCCCTTGAAGAAAGAACAGAAGGTTCATAATGTTTTCAGTTTATGATTGTATCTTCTTTTGTCTCCTCTGCCACTCCCCACAGGAGATGAGTGCCCTGGGAGGACAAGTAGCTGGCCAGGTCAGTGTCGAACTGGACTCTGCTCCAGGCATTGACCTGTCCAAGGTCCTGGCAGATATGAGAGACCAGTATGAACAAATGGCTGAGAAGAACAGGAAGGATGCCGAGGCCTGGTTCCACAGCAAGGTAAAATCCCTCCATGCTGCACAAATACTGACCAAAAAACCCCTGAAAGAAACAATTATCCAAACACACAGAAAGCTGCTGTGGCAGCCCCCCACCTCCCACTTCTCACGCCGTGTTTTCCCCGTCCCAGACCGATGAGCTGAACAGGGAGGTTGCCATTAACACCGAACAGCTGCAGAGCAGCAAGTCCGAGGTCACCGACCTGCGGCGCAGCCTGCAAGGGCTGGAGATCGAGCTGCAGTCCCAGCTCAGCATGGTACGTCCACACTTGCCCTGCCTGAGCCCCACTGAACTGGGCTGGCATTCCCCTCCCCACACGGGCCCTGCATGTGGCACCAACCCCTCCGTGGTTTGCCCTGGCAGAAAGCGGCGCTGGAGAGCACCTTGGCTGACACGGAGGCGCGGTACGGGGCGCAGCTGGCGCAGATCCAGGGGCTGGTTGGCAGCATCGAGGCACAGCTGGCAGAGCTCCGAGCTGACATGGAGCGCCAGAACACCGAATACAAGATCCTTATGGATATCAAGACTCGGCTGGAGCAGGAGATTGCGACTTACCGACAGCTCCTGGAAGGGCAGGAGTCCCAGTAAGAACCTCTTGCTTGGCCCCACAAAGTCTGACCGTGCCACGGTGCCCCTTTGGCACAGCACCTCAGAGAATACCATTGCAAACACTCCAGGGCTTCACCAGTTTTTAACAAATTGATTTTTCTGGCCATAGTGGAAGTAGAAATGTGGTTCCCGTTTACATGAAGTGAGACCTCAAAGAGTTTCTAAATGAGAAGGCAAACTGACAAGCAGCACAGGAGATTGTGTAACTAACAGTAAAGTGATCAGCTGCTTCACAGTCAGGAAAAGTGCAATTGATAATATTTTACAGAATATAAAAATTAAGAACAAATTCCCATAAACTTCCTATTACCAGGTAGAGAGGTTTTACCCCCCAGGAATCAGTGTGGAAGGACATACAGTGTGAAGAGAAGTGAAGGCAGCCAGCCTGGCACTGCTCAGCCCGAGTCACCCCACATGGGAGCACAGCTCACTCTCATCTCACACAGAGTCCAGGAGGGAAAAAATGAGGCAGGGGTTGAAAGGTTTTGATTTCCTCTATTCCTTTTTTTCCATAATTGTGTTTTCCCAATGCAGTAGTTTAAAAATATATTTCTTAAAAGAACTCCCTCCCTGTCACTGAGGAGCACAGGGAGATGGGCATCCCTGCTCTGACTGCACACACAATGTACCTGACTGACACAGCATTTGCTTTCATCCACCCTTGTCTCACACAGCATTTGATGTGTTAACTCTCCTTTCAACTGTTCCTCTTTGTTCCACAGGATGTTTGGCTCCCTTTCAGGAACTGCTGGTAAGAATCCTTACTCTTTCAGGAGAAGTTTCATTTTCTAAAAGGAAATACACATAACTCTGGTGGTTGCATCCATTCTAGAGACTGGGGTCTGCATTGATTTACCACAGAAAAAAAAATCTAAGTAGCAAATGCTGTCTCTGGCTAGAATTGAACAAATTTCAGCCATTAAAAGACGTCAGACATGAGAAAAAAATCCCAGACTCTGCTACAGTAAAGGCAAAGTAAAGCACAAAACAGTTAATCATTTCCCCAGATGAAAGGACATAGGAATTGAAGCTTGGCCAGCTCGGGGGAATTGCAGAAACATGCCAGTAAGACCTGCCTTGAGCTTTTAGAGGTCAGCAGTGTCATAAAAGGGATGAGTCAAATCCAGGTGATGGAGAGGAACAGTTCTGAGAGGGGAATGAGAGACGAGGCCCAAGCCAAGCTCAGTGCCCATCAGAGTGGACCTGTGTGAGCTGGCCTTAAACGATTGCTGTTCTTTCTCTCCATGTTATTGCAGATAAAAGAGACAAGCTGGGAGATGGGAAACAGCACTGAAGGTCCTCCAAAGGTCATCTGCAAAGTGAGAAAAACCAGACAGCACACAGGGATTGAGACCGAGAGGAATCACTCTGAACTGCTGGAAATTACTTAAAGCACAGAAAGTCCTTGGCCACACAAAGTTTAGGCAGATTCGCACATAGTGGTGATTAAGTTGCAAACTGAATCAGCTTTGCAATTCTTTTTAGGTCCTGCATGTATTGAATTGCTGCATCTACTCAAATAAAGATGATCTTCTTGCAATCCTTGCTTCTTTGGAGTTACTGTGATATTTCACTGCAGTCTGGCTTTTCTCAGGCAGGAATTAGCCAGGAAACCTCCCTGAGATGTGAGCGCTCACAGTGTGGGCTGGCCTGAGCTCCATCCTGATTCCTTCTGTCTCCTCTTGCTGGCAGGAGCTTGGAATAAGGAAGCAACAGCACCCTGAGCCCCTCAGTGGGGGACACAAGAGTGACTTGGGTTTCTAACAACATGCTGTGCAGAGCAGGGGCAGAGGGACGGGAGACAGTTCATTAGGGTAAAGCATAAAGCTGTTAAACTGGGCTGTAGGAACAAACAGGGCAAGCAGCAGCTGGGAGAATTCTTCACTTCCTCTCCCACTTCACACAGAGGTT
Organism: Myrmophylax atrothorax; assembly: GCA_026770055.1. Taxonomy (NCBI): domain Eukaryota; kingdom Metazoa; phylum Chordata; class Aves; order Passeriformes; family Thamnophilidae; genus Myrmophylax; species Myrmophylax atrothorax. The sequence goes on from JAOXXN010000311.1 coordinate 2,219,399, forward strand.
CCCAACCTTTAGCACCAATTTCAGCCCCCTTCGCTCCCATGTCATTGAAAGGATATTATTCCAACTGAAATTCCAAATGGAATCACTTTTAGTTCCAGCCCCCAGAAATCAGTGATTTCATTTCCCATCACTCCTCTCCAAGCCAACAGCCCAGGAAGGTTTTCAGGGCTCGTGCTGAAAGCAAACCACAGTTCCAGTCCCACCAGCACCTTCCCAGCTCCCACCATGACCACAGGCACAGTTTGCTCCTCTGCTGAGGAAGAGTGGAAACTGGGACATGCCCAGCCTGAAAGAACCCCAGCACTGCTGTCCCCCAGAGTGGATCAGTGTGCAGCCTGTGTTTCTGGGACACATCACCAAATCCTTCAGCACTTCTCTCCTTGGCCTTGAGAAATGTTCAGGATCCCTTGTTCACAACTAGATGTTCACACCAGATTAATGGAGTGTTTCCTTGGCTCGGAGCACCCCAAAGCTCTGGACCTTCTCCCTCCACACAGGATAATCCTCTTCGGTACCAAGGTGCTGGTGCTTGGTTTTGGTTCAGTGGTGACTCAGGTGATCTGTCCTGACACCAACAATCCCAGCTCAGCTCTGGAATAAGGCAAGACATTCACTGTGACAGGGAAAAACTGTGACAGGAGAGGAAACAGTCCCAATGTTTCTGATGAAATGTTTAATATAAGTCACTCAGGCACTATAATTTTAGAGCCTAGTTCAGAAAAAGAAAATTTTCTCAAGGTATGGCGAGTTCTTCTCTGAGTGATGGGTCTATCGCTCATGGAGTGATCACTGAGATGGCAAACAAGCTGCTGCTTGACTGGAACTTGCTGTCCTGAGAGGAGGGGCTGGAGTGTGTCAGCTTCGTTAATCCCACAGCAGAGGTAACAAAAGGGTTTGTGCAGCACAGGCATGTCAGGGGATGTCTTCCAGGAAAGCTCCGTGGAAGATGACAAACCAAGGAGTTCATGCACCACGGGTACAATGCTGAAACTGTGTGAAGGATGAGTCTGTGTGTCAAGACCTTGGATAAGGAATCTCAGAGCAAAGACAGTGAGACCAGAATAAGGCATAAGCTTGAAATATATGATCTGTATTGGCTGCTTGATTTATTTTTAGTTTGCCAATGGTAAATATTAAGAAACAGCTTTTATCTGCTACCTCTGTTGTAAGTGTCCATCTGACACTGATCCAGAGTGACACCCAGGGCGTGTTCAAAAGCAGCAAAGTGTGTTTCACCAGCAACATGAGTTATCAAGCCTGAGTGAAAGAAGACCAAATGAAAATTCCCCAAAGTTTCCTGCTAAAGTTTGTGGTGTTTTTTAGAGGTCTGTTTGCTAGTTGTTTGGGGGTTTTTTTTAATGGAATCTGATTTGCTTCTTGTTGCTCACTTGGTTGAACAGCCCCTGGCAGCACACACATCTCAGGGCACTGATATTACAGGGGTCTCAAAGAGACTGTTTTCATCTTTGGGAGGGTTTGTCTGAACTTGTTTCGTGAGCCACCAAGCCTTGGAGACACAGAGATCTGGCAAGGTCTGCAGAGCCATTAATCTGCCTTAATCTGAAGGGCTGTGGCAAAGGGCCAAGTTCAGTTTGAAACATGTTTCCAGAGCTGTGAACACCCCTGGTTTGGTGCTCAGCCAGGAGTGAGTGGCTGTGCCCAGAGCCAGTCTGCAAGGGACAGCTCAGCTGGACTTGGCCATTTCTTACCTCCCAAGTGCACATCTCCAAGTGAAAAGGCTGCTTATCCCTGCACCTGCAGTAACATCTCAACTGGAGATGTCAGAAATCCCCCTCAGTTTATTCCAGCCCCTGCTGTGAGCCGTGGCTTACCCCAAATCCCCATCTTGAGCTCTAAACTCAGTTTCTGTACCATCAAAACCTGTGCTAAAAACAACACTTTCCTTTTGATGCTGCTAGCAATCATATCAGTTTTATTCTTTGAGCTTTATTCAAGGGGTTTTTATTGTTTTATTTTATAATAATTTTGGTGGTTGTGAAAGTCCATCCCCCTTCCCTTCCTTTCCCATCCCCTTTCCTCACGCCCTCCCACACTGCAGTCCCAGTTTACTGCCCCACCAAACCCTGGTGTGGGGCAGTAAACAGCACAGGGCTCTGCAAACTCCCCTTGCCACAGTGCCCACACTGCCCAGCCCAGCAGGGCACTCAGGCAGCCACACTTCCCAACAAGGCTCCCAAATCTGCTTTCCCATGACCACGGTGTGACTGAATTTCTGGATTTCACTGGCCATTTATTGGCTCTCTAATGCATTGGTGTTTCACACTCCACTTTAAATGAAGGATTAAGGTGACTCTTCTAAGTGCTTCTTAAACCTTATTTTCAAGTATTACTCCATTTTCTAGTGCACACTGGCATTAAACACATTTATTGCTATCAGAACAGTTTCATCTTAAGCCCATTTTCTTTACATTTTCTAAAGCAACGGGATCTTAGTCCTCCCACAGTTCCTCTTTTAATTGAGTTATTTCAATGTTGTGTTATCCTTCTAGACTATTTCACAAGCATTACTAAATTAACCGTACCAATTCTCCCTTGCACACTGATGGGTGCTGATTGTTCCTCACACAATGCCATGAATAGATACTTTTTGAACTAAAAATTCAGACTCCAAAATCTAAGTATTAATTCCAAGCAAAAATCAAGAACAAGAACATTTCAAATTCAATTCCAAAATTTTAAAGGGAAAAATAGGGATAGCAAAGAACAAATAATGGTGAGATGAAGTGATGATTGCATGTTTTTCAAGGAAATGAGAATTTAACTTAATTTTTAGATAAAGTTTATTTTCTGAATGTAGCCATGGTGAGTGTTGTAAACGGGCAAGTGGGTGGGTCTGAACTCACTCTGTTTTTCCATTATTAAATGTCAGAAAAGTAAACTCCAAGTTTCAGAACTATAGCCTGAAGAAAAACACTCATCTGATTCATGCCTTTTGTTTAATTAAAAAAGAAACCCCAAGCCCAAGCCCCTGCGATGTGCTGCCAGCGCTGGTTGTCAGGAATGTCATCATAATTGGCCTCACCTCCAGGGAGGAGGAATTTTGGAGGGAGGGCTGCGGTGGGTTTGTCTCCAACACCCCATCGTGAGGGTATAAAAGAGCCTCCAGGGCAGTGAAGGCACAGCCTCTGCTCTCTGCCCACGCTCTGCCGCCCTTTGCTCCTTCTCGTGCCGCAGCCATGGCCACTTCCTTCGTGAGCTCTTCCTCCACCTACGGGGGAGGCTTTGGGGGTGCTGGGGGCAGCTCACGGCTGTCATCGGTGCGCGCCGGGGGCACCCTCCGTGCCCCGAGCATCCACGGTGGCTCCGGCGGCCGTGGCGTCTCCATCTCCTCCGCCAGGTACGTCTCCTCTGCAGGAGGCGGCTATGGAGGCGGCCTGAGCTGTGGCTTTGGGGGCGGCTATGGAGGAGGCTTTGGTGGAGGTGCAGGCTTTGGTGGAGGTGCTGGCTTTGGTGGAGGTGCTGGCTTTGGAGGGGGCTCTGGCTTTGGGGGTTGCTTTGACCTCGGCAGTGGCTTCGGTGGCGGCGATGGCCTCCTCTCCGGCAATGAGAAGGTGACGATGCAGAACCTGAATGACCGGCTGGCCTCGTACCTGAATAAGGTACGAGCCCTGGAAGAGGCCAATTCAGAGTTGGAAGTGAAAATCCGAGACTGGTATCAGAAACAAGCCCCCACCAGCCCCGCCCGGGACTACAGCAATTACTACAAGATAATTGAAGACCTCAGAGACAAGGTAAGACAGTCACATGTAGAGGAGTTAAAAGAATGCAAAAGAGTTATGGAACTGCATATTCCATGTCTTTAAAATAAGCTCAAATAATCAGAAAAGAAATACTGAATTCTTCAACCCCAAATACACTGAGGTCATGAGCAGAAAAGAATAGCTTGTTTTCGGTTTAAACGCCAAGTGTCTTATCCTGACAATGTGATGCTTGTTGAAATTAAAATGTTCACATTAAAAGTTAGCAACAATGGCAAAATGTGTTTAGATTTATCGATATATTTATTCAGGACTCAAATAGTAAAGAATGTGACAGGTAGGCCTCCAAGGCCGGAAAAGTAATTCTCCTGGCTAGAGATAAGATCAGTGTATGAACTAATTACGGTTCTAATCTGTGTTGCACAGAGTATCTCAGCTCTCTGGTTTGCTCGTGCAATGTGGATCTGGTATTTCACCGTTACTCACAGGAACCTTCCCTTTGTTTCTCACTTGACAGATTCTTGCTGCTACCATTGACAATTCCCGGGTCATCCTGGAGATCGACAATGCCAGGCTGGCTGCCGACGACTTCAGACTGAAGTAAGTTCACCTGGGGCACATTTCTCTTCACTCTGCTTGTCTTCACTTCGCTTTTCTCTCTCAGAACAGTATTCTAAAGTTTGGTATTACTTTTTATGTAGAAAATAAAGTTCTTCAGTCACTGAAAGGCACATTTTGAAATTGGGGACAGCTATTTTTCCTTGGTAACTTCTGCTGCAAAAAGCCTGGGAAACAGAACCAATTGATGAAGGACCAATTCAGAATATAAGCCTGACAGAACACAGCCTCCAGATCACTGAGCTGTTTGCATAATGAATTATAGCCCATGTCTACTTTTTTTTCATGATGCTCTTAAGTATTTTTACCAGCCTGAGTCACAAGGGAAAGAAGGCAGGAATAGGTTGGGATTTTCACTAAGAAGAGAGTGGCAGGAAGAGATTGCAGTGGGGCTGGAGCAGTTCTCTGACAGCCCAAAATTCAGAGAAGAAAGACCAAGAGCAACATGGGGCTTTCTATCTCTCAGGCTCAGCAGCACATTCAGCCAGATGATAAAGGTCCCTGCACAGCTGCTTTTTCCCTGCAGCGATGCACCTGCAGGTTTTGGTTTTCCCTCTTGTGTCCCAGACAGCCCCAGGCCACCTGTGCTTTCCTCCACTCCAAATCCAAGAGGACACTGCAAACGACCTGTCCTGTTTGACAGCATTTCTCTTGATGCTGATAATCCTTATCAGGTTCTGCAAGGTGGAAAGTCACGTCCTCCTCAAGAACAAAATGAGATGGCAATGCCTGTGCTTGCATGTGCCAGAGCTGGATGTTGCAAAAAAC
>JAOXXN010000311.1:2224603-2248844 GCA_026770055.1 Myrmophylax atrothorax
AAAACCACCTTTACTACTTTTACAGTTTTCTCCATCTGTTTTCATTTACAGCCCATACATTCAACATAAATTGTGATCATTTCATAGCTGTACCGAACACAAACTTGGGCATGTTCCAGAACTTGTTTCTCTTTTGACCTGCAGGTATGAGAACGAGCTGTTCCTGCGCCAGAGTGTGGAGTCCGACATCAACGGGCTGCGCCGTGTCCTGGATGAGCTGACCCTGTCCAGGGCCGACCTGGAGATGCAGATCGAGTCACTGAAGGAAGAACTGGCTTATCTGAAGAAGAACCATGAGGAGGTGAGTGCAGAGGAGATCACTTCCCTTTGGAATGTGTGACTCTTGTCAGTGAAACATATGTGTAAGTTACATGTAAACAGGTGCGTGGTGTGTGAGTGCACGGAGAGCAGGGAAGCCACACAAGGAGAGAGAAAATGGGATGTTTCGTGTGTGTTCCACTTGTGATACTTGATAGCACAGTCCTGTGTGCCATGGCAGGGATGGCTGGGGGCAGGAAGGATGTGAGAGGAGGGATGTGATCTTTCTGTGTCCTCTGCCTTCTGCCCATGCAGGAAATGAAGGAGTACTCGAACCAGCTGAGTGGCACAGTCAACGTGGAAATGGATGCAGCTCCTGGCATCGACCTGACCAGAGTTCTGTCCGAGATGAGGGAACAGTACGAAGCTCTGGCTGAGAAGAACCGGAAGGATGCCGAGGCCTGGTTCTTCACCCAGGTAAAGCCACACCATGCACTGCCTCAGTGACACTGCCCTGGCAGCTGCACCCTCCCTTCCAAAGTCATGGAATTCTTTCTATGCAGTATGTAGGTGATTTTACAGTTGTTTTCTCCTTTCAGACTGATGAGCTGAACCGTGAAGTTGCCACCCACACACAGCAGATACAGACCAGCAAGTCGGAGATCACAGAGCTGCGCCGCACCATGCAGGGGCTGGAGATCGAGCTGCAGTCCCAGCTCAGCATGGTACGGACCCGCCCTGGGCACACCTGCAGGCACTGCCTTGCACTGCCCCTTCCTCCCTCGCTGTCCTGCCGCTCCTTATCCCCCTCCGTGGCACAAGCCACACTGTAACCCACTCTGATGTGATTCCCTTTAGAAAGCCGGGCTGGAGGCCAACCTGCGGGACACGGAGGGCCGGTACTGCGCACAGCTGGCGCAGATCCAGGCGCTCATCACCAGCGTGGAGGAGCAGCTGGCAGAGCTGCGCTGCGACATGGAGCGCCAGAACCAGGAGTACAAGATGCTCATGGACATCAAGAGCCGCCTGGAGCAGGAGATCGCCACGTACCGCCGGCTGCTGGAGGGCCAGGACGCGCAGTACGTGACCCTGCCCAGCCCCTGACGGGCAGATCAGGGCAGAGGCAGGCGCTGTGTGGGGAGGGAGCTGTGGCTGCTGGGCTGGCACTGCACACACAGCCTGTGGGGCACTGGCAAAGCAGGTGCCCACTGAAATTCCTGCTGCTGCCATACCTCAAGCTAAATCTGCACTTTAACAGTGTTGAGGATTTGAAAATATAAATGCCACTGATTTGACTATAATGAATTCCAGAAGGCACCAGGCACCATATGTATGTCTCACATAACCCTCTGTTTGCACTGGATTTAGAGCCTTCAGCCTGAAACAACCTATAAAAACCTGCTCCTGGTATTTCTTTAGCTCTTGGCTTTCTACATTTGTGCAGAGGTGAAAACAGCCATCCCCGCACACCAATACCCCCAGGTAGAAAAGAGCTCAGTACAGATCCCAGCTTATTTCAGGAATATCTGCTTTTTTTTTTTTTTTTGCACCCATTCCTCATATTGGATCTATACATGAATTACTTTTGATTTCTGAGGAGCAATCAGCTCCTTATATAGTTTCTAGAAGAGGCATTCTGAGGAGAGGAGCAGGATGTGGACACACCAGGCCAAGAAACTGGTCTGACCACTGTTCCCACTCCCTCTCAAGTACATAAGGGTGGATTTCAAAGCTGAAAGCACCTTAACACCACCTGTAGTAACAACACACCTGAGAAATCAGCCATTGAAATCCTGGCTGTTCACACAAATTCCTAAATGGATCAATGGTTTCAGAGGGCAGGGTCAGGGATGATCATTAATCAAATACTTCTTCTTTTCTACAGGTTGTCAGGAGTGAACCCCAAGGACGGTAAGAAATGTTTTTATGTAACAAGGGGCTGAAAGGAACAGGCAAAATAGGATTAAACAAACCTATTGTGTCTTTTGCCTTGGATTTCTTCTTACTACCACAGATTCCATTCTCCCTGCAATGACCCCCTTCTGTGTCACGTAGAGACAAAAATATAAGACTTTGTTTTATGTGCACTGTTGAAACCAGTAGCTTGCCAAAATGATTGCATGAATTGCTCATGGGATTCTAAAACCCTCAAATCTCCCAAAGATTCCTAAATTCCTCTGCTGATGCACACAACATACTAATACTTCCAAATCCACATGTGATGTGCCCTCCTAAGTTCTTCTGGGTAAGGACCAGGAGGGAAAGTAGATAAGATGTAAAGGCAATTCTGCCTTTGATCTGTAAAAGATCTTGTGAGGCAACAAACAAACACAATCCCACTGCTCAGCTCCTCAGGGTCTTGGCAGGGCCTTATTTTTTTTCTTCCCTATTTAATTGTTTTATTCCTCCTACCAGCATCATTTGGGAGCAGTGGAAGAGGTCGCATTAGCACAGAAGACGAGGGAAGATCTGTTTCTACCCGTGAAAGGAGATTGCCATAAAGAAATACTGAATCTCCTCCCACACGTGATGCCACATGGAACCAGTGCAGCCTCTATACTGGCTAATGCTGAGAGAAAGAGCCTTTCACTTCTCCAAATCACAAGAATCTATCCAAGAATGTCTTTCCTTAGATTTGCTCTGCCTCTGTACATGAGCATTGACTCGCTGGGGCAGAGATGCCTGCCCTCTGTCAGTGCCCTGTTGTTTCCTACATAATAAAGTTTCTGTTCTGCTTGTGCAAATACATCCAGTCTAGTGGTGTTTTCTGGAGTCAGTGTGGCACTGCCACACACGGCCCACACACTGCCCCAGCGGGGATAACAGCTGCAATAACAATCATAACTTTAATAATAATAATAATGGGGATGGGGTTGAATAGGAAGATAAGAAGTGCCATTAGATTGTTCCAGGAATCTGGAGCTGGTATCAGTAAAAGCAGAGAAGATAACGTAACAAATCCTAAAGATCTTTGTCCTCAATTCCAAGCACACAGTGGGGCTGCAACTTACGCACAAATAAAATGCATCTCTGAAAAAACTGGTATTTTTCCATATGTATGTTTGTGTTCCTTTACTGCCTTCAACTCAAAAGGAAATTCCCTCAGCTACTGAGGAAGCACCAGGCATGGTCCAGCTGGAATGAGCTGCCCAGAGTTTGCTGTGACTGTCATGGTTTTCACCCAGCAGGCAGACCCTCCCCAGCCCGGGCCAGTGCTGTGGCTGCTGCACTGGCCACACCACCTTCTCCCAGCTGCAAATCCACACCAGCAGAACTGAGGAGATGCTGATAAAGCTTTGAGACCCTGGTGAATCCCAACCTCAGAAGCACATAAGGCACCTCCCTAAATGCTGTACTTTGCTCCCATAACCTGTTTGGAAAAGGTGTCCTTAGCCCCATTGATGAGTATTTGAAACCACATAATAGTGTCTGCAGAAATGACACCATTTCTAGAATTACATGTTTTATTTTCCTTCCAACCTCCTTAGAGCCACTATTTTTGCGTTTCCTATTTTCTGACATTTAAAGAAAAGAAATCTAAACTCCTGCCACCACCAGTTTGGTCACAAGTGAGGCTGTAGGATCACTGGTTCTGCGGGTAAGACACGCACATCCTGCTTGTATTCCCACTGGAAAGAGCTGGGAAGATGTTCTTGCAAACTGCAGCAAAGCAACATCACAATCCACCAGAAAAGGAAAGTCAAACAGTACAAATGACCTTTTTTCCTGATCCAAACCCCAGGTGACCATTGTTTGTATCACTCAAACACCAAGAGGGGGAATTTCCTACAGCCATTGTCAGCTATCCATCCGTGTGTACTCCAGACGGAGGCGTTGAATCAACCAGTGATGGTTGCAGGACACTGACCTGTACAATGGAGCTGCCAAAATAGTCTCCTATACTTAAACTGTAGCCCAGAGATTCAGATCGGTTTGTTTTCTCAGTTCAGTACAACCAGCACAATTCCCAAATGAAGCAAGCCGGGACTGTGCATTCTCTTCCCCAGCACAGCTCCCAGGGAGCATCCAAGGGTGCCATCTGCTGACAAGGGTTTGTCTCCTCACTCTGGTCACCACTTCCATTCTTTGCTTTAAAGAGGTGGATGAACCCAAGTCCCACAGTGCAGCCTTGACAAAGAAGGTTTTGAAGTAAGTTGTTTGGTCTTTTTCATGGATCCACAACATGAGTGAATGAAAATTGTGTGGTGTCTTCTCCCATTCGCAAAGGCTGAGCTTCAGAGGAAGCACCTCCCATGTCCCAGACCTCCTGTTCTCTGTATTATTTGCAAGATAAAACACAGCTCTGGTTTTCATGATGTGGTAACTCCATGAAACTCTCAGGGAGTAGGACAGAGGCTCTCTGGGCTCACACACTGCCAGCTTTGCTGCCAGGCAGCTTGGGAATGTCAAATGAAATGAAGGATTAATTTTATTTCCCGTACTATCGTGTACCTACATGTGCATTTCCATTTCAGTGTAACAGTTCATAGACAGCAGCTTGCTGGACTGAAATTCAGTCTGAAATTTGTCTCTGGTGAGATGAACTGAAAAGCAGAATATCATCAGTTCTATCATAATTTGGGGGTTTTCTTCAAGTGAGGCCCCCAGTTTTTGTCTGGTGCTTCATGCTTCCCTCCCTGTCCAGCAGCAGGGCTGACCCTGCACTGCAGCTCGGGACAGTGGTTGTTACCAGAGAGTTTGGGCAGAGTCAAGCCTTGTACTCACTGGAAAACCCTGTTTTCAGGGGATAATTGTCCCAAACAGTTCCAAATGGCAGCAGCATCCCTCCACACTGAAGTGCTGAGGAAGGAGAAGGAGCATGTGCTCCATGGAAAGGGGACTGGGAAAAGGGAAGGAGCAGGTGCCGAGCAGAGCCGAGCCCGACCACAAGGAGGAGCCCAACGCTTGCTCCGTCAGGAAAGCGGCCGGGAGGTACCCAGGGAAGGCTGGAGTGCAACAATTCCTGACTGCTGCGGCATTCCAAATGGAGCAGAGGAAAACACACCTCTCCAGGTTTCCCCCAGCACCGTGAAACTCAGCTCTGTGCAGCCGCCGTGAGCTCAGCACTCAGGACGAGCAGCACGGGCAAGGCAGACCCTGGGAAAGGGCTGAGCTTTCACCTGGGTAAGGAAAACAGCCTCTTCCCAAATCTTCTCCCCCATCCCATCCCATCCCATCCCATCCCATCCCATCCCATCCCATCCCATCCCATCCTATCCCTCAGCTGCACACTAGAACTACCCTTAAAGACAAGGTAATCCACTGACCCAGCGGTTGCCATGGAAACACTTCCCAGTTTAGCCCCCACATGAGGATCGGGACCACCTGCACAGCCAGACTCGCCCCTCCGTGTTTGATGGCAGCAGTTTGACAGAAAGTCACTGAGACTTCTGAGGAAGGCTATTGCTGAATGACTGCCAAGTCTATTTTTAAGGCTGGCAGCTTTAAATAATTACTTGAAGCTTTTGAGTGTTGCTACAAACTCACGCTGTAAAGCTTCTCTATAGCTAAAGATATAAATATATTAGTAGTATTAATGCTGGGAACAGCAAGAAATCCCTTCATTGCTGCCTGTTGCAACAAGACCATTGAAACAGGACTGAGCCTCAAATCGTGAGGAAATGAGCAGAAAATACAAAGTATCTAATTCCATGTATTCCCCGCAGGAAGGGGCAGCTGAAGGGAACAGCTGGGCATTACTGACTCCGGACTGGAGTTATTTTAGTTTAGAAGTTGGATGACTTCATTAAAGCCTCATTTCTCCCACAGGCTGAAGCTGTTGGTCGTTAATGATGGCTGATAGGACATCCTGTGTTTGGGGATCCCCAGGTTTGAGATCCACAGGCTGTTGTAATTCTGCAGCCCGAGAATTATGACAGAAAGTATCTGCAGAGCCCCATCCCTGCCCCAGCTCCCCATTTATTTCCCTCATGAGCAGGAAAACATAACAAGCTAACTACAGGGTTAGAGAGAAGTCTGAGGCAGAGCTGATCCTGTTCCACACCTACAGATTTTGGCCACACCTCACTATTATCATATGAAAAGAAAAAGAAAAAAAAACCCAAACAAGCGAAAGGAAAGCAATCTGGTATGTGGCTGATTCCAAACAACAACAGTGTGCAGGCTCATAAATGCTTCAGAATTGACCAAGAGGAAGCACGTTTCGTGATGACACAATCTTGTTGCTGTAGTCATTCATCGAAGGGAAACTCCCACAGGAAAAGGCATAAAGCTGCCCAGGGAAGGCGAAGAGGCTGCTCAGTGCTAGGCAGCCAAAGCCGGGGTTCGGTTCACACAGAGCTAAGCATGAGCACCAGCCAAGGCCCTTTCCAGTTTTTTTCTGGGTCCCTCAGGGGTAGTCCAGGGTGTGGTTTGGCCCAGCAAGGAACTTCTTACAGAGCGTCAAGTGCAGATGGTGGTGCCAGCAGCACACATCCCTCCTGCTCCTCCGCCAGACCCCTGTGGCTGCCCGCAGGAGGGGCACCCTGGGCAGGCTTCGGCGAGCACCATGGGCAGAGCATCTTCCTGGGGGGCAATGAGAAACAGACTATGCAGAACCTGAATGAGCGCTTGGCTGCCTACCTGGACAAGGTCCGTGCCTTAGAAGCAGCAAATGCTCAGCTGGAGAGCTGCATCCTAGAGTGGCACAGGACTAAGTCTCATGGAAAGAGGCATGACTTCAACCAATACGAGCAAAACGTCACTGACATGCAAAGGCAGGTAAGTCAGAGCTGAGACTGTGTCATTCTGGGCTCTTCTGAGGAATCTGGGCTGTCTTTTATGCTGGTGGCTTTCCTTTAAAGAGGTTAAATAAAACCTTTGAAATGTTAGAAATCCTCAGGAAGGTTGTCCCAGGAGCTGGGAATAGGCATTCTTTGTGCTGCCAAGGAGGAGACTGGGCACATGAGAGGCTGGAAGGGGGCGAGGGGGTTGTACAGAGACTGGCAGAATAGAGGGATCCGTGTGCTGCCAAGTGTTCCTTTCTGCACTGAAACTGGGCTTTGAGTAACTGCGTCTGGCAGAATTTTGGCTTTTTGACGAGCAAATTACAAAGCAGGAGGAGAGCAGAGCCTGCCCCTCTCCTGCTGCTGTCTCCAGACAGACTGGGGCATTCCAGCTCTTTGATTCCTGTGGTAGCAGACAATGAAACTACAGGAGTTTTGGGACCAATGAGCTTATGTAATCAGATGGAAAAATACTTCATTGTAATTAAGAAAATAGCAGTGACAAATTCCTTGTGGATGTTTTCACTATAATTAAAAGGAGAATTTCTGGTTCCTGGCAGTAGTTAATATTAATGTTCAACAGTAACTCTTTCAATCGCCCAAACTCACGTGTCTTCAAATTTAAGCATAATATTAATCTGTATTCATAATGAACATCCTTAGCACTGTAACCAGCTGTGACTAATCAGTGTAATTAACTTTACATACCCATATGGGGCAAAACTCAAAGCTCTTCCAAATGCAGCGTTGTCATTTTCCCTCCACTTTTTACAATACGATTACTTGGCATTTTCAAAACCTGGAGAAATTCTTTTCAAGAGGGCTTGGAAATGGTATTAATCCACATCTTTGCTGACTGGGGCCAGGGACTTAATCAAACTCCGTGCTCACTGTTAAAAGTGTTGCCTCGAGGCAGAAGATGAGGTGCCCCGACCACAGCCTGTGTATGGAGAGCCAGAACTGTCATCACCGATTTCTGTTTTAAGGATAAAGAAAGGTCACTGTCCCCAGGACTGGCACTGGAGCACTGTCCTTTTTAACTGAAATAGAAATAAAAATGTGTTCACCAAGAACATAAATGTGTATGGTTGATTTGGAATTAATAAATCAGAAATATTTAGAAAGACAAGCATAAAGCTGTGATGCTGACTGGGGCAAAGCCCTCACTTTTGAATAGGCCATACCCAAAGCACTGATTTTTAACTCTCACCCCTTCAGCAGCTGTCCCTGGACACAGGTAGGCACCTGGAGGCTGGTAGCTGTGCTGGATGAGGCAGGGAGGGCCAAGAAAGCATCATTTACGGGCGACAGTTCAGTGCCTGAGCCAGAATTTTAACTTTCTCTATAAATTATTGCAATTAGCACCAAGTCTGCCAGTAAAATGAGTGAAAATATAGCATCTAATTATTCACCATAATTAAATTAATTAAACATTAATTTAAAAGGTGAAAGTAATTTAGCACCTAAAATAAAATTTAGACCAAAATTAGGATCCCATATCCAATAACCCAGAAAGTCTATTATATACTGTCTGTCTGGACTTGGAGGCATTTAATCATTTGAGTCCTACATTTTGTACCACACTCTTCCCTGGATACATGAATTTGGGATGAACATTTCAGGTGGAGGGACAAGCTGCCTTCTCCAGCCTGACTGCACTGTAACCAGACACACAGTGAAATAGCACCTGTTCTTCTGGTAACTGTCTCATTCAAACTCCTTGTGCCACTAAATAAGCAAAGTGACCTACAGAGCATTCCAGGAGATGGGACAAAGGACATGAGACACAAGAGGAGGAAGTCAGAGCAGGAAGGCTTCTTGGAAAATCCTTGGTTTGAGAAGGAATTGGAGTGTATTTCCTATATAATATGTGAGTTCTCAATGAAGCTACCTGTAAGTTTGCAGACTGGTGTGAATGATGTGGGCATGTTCCTGAGGGATGCAGTGAGGAATTCCGTGGGATCATTAACAGGCACATGTAGGATCCCTTGCTGGCTGCAGAGCAGTGGGCAAAACTCCCCAGGTGCTCAGATCTCACAGAAAGGGTCACACAGCAATTCCTTACAAGTGCCTGGTTATGAAATGGCACAAAGATGGAGAACTTGTGTTGCTTTCTCATCACCTTGTAGATCCCACAGGAGGATTCTCCCAGGCTGGATTCAAGAATTGTCTCGTCTCTGACACCAAATTCCAGGCAGCCACACATGCAGGGCATTGTTATAGTTCTTCTGCTGGCCTTGATCGTGTCCCAGGGCAGGATCTGAGGTGTGCTGCTAATTGCTCAGGAATGCACAGTCTGTAACAGATTAGTTAAACGTTCCACCTTCTTATTTACTACGAGAAGTGAACCTTTGACACTTCAGGAGAATTTTGTTGTTTCCTCATTTCTTTGTGATTCATTGAGGTGTGGGAAGTTTTACTTGAAGGTGCTGAGGGCTCTGTAACTGATGCCAGTACAGCCATGATGCCCCTTGGTTTGCTCTGTGGGTGCTGAGTGAAGGCACTGGTGTGCTTGTGGCCATGCTCTTCTTTCCTCTCTGTTAGAAAAGGACTTGAGGCCCTACATTCATGATTTCATGATAATTATGTGTGAGTTCCTGCTGGAATTCTTCCAGAGATTTTGCATGGAATGCTCAGCCTTTTGCATTCAGATCTACAGTTAAAAGCTACCCCGTGCTACCAGGGGCTCACAAGCCTTTCCAGTGTGTGCTGGGTACTCTAAAGGAATTATGAGGCTGCGCTTCCTCCTGTGCCTTTTAAGGCAATTTTCAAATCCCAAAGCAAAATCAGAAATGTGAATTAATCCCTCCATTCCACTGGAGTTACAGGTGGATAACTAAATGGGCCACAGCTCGATGTCAGTGGCATTGTCCCTGTGCCTCCAGGTTGAAGCCGGTGGTGGACTGAGGGCCCTGCCCTGAGTCGCTGCCACCATCCCCGTGGTGCCTCTGCACCACAACACTGACTCAGCGAGGTGCTCCTGCACGTGCAGCTTTTTAGTGTATCATTCATTCCAGCATTTGATTGTATTCAGACACAGCTTAATGGTTCTTACTGAAATTTGCCCTAAAGATGCTCAAGGCAGCTTTGTCAGCAATGCTGGACAGGATCAAAATCCGGTCACAGAACCAGAGGAAGGCAGTGACTGTTACTCTGTAATAAACCATGATGTGTAATATAATTCATATCCTCTACCTGGCCAGGAATAAGATGACAACTCTTGGTTCATACCCAAAAGAGTAAGACTAAGAGTAAAGTAAGATTATGGACAAAAATTACAAAACATTTAAATGAATCAGGAAACTGAATTGCTGTTATTCCTGTGCTTCCCTTTACATGGTAATTCTACTATTTAGATGCTTCCTACAAGCAGCAGGGAGGCTAAACCAGCATAGGTTATCCACTGTAACCCCACGGCAACACTGAGTGTCCTGTTGGATTCTCTGTTTTCCAGATTGAGGATGGCAAGATCACCAATGCCAGTATCCTTTTACAAATCGATAATGCTAACATGGCATCCGAAGACTTCAGGCTCAAGTAAGCTCTTCTTTGATTTCCTGATCAAGTTTGAAAGAGGAGTAAGCAAGATACTGTTTTGTCTTGCTAATCCAATAGGGAAGTGATTTTACTGAGGTTTTCTGGTGATACTGGATGAATAAAAACAATGTAGAGCAGGGAAAAAAACCCCAAAAGGATGTAAAACCCACAAATGATTGCTGAAGGACCTTGAGTCACCCTGTTTATGATACTTAGCACAAGTCCTGACGAGCAGGTTTGACAGCAGGCACTTGATACTTGTGACAAAGGCACTTAAAACTGTCATCTGGGATTACAAATTATCCCCTCTATGCACTGCACTTCCCAGTCCAGCCCAAATCTATTTCCTGGACTTAGCACCTCTTGTCAGCTCCTCGGGGAATATTTGTCCTTCTGTAGCTTCAGCTGCACTTCTGTAAGTGCAGCTTCTCAGAAATCAGGAAGATTTGTCTTGTTTCCAACAGCTGATGATTAAGCTATAAAAGAATCTCCCAGTTTTAGGTAATATTGTGGCAAACTCGGAGAGCCAGGCACTGCTGGCCTTTCCTTAGCAGTAAGTAGCGTCACAAAAGGAACAGTGGAACTGCTTTGAGGGACGGGACTCATAGACTGAGTCTGTTGGGGTGAGTGTAGAAACACCAACAGGGCACACAAAAGATGGAGTAATGGGAGAGATGCTGAGGAGCAAAAGTGCTTCCCATGCCCAAGGGAAGACATGGCAGCATCTCCCAGCCTTTAGCTCGCTACAGACACTGCAAGAGGTTGGAGAGGAATGGGAATAACTGGCTTCCTTCATATTTTTCCTGCCTTCTGAAGGATTGAAAAATTACCATTTTGGAAAAACTACAGCAAACATTGGTTGCTGATACTGTTTTCAGAGTATCATATTCTCAAAGCTTTCACAATCTGGTGAAAGTTAAAGTGCAAAAAAAGAAGTGAAAGAAAGAGCAATTATTTTCCTTACTGTATAGAAGGAGTTGTGAGGGAGAAAGGAAAATGAAATACAAAAATACAGAAACCCATCTTATTGTTAAGACTCTTCAAAAATACTCAAGTAGAATATTTTAGAAACAGAATTTGTTCCCTTGGTTGTTTGTTCTCTCTAGTTCCCCACACAGAGGACTTTAGCAAGTCTAACTTCTCTTTGATGTTCCGTATGCAAGAGCCTGAACAGCTCCCAACACGCACTGTGTGTCCTCTCTTCCCTCATAAAGGTACGAAGCAGAGAAGTGTCGCAGGCAGGGAGTGCAGCTGGATGTGGAGAACCTGCGCAAGGAGCTCGACGGCCTGACCATCATCAACACAGATCTGGAAATGGAGATTGAAGGCTTGAGAGAAGAGCACATCCTCAGGAGGAAAGACCACGAGGAGGTAGAAAAAGTTCCACTTGGTAAAATCCTATCGCACAAATCTTCACTAACGTGTAATTAACTGAGTAAGACCCACAATCTATAAGTGGGATTGATGATTCAGGACCTACTCCTGTTTCTGAAGCAGCCAATGAGTGTCAGGTGAGGCACAAAGTCTGTGTCTGCTTTACCAATTACACCAGGGTTTCAAAGAGAACAGACAGTCCCCCCCATAGGTCCTACACAGCTACTAATAACTGACATACTGGACAGAAATGTTCTCAGAAAGACTTAGATACAAATACACACAACTTGAAAGAATTAGGAAATGTTACTGGCTGCCACTGAGTTTTACTCATCACAGACTTTTCCCCCAATCCTGGATATATCACTCCCCAGACTCACAGAAGCACAGAGGGGGTTGAGGGTTGGGAGGGACCTCCTGAGGTCCCCTTGTCCGCCCCCCCCACTCAAGTAGGATCATGTAGAGCAGGCTGACCTGAGCGAAACAGACCTCCAGTTCTTGAAGGATCCAAATTAAAAAAGAGTGGTTGGTGAAGTCAAGCAAAATTACTCATTCTTGCAAAATCCTAAGCACAATAATTAGATAATAATTCTCAAAAGCCACGCTGCTTTGAATCCTTCCAGAGCTACACCCAGTGCTCTCTGTTATTCCACATTTATAACACCACTGCTTGAAACATGCTTGTTTCACTTTGCTTGATCTGGTGTTGTTTGCAGTTATTACCTAACGCAGACCCAAATGTCCTGCTCAGTGTGGGTTGCTGAGGTGGAGAATGAAACAGGGGGTTACACAGCAGCAGGTGAGCTGCCTTTGGCTGATCCCCTGAGAGCCAGGGAGAGCTCCTGGAGGCAGGAACCAGCAGAGCCCTCCGTGTGTCCAGCTGAGCCGCACTCGGTGATGTCATACCCCAAAGGCTCCTTTGCCTGAGCGCTTTGAAAGTGGTACCAGGCACAGAAGGTTGTGCTACACCAGAAGGAATGTTACTCTACCTGCCCGACTGGTCCTGTAATTATGTTGTTTACACAGTAATTATATGCTTTAATCCAATTATTCCTTTAACAATTACATAGAACTTTTACATTACTCTCCTGTAAACTTAGTTATAGTTCCATAAATATTAACATAAATGGTAAGAAAGATGAAATTACTGTTACATTTTCATCCAAGGTTTTGGATTTCTAATAGATAAATAAATAAAAAATGTCCGTGCTTCTTCATTAAGTCCATTTCTTCCAGAAACATTCTATGAAAAGATGTGCTCACATTTTTTATCGAGTTCTGTCACAGAAGCAAATATAACTCACTGGTTTAAGACACATCAGAGTATTAGCAATATATAAATTTTCCAAACAATGTTAACTAAACATATATATATATATAACAATTCCCCCACCAAACCACTCTGTGATTCTGTAGTTCTGTGAGAACTTTCCACTTTCATAAATGAGTTTGCTTGTTCCCTCTGCTAACACACGAACAGGATATGGAAGCAAATCGCTCCTCACAAGACTTCAAAGTCAGCATAAAAGTAAACGCAGCCCCTCCTGAGGACTTAGGCAAGATTCTGGCAGAAATAAGAGAAGATTATGAGGCCATAATTGAAAAGAATCGTGAAAGCCTGGACAACTGGTACAAAGAACAGGTAACAGCTATTCCCTGCTCGTTTCCAAGATCCCTGTGGCTGTACCTGCCTGACCAGGATCAGTAAAGCTTTCCTGTTGCTTCTGCTCCACAGAGCTCAGCACTGTCCCTGGCAGCAACCCCCAATCCCGAGGAGATCCAGCGCAACGACAACGAGATCAAGGAGCTCACACGGACCTTGCAGGCCCTGGACATTGAGCTGCAGGCACAGATTAGTAAGGTATCTGCTGCAGACATTGTGGGCTGCTCTCTCCTACCCCAAGCCAGAAGTTGCCAAGGACCAATTCTCCATTTAAATCTACAGTCTAGAATTACTTCATTGCAGTTGCTGAAGTAGGAGGGAAATTGGAATTCAGATCATGCTCGACTTTGCCAGAATATGCAAAATAGATTCAGCAACCACCACCAGGAAGTGAAAAATTCATGTCTCTCCTTAGAACAAAACATAGGGAGAAGAAGAGAAGGGATAGGTGACTCCATTTTCTAGGAAGAAAACATGTCCAGAAGACAGATAATAATAACGCAAAGTTCATATTTACAACCCATATTTAATGCATGAAATAAATGAACTGATATAAGTGTTTCCCAAACATTACTCAGCTCTGGGACAGGTTAAAGATCACATCCCAGTGACCTGGAGACTCAGGGGCCATTGTGGACAGTCCATGCAGGAGTGACAGGAGAGGCAGCAGTTGCAGGAGCCGAGCTTTGAGCAGAACGGATACAGAAGGGAGAAATGACTCAGCTTTGCCTCTCATGCACACACGACACAGCTTCGTGGTTCTGCTGCCTTCACAGGAATACTTATGCAAATGCATAAGTGTTTAAATTACCACAGCCTTAATTTTGCAATCTTCTAGCTAGAGACCAAATTTGCTGGCATTTCTGCATTATATCTACCACATAAATAATAATCATGGTCTTGGTATTATCTGCTCCACCAGAAACACATGCTGGAAGACACCTTGGCCGACACTCGGAATTACTATGCTGCTGCCCTCCAAAACATGCAGCAGATCATCTCCAGGTGCGAGGAAGAGCTGAGCCAGGTTCGGCATGACATGAAGCAGCAAAATAACCAATACAAGGTTCTTCTGGGGATCAAAACCCGCCTGGAGAAGGAAATTTCCACGTACCGCCTGCTGCTGGAAGGGAATGCTGATGGGTAAGGCAGAGCTGCCCCAACTGGAACAGATGAGAGGAGAGTCCTCATATTTGGGTTATTTATTTGTTTGTTTGTTTATGCTTAAGCAAAGCTTGTGAGTTCCATACTACATCAAGGGTTGGTATTTTAATGTGATGGATCATAATAAAAAGCCAGAGCCACCTGAAGTACAGAGACACTTGTATCCATGTAATTTGGATTACCTAAATTAATGTAAGTTTTTATTAAAAAAAAAAAATTTCCACTCCCATAGCATGGCCATCTCAGCATAGGACAGGGCTGCCCTCATCTTTGTTCTCTCATCTAGTTTGCACAAACTCAGAAAGGGAAGATTAGCAGCCTTTAGAACCACAGCTCTGGGGCAGGCAGGACAGTGTGGGCCCTCGGGCAGGGGTCTGTCCCAAGCCAAACTGGGATCAACCTGAGCCCCTCAGAATAGACAAGAGCCAATGCACCTCCCCCAGGAGCAACACTGAATGTGCACAGGAACAGTGCCAGGTGAGAGTACCTACCAAAGGGAAAGCTCATGTGGTATAGAAGCATCATTTTTTTTTGGTTTTTGCTTTTTAAATTTTCTCTCCTAGTGGGATGAGGTCTCCTTAAAATCAGTGAGAAGAATGGGAAGGAAAAACTTCTTGGAATTAGTAAAACCATTACTTTCTCTCTGTTATCTTTACAGGACAGCAAGAATATCTGAAGACAAAGGTAAATGTCCCGTACTTTGTTCTCTGTAGTGACTCTTAATTACTGCCATTTCCAATCAAATTTTCCTCAGAGTAATTTTAACCTCTCCTGGCTGAGCTGTGGAAGGTGTAAGTGGCAGGAAAGGCTCATGCAGGCTGTATTTGAGAACCATTTCTGTGATTCCTGCTGCTCCTGGGCTGCCTCATCCCCAGCTCCATCAGTCACACACATGGCCATAGCTCAGGTTCCAGACTAAAGCTTTCCTGGAATATGAGGAGGCACAGAGACTCACTGGGTGACTAAAACAGCATTAGGGCTTGAGAGCAAACCAAAAATCTGCATGTCTGGGAACTCTTATTCTGGCATGAGCATGACCTGCAGACATTCTGGATTATCTGCTGGATTTGCATTGGCTGGGCTGTCTCTGTGTTATTCATTTGCCCTGACCTGGACCAGACCCAGGGTGACTGGCAGCACATTTCACACAGAGCAATAACAAATATTGACTTAAAGGGAAACATGTAAAGATAACTCAACTGAGAGGCAGGTAAATGACTGCAAATGAAGCTTTCCCTGCATGGCCTTGTCTCACCATTGCCCCTTGGCTAAAGAAACTTCCCTTCCTTCCAGAACACGCCGGGCTGAGCAAACAGAAGCTCAAAGCGATCGTCCACGACAGTGTGAACGGGGAGGTGGTGTCCTCCACCATCAACGAGATCCCCCCACAAGCCTGAAGGGAACTTCTGCCAACCAGTGGCTTTTCCAGCAGCAGCTCCCACAGCCCCCCAGGGAAAGGGTGCTTAGGCTGGCTCCCTGTGTGTGGGACAGGGACACTGCAGTGAACCTGCTCCTGAAATGACCTGCAGTCTGACACTGAAAAGTGCCACACAGAGCTGGGCCTAGCTGATATTGGTAGCTTAAAGAGCTTTTAGTCACCAAAATGCTGAAGAGAAGCAGGTCCATGAGCCGGTGACAGATGGACGGTGCACATCTCCCCGGGGCAGGAATCTTCAGCTGGGATTCAGTTATCGCTCTGCAAATTAACTATAATTTAAAGGGAATGATCTCTCAACTTTTTTCCTGGTCTTATGCCTCTGATCATATACCTCACTGCAGCAAATAAATTTTTATCCATTACTTGTTCTGGCCCTTGTAATTTCTGATTTTGCTTTCCCTTACACATGTCCCAGCCCGTTGTGGCAGTGCCACCAATATGGGTCAGGAGTGCCAAAGCCTTGTTGTTTCAGGAGGGACAAAACTGCAAGGACACAGAAAAGAAGAGGTGACACAAGTTACAAATGACATTCACATGAGCAAACTATTCAAATTCCCTACACGCAATTTTTCCATGTCACCGCTGAAAACAGCATTATGAGTAGGAGTGTTGCAAAGTCACTTTACTAAAATAGTCACTTAGAAACATTCCTTTATTCCTCAGCTTGAGAGCCATTTTCTTGCCCTGTCTTTACATACTTTCCTTCAGAGCCTGTAAGTGCTTCTCCAGATACCCCCAATCCTTCTCAGTGACCCAGGCAATTTAAAAAAAACCATCTCAGTTATTTAGTCTGATATTAATGTTCACTGTGTATCTCAGACTAATGTTCCCTGTCCCTGTTGATGGGTTCTGCAGTCAGGACAGAGTGGTGTTTGCTCTGGGTGCTGACATCAGGGACAGCCCACGAGCTCCAGTCAAATCGCGGCTTCCTCCCCCTGCTCAGCTCAGACCCCGACAACAACAGAGTTGTGCAAAGCTGAAATATGGGGAAGGAAGGGAAATATCATTAAGATGTTTAGATGAGGAAGGCTGTAAGGCAGAAGCAAGAGAGACAAAATGGAGCATAATAAGCGTGTTAAGGATTTGCACTCCAAAGTCCCTGTCTGTGTGTCCAGGGCAGGCTCACCGTCAGGGTGACATTGCCACCGTGCCCTTTCATCCCCACTCAGGAGGGACTCTCACAAAGGGACTCTCCTGTTACCTGCCTTGCTTTGAAACAGGGCTAACAAAGGAAAGGGAAAATTTCAAAGCAAATGCAGATTAAACTGAACAAAGTCCACCTCTGTGATACAGTGTTCTGCTACTGGCATGTTCGGGCCAGTTCCTGACCCCCCTTTGCCCGCCGCCCCCCAAATCCCCACCCTTGTTGCACAAAGAGATCCCAAAAGCATCGGATGGATTACCTAATGGTTTCTTTAAACTGGGTAAAACTTGTAATACAGGATTAGTAACTGCTGGCTAATTAACAGTGTCCTTCCTTATGGCTTACCAGATCCAACGAGCCAGACCTGGTGTTTTTAGCATCTGGACAAAATGTGCTGAGGTTTTCTTGAACAATTTTCTGTGTTATTTAAAGATACATCAATTTACCAGATATACAGGGCAGAACCGCATTGCTGTGACACAAATAATTATAAAAACTTCTAAGTAGCCCCTTATTTCTACATCAAAGGAAAGTATCTGCTTTGTGCTGGGTTATTGTGCTGAACTACAAGGAAAGAAGAAGGAAAAGCAAGCAATTGAAGGCTTTGTGGAACACGCCTGTCCTTATTTCACACTCCTGAGCACTGCTCAGGCTTTGCTCTGCCCTGTAAAGGCGTCCCCCATGCAGAGGTGGGACCTGCTCCCCACGCCCACATCCCACTCAGCCGTGGTCCCAGCAGTGCTGGGCAAGAGGCAGCCCATTCCCACTCTCCCCTGCTAAGAGATAGCACGATTCCCATTCCACTCCACTGCTCTGATGACTTGAGCCTTCTCTTCCCCCCGTGCCACTGCACTCCACACTGGTCAGACCAGTACAGCCCAGTACAGCTCACAGCACGAGCGCTCAGCTCACCCCGTTACTGCCACCACCACGCACCCACAGCTCCAACAGCCACTTAAGTGTCTTTTACTAAGTGGAGTAAACCAGTTAGTCCTTAAACATACAAGTCACACCACATTCTGTTCTCCAAATGAAAGCAAATATTCTGTGGCAAAAATTGCTGATTTCTGGAGAACCTTCCAAGGCTCTGGAACACTCCGCACAACTGCAGATTTCCCCTGAGCTGGACAGCTCGTGTCACCTGCTGTGTGTGCCCTGTGTCTCGTGGTTACTCATTACCTCTGAATCTGTGCTCTGGCAGATAAGTTATGCATTTCTAAATGTATTTAGGGTGGGTCTGCACCTTAAATAATAAATAATGATGCTAATATTTACCACTCGCATGCACTGTTAACATCGTATTCTCACACCACACTGAGAGATGAAGTCAGGCAGATAATGAACGGGGGCAGTATTATCATTCCCATTTTATTGCTTGAGAAATTGGAAAAAGAGATGACACAACTTGCTCAAGGCTGCAAAGAAAGTCACTGATAGCCACTAAATTAGAATTCATCACTTCACAGCTTCTACTTAGCCCAGCTATTAGATAATACAACTTCCTGAAGAGCCATTTCCCACTCACAGCAATCCTGTCTGTGTCTGATTGCTTGGAAGAGATAATTCCATTGATTCGTTCCAAGTGTTTACGGCCGGTCAGGACCCTGCACATACTCTGATGTTGTTCTTCAGTGCACCTGTGTCAGCAGCCTGACTGAAATGAGCCCTGTGCAGAACACAGTGCTGGTGGCTTTGGTGGCTTTGTAGTATTTGGGAGAATTTAAGAGATGGCACAAGTGGTGCTCCTTTAATCTCAGGGAAGTGGCTTGAAAGGAAAGAAATCTTTGGGAGTGTGATGCTGTATGGTTTGAAAAATTACTTTATTAATTCATTATATTGAAATTGATGGAACTCTGCCAGCTGGTATTTGTGTCTTTCAGTATTCCATACACATAAAAGTGCCACTTTGATACCAAAGAAATGAAAGACCCAGGACTAAAGCAAGTGAAATCTGAAAAATTTAAAGTATAAAAAATAACCCCCTGCAAGTGAATAAATTCAATTTCCCATAAATGGATAACAAAGAAATATCAGCAAGAAGTAACAGCATTCCTCAGTCTAAGCAAATGATGCAATAATACTTCTGCAAACCAACAAGACACAGGAACTCAGCCTATAAAAGGAGGCTGAAACCATCAGCCCTCACAGCTGGCTCCTCGCAGTTTCACCTGCCATTTAAGGCAGTCCTGCATGGAATAATCCTCAGCGTGATTTCCAAGAGCCTTGACTGCACTCCAGCCTGGGCATGAGTCACAGCTCATTTCACTTGTAGAAATGTTAAAACTTATTAAGGTGTATTACAATAGGCATCTCTGGTAAGTGAAGTGTTGATCCCCTGGAAGAGGTGTGCGATGAGGTAATGCAGCCTCGGTTTGTGCTGTTAATCACACATTCCTCTGGGGAGCTGGCCCGGCACTGCCAGGGCTTGGCCTTATTTATCAACAGTCATTTCTGCAGAATGCAAGATTTTTGCTTTCTGTTCCTTGTTGATGTGGATGCAAAATGAACAAAGTCGTTTCCGAGAGAGAAGAAAAGAAGCCTTGCCTTTAGAGCACTGCTGAACCCGCTGGTTCCCTGGGTTGTTGAAGCACAGAGAATAGGCAGAAGAGCCAGTAAAACATTTCACAATGTCCACACCCTGACCTATAAAGGTTTCTAAAGTTTTGCTGGGAGATGCCTATTCCTGTGTATGAATCACTTAGAAAAAAGGAAGGATCTATAAACAGGGAAGCAAGAAAAGAAAAATGCTGGAGAGGCTGTACCCCCTGCCCCACCACGTCCTGCATTATACAGCAAAAGCCTCTTAATTATTGACTCTACCAGGACATTTGGCTTTGAGAAATCCCAACTAATTGTTTACTATTGTGTCACTTCCTCATCATTCCTCCCTCTGTAAAATTTTTGTTTCTTTTCAAGCTGCATTTTTATGATATCTTTAATTGTGTGACTATACTGAAATGACCTACTTGAGCCCCAGGCCCAGGGCTGGCATGAACCAACTGTGTGCAAAAATATGCCATGAAACAGAAGCACCAGGACTGTCCCTATGGCAGGAGCTCCCTGTGCAAGACATGACCTAATGGTGAGGCAGGTGCATGGCTGCCTCTCCTGGACACCTTAATTTGCCTTTTGAATGTCTGAATATGCATCAGAAGCTTAAAGGCATAAAATCATAACAGCAGCTGTGGTGAAGGCACTTTCAGTAACTATCTAGACTTTGGGGGTAAGTTTTTTGGCTTTCCAATATCCTAAGGACAAGTCCAAAGGAGTCAATGGGACAGGCTGTTATTAGGCTCTATAGAAAGCAACAAAAATGAGGAATATAATTTGAGAAAAATGTATTTTAATTAAGAGGAATAATTAGTTGAAGCAGGAAGGGAAAAGGAGAAACAAACAGTCTGAAGTAGCTACAAACTACAGTTCCTCCTTAGAACAGAAGTCCGTGGTGTGCTGCCTTCAGAGGAGTACCAGCTTGGGCTCAGCTCTGCACCCCCAAACCACCCATACCAGAAAAGAAAACATCAATGCATCAAACAAACACACTGGGAGCGACTTTTGGCAGAGCAATTTCAAAGCAGGAAATCTGTAATGTTCCTGCAAGCAGAGAGGAATTGTGATTGTGGAGTGAAGTTACCAGTGCAGGGAAAAAATACTTTTTCACTCCTTATTAGTGGGACAAATCACTGATTTTTGGAAGCTTCCAGGTTAGTCTCACCAGAGACAGTCTCAAAACAGTCACCAAGACATTCTGGAAATGATCCATTCAAAATAACAGCACTACTGTGCAGAACAAAATCCATAAAAACACAACCAAAGTAACCTTTTCTTTAATGCCCAGAGTTTTTCTCTGCCTAAAAACTGAGATACTCAAACATCATCATAATGAAGGGTGTAATTCGAAGGGATAATGAACAATCCTGTCCCCAAACATTCAGCTGTCAAAGTTTAGAAAGACAGCTCATACTTCTTGCCACTGCTTCCAAACCCATCCTTACAAAGCTCTGAACTCCTTCATTACGGCTGGTGGCTCTGAAGAGAAATACTCCTCTAAATGTTTGGCCACGAGTGATGCAAAAACGCTTCCTCTAGTACAGGAGCAGGGGAGTGGGTAATGTGAGACACTTGGTGGTGTAACCCGTGAGTTCCGTGGCTCGCCCGGGCGCTCAGCACGGGGAGGGTGGAGAGCTCCGTTCCAAAGGCCGGTGGTGGCCTCTAGTGCCAACCTGGCAGATCGGCACTGCCGGCAGTGCCAAACCTCCTCCAGACGGATTTTCGGCCTGTGTCCTTTATTTTGATTGGGTTTTATACCTGATCCCGATGCTGGGATGATGTTGGGGGTTCCAAGCAGCCCACAGCTGGTGGTACAAACCCTGGGAGAGAGGATGCCAGTGGGCACTGAAAGGATGATTTTCCAGAGTGGTTCCAAACAAGAAGCTGCAGCTGTGCCTCTGCCCAGGCACCTCCTGGCAGTACGAGTGCAATTATACCCTCGGGAAAAGTTGAGTTTTTCTTCTGATCTGGGGGCTCCAAGGGGGACACAGGTCAGGTCCCTGAAGCCAGAAGGGTTTTCTGCTTTTTTTCACACATGTGAACATAAGCTGTGCAGAGTGTTTGCACATATCCTTTACAGTGTACAATCAGTGTGTGCATATATTTGCACAGGGCCAGTAAAGTTGTATTTGCCTCCTGAATCATATAAATATGTAATATTTTCTCAAAATAATTTCCACTCCAGCATTATGGAACGGAGAAAACCAGTAAGCTGAAACTCTCTCCAGTTCACTGGTTCTCTCCCTCCACTGACAGCTCAGTTGCACAGGGTTTTTACAAGGCAGAGAGATCTGCCTGCAGTCCTGTGTTAGAGCTGATCTTAATGGCACTTTTGGGGGAGAGAAAAGAGAAGGTTCGTTTGTGTGGCCTGGAGCTGTTATTGCTGGCACCGAGATCTGATTCTGTTGGAGGAGAGCAGCTGGGACAGGAAAGGCAACTCCTGACTTTCATTTTCCACCTGTGGCTGGGGAAGGATGGAACCCACACACTGCCTCCTGCACCACTCCAAGAGCTGCAACGCTCCTCTTAGTACCATAAATATTTAAAGTAACCTTTTAACTTACCCCTCTGGTCAAAGCTCCAAGCAGAAAGAAATAAGGTGCAGTGGTTTGATGACTGTGGTGTTTTCATTGGACAAAAGACAAAAAGGAGAGGGAATTGAGGAAAAAAAATATTTGTGAGGCAGACGGTGTAAAATCTCAGGCTGCAAATGTTCAGGGCTCAAGTGAATCCTCTTAAATTGGTGACATCATCTGAACCTTTCTCTTGTCTGACCCCATTCAGCAAAGTACAAAACAGGTTACTTTGCTGTTTGGAGAGAGGGGAACTTCCAGGGTGCAGCATTGCCATTTACAAGTGGTGCAAAGGCAGTTAAGAGAAGGAGGGAATTTCTCAGACCCAGAAATATTAAATACTGGAATACAGCTGCAATATTGAATAAGGAATACCTGTCCCTTGAATGGACTTTGCACAGCAGAAGTCCTTTCAGGACTGTGGTGTAGATCTTTCAGATTCAAACTTAGAACACTAAACTCAAACACAGTTATAGGGACCAACAAAAAAATGGATGTTGGATTTCACTCCTAGAATGGATCATTGCTAAAGACTGAACTATAAGACTTTGCTTTATTCAAGTCTCTAAGTCAGCCAAAAGAGAAGCATCTGTTCCACCTAAAGGCAGCAGAAACACAGCCCCAGATCTGGGTGTGTCTTTTCTCCTTGAGCTCTCCAGGCAGCTTGGCCGTGGCTGGTTAGCACAGGTGAGTCAGCCTGACTGGCATCTGCGTTATCAGAGCCCTGCAGGACTTATCTCCATCTCTCTAATGCCATTCAACTTCTGCCACACGGGTCACCTTTCTTCTGGAAGTACAATTTACTAGTGTCGCTGTAAAAGTTCTACATGTCTACAGATAACTCCCTCTGACCAAGGACGTCACCCTTTAACCCACAGACTGTTCTCTACAGCTCCCACAGCTGAGTCCAGAGCTGGAAATTGTTCAAAAGCAGCAGCAAAGTGTTACAGCACTTCTTCAATGCTGACCAAAACTGAAGACCATGTATTTTTAGGGTTCTCAACATCTATTTAAATAACTTACTGTTACAGCCAATAAAATAAATTTAAAAATAAATATTCTGGGAAATATTCCAGCTTTCTTTTGGGGACAGAAGCATATATAAAATGATAAGACAGAGAAATTGACAGTAAACAATTTGAGGAAAGAAAAAGAACACTAAGAAAGTTCATCCCAGTATCTTTTCATACCCAGCCTGCAGGATGCCATTGATTTGTGCTTCCCCTTACACACACCTCAGACACTTCTGCTTAATAGTCCAGAGTGTTCTGGAAGGAGAAGAATTGCTGTAGGTTGAGCTTGAACTAAAGCTGCAGAGCCA
The DNA here is from genome assembly GCA_026770055.1 of Myrmophylax atrothorax. NCBI lineage: Eukaryota > Metazoa > Chordata > Aves > Passeriformes > Thamnophilidae > Myrmophylax > Myrmophylax atrothorax. The sequence goes on from JAOXXN010000311.1 coordinate 2,248,351, forward strand.
TAACACAAAGCAAAGCCAACACAAGTCTGACTCCCACTTTAATTCAGATCACTGAATGTTTTGTCTTTTGCTCACTAAAGAAAAAATAGAACATCCAAGTGGTGTTTGGAAAAAGCACCAGCAAGGTTACATGGAAACTTATTTCAGTAAATACTGAGAAGACAAAGTAGAATGTTTTCTCTTAAATAGACTGTCACAAAATCCTGCAGAGATCTAGGGGTGAGATACAGAGCCAAGAGATGCAAGTGCAGCAGGATCTCTACTGTACTCCTCTTATAGCTATACGGATGTGAGCACTGCCCTACTAAGATGACCAATTCTTACTCAGCCTGAATAACTTTAATGAACAAGAGAGGACCCACCTCGAGTCTCTATAATGGCAGTCCAAAAGTCATAGCCAGTGTACTTTGGTTTCACATCTCATAAATGTTTTTTACTGTCAGTTACACCCAAAGACATTCAAGGTCCAGTGACAATCCTTGAAAAAAGCCCTC